>CM055060.1:55875678-55977388 GCA_029204045.2 Tillandsia leiboldiana | reverse complement strand
GGTGGCGGATTGTTGGCGAGCCGGGTCGCAGGTTCGACCCCGGGGCGTGACAGATTAGAGTGGTATCAGAGCACTAGGTTGTAGGTCATTGAGGACTTAGACACCTAGGCTTGTGTTGGACATAGGATGACTAATGTGAGAGTCGTGACTTTAGCGAGAGTCCTGATCGAGTTTTGTACCTCCCCATGAGACGGGATGAGTGATTGGCATGTTTATGCTCCTAAGCGATTATGTTGGCTGCAGACAACAAATGGTGGAATTGAAACATGTATTAGACTTTCGTTGGATTGGGTCGTATGGTGTTGTGTCCTGATGTTTGTATTGTGCAGTGGTCTACGATGCTTGTGAGAGTCGTGCAGTGAGGAATGCGCTTTCCGCATCTGATTAGTAACCGAGCAGCGGGAGGCCGAGCTATCAGAGCAGAGCGAGACCCAAGAGTTATGGATCCAGTGGCAGGATGTGGAGGGGTGTCTGATGCAGGAAGAAGCCATGGAAGTTTGATGCGCTTGTGGAGCAGAGAGCATAGCCAGTGGCAGTACCGCTTGAGTGTCCTCCAGTACTCTCTTCCTATGCAGTGGTATCTTCAGTTGTACCAGTGGCGCCGATGGAGCGAGCAGCCCCCTCCGTGCCGACGAGCAGTGCCGAGGCACCGAGGCAGGGTGGATAGTGGATAGTAGCTGAGCTTAGGGACATCATTGATCGATGGAGCCAGTCCCGGCAGTCTGAACCATCCCGATTCATAGGTTTGAGTTGGAGCCCTTGTAGGCAGAATTGGGGGTTGGTGGTGATGGAGAGAGACTCTCGGAGAGCCTCCATGTGATAGGGAGTTTATACAGTTGTCGAACTGCACGCTCCAGGTTTCGAGGGACGAGGCGCATAGGATATGTTTGACGGGGAATGGTTTGCGCCAGGATACCTTTCAGTTTAGTTGGTCCCTCCGTTTTGGATTATTGACGCTTCGATGGGTAGGCATTGTGTGTGGAGCATGACGCTGCAGTTTCTTTGGATAGGGATCGGCCGCCAGAGGCGAGTTCTGGATATCGGCGCTTGGCGTCGGGTGATGGAGGACAGACTGACCGGCAGAGGCATTTCTCATCTCCGTACCTGGATGGCGAATTTTCGAGATGCCAGAGATCGGGTGGACCCCGATGGCAGCATCAGCATCTATATCAGAGTAGCGCAACGGTAAGCGTGGATTTGTTATCTGCGGATGACTTTATTCGTCACCTCAATGTGAGCAGAGACAGAGGTTGTGCTCCCTTGTGGATTATGTCCTATGCAGTTGAGGCCGCGAGATATACGGGTTAGACTTATTGGTAATTTTGGCAGTTCGGCGTTTCGACCTAGTGCATGGATTTTGGTTGGCACAGTGCCACAGGATGTTAGACTGCGGAAGGAGAGGACTTTGACCTTCTGAGAGGCAGACGAGAGGAGATTTGGTTGTTGAGGTCGTTAGAGCACACTGGTTATAGCGACAGGGTGAGAGGTGCTTACGGCGGCACCGGGACCCAAAGATATCTCTGTTGCCACGAGATTCCGGGTGTGATTTCACCTGAGCTGTTGATAATGCCGCCGGTTAGGGAGATAGAGATTGAGTTGGCGTGGTTCGGGGAACCGCGCCACCCTCGACAGCACCTCATTGGATATTGCCAGTAGAGCTGTGAGAGCTGATGGCGCAGTTGCAGGATCTGATGGATCGAGGGGTCTGTTTGACCTAGTGCCACGCCGTTGATATACGGTGGTGATGCCACATCGTTGATACACGACTGTGAGGGCCCTTTTATGGGTCGAGTGTAGACAGGTCCAAGTATTATTCTGGACCTTTTGATGGAATTATACTCCGGCAGTTGTACGATTGATGCAGGTACAGATTTTGGAATCATACGGCTGAGTATTTCGCCAAGATGGTGTTCAGGACACGGTAGGGGCATTATGTTTTAGTAAGGCCAATTGGATTGATTAGCGCCCTGCCACTCTTTTGGTTTGAGGAATTGTGCTCCAGCTGTACTTGATTGCTTTGGTAACTAGATCATCCAGGGATATTATGAACTACTCCCTGAGCAGCTGGGAGCATGAGGAGCACTGGTGGATGTGTTACCATGCTGTGTGGATGAAGCTGTATGCCAGGCTATTGAGATACAAGTTTTAGCTTTAGAAGCTTACCTTCTTGGGTCACATTGTGTTAGCCGTAGGAGCGGCGGTGGAATTCCGGCCAATGTGGATGCTATTTGAGATTGGCTGAGATCAACATTTATTGTTGAGGTGAGGAGTTTTTTTTTTGGATTTGGCAGTGCCAGGAGAGCATGGCGAATGGATGATGAGACTGGTACTAGCGCCGATTGCAGCTTTGCCAGAGATGGGGGATGGACCTTTGTGTTGGTGATGCCTCCCATAGTGGCTGTGGAGTTACCATTGGGTTATTCTTGAGCATTTTGTATCACCCCGATAGGGCCACTGTGGTGGCGGATACCTGGAACCGGAGAGCTATTTGGGGTTGAGTTTGATGATTCCGTTGCTGGCGCTGGGTGGGATCGTTGCGGAACAGGGCTCGAGGTTGTGTCCCTGAGGGTCCCTTTTGACGGTAGACTGCGGTGAAGCAGTCCATGCGATTGGTCAGGATCCGAGAGTGATTGAGCGAGGACCCTAGCCGATTAGGGCTTCTTTTCTCTGGATGACCGTATGGGGTATGTTTCGGATCGCCGGGTTGAGCTGGCACTAGGGAGCGGTTTTGGTGCGTGCTACATTGGTTGTTCTCTCTTTTCCCCCAGCCTTTTCCTTCCACGTCTCAGCTCAGGAGTGTTAGGCATGTGGATTCCTCGCCCGTGATGGACTCGTTTCCTTTGAGATCTGTGAGTACTTGTGGTACGAGGGATGCCGTTGCAAATTCTGGCTCGTGAGATGAGAGAATTATGCAATTGGGGCCATGCCGTACCGGTTGTTGTTGTTGTTGTGGAGTAATCACGGGGAGTGATAGGTGACTTGAGAGCTGGAGACGGCAGTGTTATGTACCTACCCTTGTTTTTGTGGCACCTTTTGGGTTGAGCTAGTTTCGAGGACGAAACTTTCTTTTAGTGGGGGAGGATGTGGTGACCCAGATCTCCGCAGGGCTTCTACAGTGCGATTAGCAGCTTCTGGAGGCCTGTGTGGCCTGTCGGCGGTGTTTCTCTGCACCAATTTGGACTCAAGTGATGGACTTCGGGTGTGTAATGGATCACGTGAGTGATCGGAGGACCCCGTCGGATGTTTTGATGTGGTTTCGCGCGAAATGGTTATTAAAATTGGACTCAGCGCGAAATTTGAGTAAAGAACACTTCTCCGGGAATTTCGGCAAATTTTAGAAGAGGAATTTGGCAAATCGGACTTCGGATTTGGATTCAGCGCGCGAAAGCGGTCAAGATGGACTATTTATTTGTATTTTTCGGAGTCCGGATGCGAAAACACGTATTTCGAGGATTTTGGTACTGTTCCGGCCGCCGGAGGGGCGCCGGCGGCGGCGGCGGGCGGCGGAGCGCGGCGGTTGGCGGCGGCGGAGGCGCGCGGTCCACCGCGGAGGTCGTGCACCGGGCGGAGGACGCGTGGCGCCTTCTGGTTGGCCGGCGCAGCGGGCGCGGTCCACAGAAGAGGCGCGGGTGCACGGTGCACCGGGTGCGGACACGTGGCCGAGCGTGGTTGGCGGGTCCTGGTGCGCGCGGTCCACGCTGCGGCTGGAGCAGGTGGCCGTACGGCGGGGCGGTTGGGAGGCAACGTGGGGGCGCCACGTGGCGCCCCGCGATTGGCCGGGGCGCAGCCACCCCACGCCCGCGTGTCGGCCACATGTCGCTCCGCGATTCGCGGGCGCGCGTACGCCGGGCGCGGGGAGTGTCGGTGGATGCGTGGCGGGCCTAGGGGCTTTCGGGCGTGAACAGTAACGGGCCCGGCCCGTTACTGTAGCAGCCCGGAAGTGCCAAGCGCCCGAAACTTTGGGCCAAAAGTCCAAAATTCGGATTTTCGGGCTGGGCCTATAAATAGCTGTCTTGTGGGGGAGTTTTGCCCCCTTTCCCGAGCTCCCCTGCCCATGACCCCTTTAGGAAAGTTGGAGATCTTCATCTTGCGCATCTTCTGGCAGAGGCCCGGATTTTTTGGAAGCCGCGGCGTCGACGACTTCGGCATCGGAGCGCAGTGTGGCGATTTTTCATCGGAGGCCCGTTATCGTCACAGTTTGATCTGAGAGGTCTACAGAGCTACTCCGTCAGTATTTTTGGACGATTTCTGCGGCGTTGGAATCACGAGAGGTACGTCTTCGACTTTCGTGTTGATCATCTTGCTGGATTAAGAGTTTATGACACGGTTTTCGAGACATTTCTAAGCCGCTGTTTTCTGGTGGAGTTTTTGGACAGCGGCCCCTTGCCGGAATTTTATCTCCGCACCCGAGTGTCGGATCGAGACGAGCCTATACACTTTTTGGATCTACTCGTCGCAAGGATTATCATTGTATTTTTCCGGGATTTTTCTGAGGCTTTCCCGAAGGTATACTATTCCCCTTTTATCTGTGTTTGAGTTTACAGTTGTGTGGTTGTGAGTGTTTGCGCACCTGTACTGTGGAATTTGTACCTCGGCCTACGGGGCTCGGATTTGGGCGTGCAGGTACCCGTTTCGAAGGTCTCGACGAGACGCTCGCTGTGATATTTTTATTGGAATTTTTGGAGTTCGTTTTACAGGTGAAAATTTCGCATTAAGGGGACTGTTCCCAGCAGATTTGTGATGCTTGGATTTTATGGAATTAAGTGTAACTTTGGGTTGTGTTTTTGTACCCAGGAGGTATTGATCACTGTTCCTGTATTGTTGGATTGGTGGGTGTGTAGAGATATCTGTTTCTGGACTTTCTCAGCTGTGCGACTCCGGACAGTTAGCATTTTCAGGTGGGTGGCCTTGTCTCCAAGATTGACGGACTGTGCTTTAAATCTGCTATAGTAGGACTATGCATGATAGTGAAATGCTTGTGCAGCATGTTAGAATGTAGGAATTGCTATTCCTTGTATTATCTGATGGTATTGTCATCTCCTTGCTTTCTACCATCTGTAAATTATAGTTATTGGAACTTGACCTAGCACCCCGTCATATGTTGCATGTGTAACCAGACTAGTAGAAAACCCTCACTTGGGCTAGGGTTATTTCTGCTTTAGACATCCACACTTCTACTTTCCTGGACATAGTGTTCTTCCTCGCCCGGGTAGTGGGCCGAGTGGTCAGGAGTTATCTTTTAGTGTGGGATGCATGTTACACTCGTGCTTGGGAGCAGAGTGGAGTCTGGTAGATGTAGTTGGTTGTCCATCTGTAGCGGGAGCCGTTGGGTAGACGGCGGTCCCGAGATGTTTTATTTTTCTTGTTTTATCTGTCGCCACTGTGCTAGTGGCAGCGGTAGATCAGTGTTAGCAGGACCTTAAACCCAGAACCTTTTTGGACACACATATGATTTTTATCAACCAAATGGTTTCTTCCAAGCATCGTAGGGTCGCCGGAGTCGGTTCATGTTTGATTGGACGAAGGCATTAGCCCTTCGAGGCTTGGATATAAAACTTGGTTTCAACTGTTTTCCTAAAAAGAACTAAAAATCATTAAATATGGATTTCTTACAGATCAGATGGCTTCAGTAAGAAATGTCACCTTTTTCCTATAAATTAACCACCCGAGATGATTCGAGTGGTCTGGGTTCTAAGGTCTGCCTTCTTCTTGGGACGAGAACAACGAGAGGCTATGCCTAGAGCCTGTTCTTGTTTGATTTGGATTGTAGGTTCTAGTCTTTCGGGGTTCCCGGACCCTTCCTCGGGTCAGTGGATGCGATGTTGGCCTGTAGAGGCAGTTGTTCGCAGTGGATGCGACTTTGTGCTATGAGTTGGTAGAGTGTGATTTAGAGGTTGTTTCTCTGATTTAGTGGTGGAGATGGTTCTCCCACTTAGCTTTGAGGATCTTGGGGTTCTGGCAGATCGAGTCGTGGAGGTTTCCCGACTCAGCCATGGTCGTGCATTATCAGATTGAGTCGTTGAGGGTTCTCCGACTTAGCTGTTTGAGTCGAGGTTCTTTTTCCGACTGAGTTGTGTTTTGAGCTTGGAGTTACCGATCTATTTGATCGTGGATCATAGCCTGCATGAGCCACATTTGGCTTGTCAGAGATACTTTACAGAGATACTTGAGATGGGTTACTTTTTACTCGAGCGGGTCGCTCCCCTCGAGTGCCACTCCGGAGTAGGCGAGACCAGGTTGTGTACCGGCGTGAGATTGAGCTTTTCTATCGCGACTTGTCGTTGTATTTGTCCCTCTGGCTGTGCTGGTGTTGGCAGTCATGGACGTCCTACGTAAGTCCGCTCCTCCGGGACGTAACGGCAGTAGGTTGGCGCAGGCTTGACTGGACCTGATGAGGCAGTCAGTTCAAATTGGGTGATCAGAGATGAGAGTTAGTTGTGGCATCATGTTCTTTCTGTTCCACTCCTTGAGCATCTAGGTAGAGGCATAGTAGCTGTAGAGTTTACTTTTCCAGCTTTCCTTACAGCATTGCTTTTGTTACTTTATGCCTCTAGTGGACTTAGTGGGCAGACCGTCGGGCTTGTTGGCGGCACCCACTGAGAACTACTTGGGACGTAGTTCTCACACCCGTCGTGGTGTCTTTTCCCACAGGAACTTCTACTCTGGTTCCTGTTGTTCCTGTTGCTGATTCTTCTGACCGAGCGAGGGAGTCGCGAGCTAGTTCCCTACCCGTCGTTGGAGTGTAGCGGTACCCCTTCAGAGGAGAGCTTCAGTAGATTAGTTATTTTATTTTCCTTCTTTGAGAGACTGTTGTAGTGAGGATTGTTATGTATTGAGAGCCTGTACACTGATGTATTTATTGGAGATACCTCCCGGTTGAGTTCTGAGTTTGTATATGAGGATATTGTTTGATTATCTTTTTGGGAGTCGGACATTGTTGTATTATTTCCAGTTGTACAGTGATTGATTTAGTTATACAGCAGACTTTTTATTTTTAGCTCTGATATCTGTTTAGCTGTAGTACTTTTCTTGCAGGTAGGACGCTTCGCCTATGCTGGTTTGGCATAGGTGGCGGATCTGTTGGCGAGCCGGGTCGCAGTTTCGACCCCGGGGCGTGACATGCATGTTTAAATGCACAATCTTTAGGATTGAGATGTAAGCATGAGGAATGGCCTAAATTATGTGGATTGATGCTTACCCGTTTTATTATACATGCTAGATGGATATGTTTATTTCATGCTAGAGGAGATAGAAAGCATGCTTGTGAGAGATGAGGATTTTCTTTATATGCTATGTTAAATTGCATGCTATTGTTGGAATTTGACCTAGCACCCTGTCATATGATGCATGTTGAAACCAGACTAGTAGAGAACCTTCACTTGGGCTAGGTTCTTTTATGCTTTAGACATCCCACACTTCGGTTATTTCCTGGACTTAGTGTTTCCTCGCCCGGGTAGTGGGCCGAGAGGTCAGGTTGTTATGGGACGTATGTTGCACTCGTGCCTGGAGACTGAATGGAGTCTGGTAGCTAAGTTAGACAGTGCTAGTGTTGTTGGGAGCCGTTTGGGTTGACGGTGGTCCCGGCCGTGGAGTATCTCCAGCCAGTGAGTTTAGTGCCACGAGTTAGTTGAGTTCGCTTGTGTCTCGAGATTCGTGAGAGCTGGTTAGCTGAGTCGTTGAGAGTACTCCGACCGTCGTGCAAGATATTTGAGGATCTTGAGTCATTCAATTCTGAAAGTGAGCGTGGATTTTGATTATAGCCTTTAGGAGCCACATTGAGCTCGACAGAGATGCGCGGATACTTTACTCGGTGGGGTCGCGCCCCTCGAGTGCCACGTCCGGAGTGGATCTATTACTTTAGTATCGCGACTTGTCGACGTCGTCCGCGTGGGACGCCCTACGTAAGTCCCGTCCTCCTGTGGATGTGTGGCAGTAGGTGGGCGCAGGCTTGACTGGACCCTATGAGGCAGTCAGTTCGATTGGGTCGATTGAGCACCTTAGGTGCGAGTAGATACATCATGTTTCATCTGTATCAATCCCTTGAGAATTTAGATAGAGGCATAGTAGCTGTAGAGTTATTTTTTCCAGCATTTTTTTATAGCACAACATTGGTTACTTTATGCCTCTAGTAGACTTAGTGGGCAGACCGTCGGGCCTGATGGCGGTAACCACTGAGAACTACCTGTTGGTGTAGTTCTCACACCCGTTGGGGGTTCTCCCCCTCATCCTTTTCTTTCTTCTCCTTTATTTTGCAGAGTCATTATGGGTGTTGTTGATTCTGCTGTTGCTGTTCGAGGCGAGGGAGTCGTGAGCTAGATCCCTACCTGTCTTTGGAGAGTAGCTGTACCCCCACATTGGATATTTGTAGTACAGTCAGTAGACTAGTTTTATTTCTACTATTTGAGAGACTATTGTATTGTGAGTATCTGACTTGTACTGAGAGCATGTACACTAATGTATTATTTAGTTACCTCCCTGTTTGAGCTTTTGGTTATTGTATCAGAGGATTTTGTATATGATAATATTTGGGGAGATGGATGTTTATCATTATTTCTAGTTGTACGGTGGATGGATTTGAGATTTACAGCAGTTTATTTTATAGCTCTGATATCTGTTTAGCTGTAGTACTTTTCCTTGCAGGTTGGACACTTCGCCTATGTGGGGTTTTCATATAGGTGGCGGATCTGTTGGCGAGCTCGGGTCGCAGTTTCGATCCCGAGACATGACACTTATAACCTTACTCCACTCAATACAAATTCTACAATCGGCTTCTTAGCCGTTTTCATATCTTTGTCTTAATATTCCAGCTTGGCTATTATAGGCCTAACTTTCTCTATTTTCACATTCCGATTTGGCTAATCTAAGTCGAACTGTCGCGAAAGTTGATTGAGAAGAATCCGATCGAGCAGATCCCTTCTCGGCCCGATCGCTTGATCCATTGACACGCGGCACATTCACATCTCACGAGAGTCACCCCAGGGATCGATCGACGACCAAGCCCGGTCAACGATCAAAACTATTTTTTCGGCCCAACACCTAGTTTACTTATCCTTTAAACGAAGCGGATAGAGAGCTATTTTTTTTTATTATTTTAAAAAAACTCTTTCCTACTTATGTGTGGACTTTTATGTATTTCGTTCGTGCACTGTTGTTAAGAAGCAAAAGTTTTCGTAATTTCGCCTATTAAGATAGAAAAAGCGAAACATAAAGATTAGGTGCAGAGAGAAATTAGAAAAGCTACCGAAGTTTGATGACTTTTGAGTTGTTTTCTAGAAAGTCCACCTCGTGTCCTTGATGGGGAAGTCAAGACCCATGAGACACGCTATACAAACTACAAAGCATAATCCGGACTTGACTCGCACAAACACATCAAGTTTCGCTATCGCCGTCCGTTGAAACAAACATGCACCAAATTATATCTCAAATCAGTGAATATAAATTAGTTCGAACTCAGATTTGGTTGAGTTTTGAATAAAAATTTAAATTTTCATCGATATAAATCGTATTTATTATGTCATATCGTCCGAATAAAATATCGGTATAATATATTTTTTCTGTAGATAATATAGTTTAAAATTTTTTTTTTTCAAATTAATTAGCAAGTAATTTTAACAATAAAATTTATCAAATTAATGAATTTACATAATAAATAATTAAAATATATTATTATTAAAAAAAAATAAATATTTTATATAATTATGTGTCAGTATATATATATATATATATATATATATTGTGATTAATACGGCTCGACATTGCATCGTATTGACGAATTTTTGATATTTACCATAACACTTTTAAATTCTTAGTTTTGAAACAAGATACAAACCAGGTCGTGCTCATCATAGAATACCTGCAAATATCTTCATTAGTAACGAAGTTATACACTGTACACTCTGACCAAGTTATTAATTGTCGTTTTAACACGGCATTGACTAATTATCATAGGATATTAAAAAAAAAAAAAAAAAAAAAAAAAACCCAACCCGTTCCAACGAGTCTTTAAAATTCGTGCTGAGGTACCCCAAACCATAAATACACGCCCCACGTCATCGTGGGAGCCAACGTGGACAAGATAGAAGTCGAGTCGGACTGAAGTATCCGACCCGTCCATGGACCGGATGGCAGATTATTGGGATTGGACTCCTCGGGGAGGTCCCGCATCGGGTTCTCTCTTCCCCCGCTGTTCCCGCTCTCCGACCCATTTTCCAAGCCTCGACTCCTCGCTCTCTCTCTTTGTCTCTCTCTCTCTCAATCGATCGATCGATAGATCGATTAACCCTAGATCCAAATCATATCCATTTTGTTCGATCGAAGCGATCGAGGAATCGCGCCCATTTCTATCGAAGTTCTTATCTTTGCTAATCTCTTCCTCTTCGATTGCGCGGTTCGTTTCTCGGTCACCGTATCAAATGTAAGTATTTGTTTTAATTTTTTTGCCCCCCTTTGTTGTTGCAATGTAGTGTTTATTATTATTATTTTTTTGTAGCATTTTATTTGGGGTTTTGTTAATTTTGCTTTATTTTGCTCGGTTTAGGTTAATGAGATGCAAGATTTTCATGCATTAAAGGATTATTGGAAATTTCTTCAATAAGTCTCATCGATTGTTAGGGTTTGGTCGTAAATTGAGTTATATTTCCATTTTAGATAGTAATCGCCCTATAATCTGAAAGTGTTCCTATGTTATATACGAAGAATGAGTGATTAAACTTAGGTTGATGCTGCAGGCTTGTTATATAAGGGCCAAAAGAAAAAAAAAAGCGCAGTAGCAATCCTTCATTCTCAATAATTCATTAATAAAATGGAAAATGCGGACAAGAATGAGATGGATTTGGTCAGCATATCGATTTCGGAGAGTTCCACTGAAGAAGCCGTTGAAGAAGAGGCATTATCGAGTGAAATAAAGTCCGTAAATGTTAACGAAGAAGCTTCAGCGGTTCAACACGAGAACGAAGGTGACGACGCAAAACAGCCGGTGCGTGAAAATAGGGATTTGGACGGTGTTGATCCGAAAGAAGTAAACCAAAGTGCAGAAGAAGTGCCTGCCGAAGAAGAAGCTGAAGACCCTGTGTTTGATGGAACGGAGGCTCCTGAACTAGAAACTTCTAGAAGTCTATCGAGCCGCTTCCTGCAAGCTGATTCAGATTCCCCTCTATCTGCTTGGCCTGAAAAGGCTGCTGCGCTGACGAACTTTGTAAGGGAAAAGGGAGCAGTTGCAGTTTCAAATGTTATTCGCCGCCTTTCTGGGAGAAAGGATGAAGAAGGTTTCCCTGGCGGGGACGAGAAGAATGATGCTTCGGCAAACGGTGATAATGAAGAAACGGACTCGAACAAACTTTGTGAAACCCCCCAGCGAGCTGAGGAGCGCTCAACGTGGAACCCGCTAAATTTTATTAAGATTGCGCGTGATACAGATGATTCTAATAATGCAGAGAACGCAGATTATGCTTGTGTGGAAAGCTTGGCTGCAGAACCAACTATGAAAGGAAGGATCGTAATATACACAAGGTTGGGATGTCAGGAATGCAAAATGGTAAGGTCATTCATGCATCAGAAAAGGCTTGTGTTTGTCGAGATCAACATTGATGTCTTTCCCAGCAGGAAGTTGGAGTTGGAGAAGAATACTGGGTCCTCAGCTGTTCCTAAAGTATACTTCAATGGTTTCCTTGTCGGAGGAATGAAGGAGCTTATGACAATGGAGGAGTCTGGTAAGCTTGACGAGAAGATTAGTGGCCTTTTAGATGAGGAGCCGTCGGCTGAAGCTCCGTTACCACCATTACCCGGTGAAGATGATGAATCTGATAGTGGGAAAATTGATGAGTTGGCAACCATTGTTAGAAAGATGCGAGAGTCCATCGTACCGAAGGACCGGTTCTATAAGATGAGGAGGTTTAGCAATTGCTTTCTTGGGTCTGAAGCTGTGGATTTCTTGGCGGAGGACCAATATTTGGAGCGAGATGAGGTAAGGTGCCTACAAGTGCTGTTGCTTAAGAGATATTCCTAGCATACATATAATTGGGTTAATATGTTAGGCTTAGGATTGGCATAAGTCACAAATAAATTATTCTTTTCCTTTAGCTCCTTTTGTAAATTGAATATGAATGCTAGTTTAGGTCTTTTTCTTTAGTAGATTTGTCATTTTGTTTATTGACCTTTCCTTTGAACCCAGGCAGTGGAGTTTGGTAGGAAGCTTGCCAGTAAGCACTTTTTCCGCCATGTTCTGGAGTAAGTATTTTTATATTACAATGCTTTTTGGCATGCATTCATGGGTATTAATATGATGGGTTTGAATTGGATAACCTATTTGTCTCGACTACCTAGATCTGATTCCAACCTGAATATGAAAGAGCGGGTCTTCTGAGATCTATTTGAGTACCTTATACAAGTTATTTGTAATATTATTCTTTGAATACTTGTAACATTGCAGCGAGAATATCTTTGAAGATGGAAATCATTTATATCGTTTCCTGGAGCATGATCCCACTGTAATGACCCAATGCTACAACATCCCAAGAGGCACCATCGACGTTATACCGAAGCCTATTATTGAAATAGCAGCAAGATTAAGGTTATTGTCCTATGCTATGTTCGAAGCTTATGCATCTGAGGATGGAAGGCATGTTGACTACAGAAGCATCCATGGTTGTGAAGAGTTTAAAAGGTTTGCAGCTGTTTCCTAAAAAGAAACATTTACTTCCTTTTTCTTTGTTCTTTCATAGTTTTCGGAACTTTTGCTTGCATGTCCTCTAATTTAGCTGCATTTATGACGTTTTCTTGCTGTGAAGCAACTCAAGTACACAAATTTTGTGTCATTTTCTTGTCAAATTATTGTTGCGATGGCTCATGCAAAATACTCTCTTTTTTTTTTTGGGTATTGAAGCATACTGACAGACACACACCTTTGTTCTGTTGTTTGTCCTATAAATTCCTTAAACTAGTCCTTTATCTTGATGAGTCATATGCAGTTTTATCTGATTTCTGAGCTTCCCTTATTCTAGTTTTTATTGTTATCACTGGGTATGTTAATGTCTGAAGGTATATCAAATAGTAAGAAGCTCTTGGACAACAGAGGGTGAAATAAAATTCTACATGTTCTGCAGGTATTTGAGAATAACAGAAGAGCTACAGAGGGTGGAGTTAGATGACTTTTCACGGGAAGAAAAGCTTTCTTTCTTCATAAATCTCTACAACATGATGGCCATCCATGCAATATTAACATGGGGTCATCCTGCCGGAGCTTTGGATAGGAGAAAGTTTTTTGGAGATTTTAAATATGTGATTGGCGGATGCTCCTATTCACTTTCAGCCATCCATAATGGTGTATTACGAGGGAATCAAAGGCCCCCTTACAATCTCATCAAGCCTTTTGGACCAAGAGACAAACGTTCTATGGTGAACAATTTTTTTTATCCTTTTTCCCAAGTACCAGATGTTTTTAAATCTGCTTTTTTTTTTTCTCTTTTTTTTTTTTTTCATTTCTCATGTCTGCAAAAACAAAGTTCTTCTTCTTTATACAGAAGAAGCATTGTGTCATTACGTGCTTCTTTTTTTATTTCTTTTTTTATTAAGATCAGCGGAGCTTATGATTCTTTCTCTGTTTCTTTGCCAATCTAAATCTATGTTTTATCTGCAACTTCTTGTTACCTTTACCTAAATGGTAAACTTATCTCCTAAAATTATATATATAAGAGAAGTTTCATCGTTGACCAAACAACTTTTGCCATCAATAACATTCTATTGGTATTAAAAAAGTCGTGATCAGCCGTTGACGTTATTTTGACCTTGGTTCTTTTTATGTTAAGCACCAACATGATTCAGAAACTAGTTACATAATAAAGTATTACATTGGACCCTATCTAATGCATTTGCATTGGAAGCCACTGTTCGATTGATTCGAACTTGGTATTTTTACATTTGTAATCTTGTGTATAAACTATATCGGCATAGAAAGCAACTGCTGCAGGAACCATATTGAACTCAAAGCTCTTACTAATGTGAGGCTAGTTAATTAGATATCTCCCTTGGAAGAAAAAATCGAGCGAACTGAAATACAAATTTGTGAGAACTCGAATATCTATATGTACTTGTTTTATTGTTTGCTTGATCCTTGTTCACCATCTGCCCTTTTAACAGGTGGCCCTACCATATCCAGAACCACTGGTTCACTTTGCTTTGGTATGTGGGACCTGTTCCGGGCCTGCTCTTCAATGTTACTCGCCAGGAGATATCGACAAGGAATTAATGGAAGCAGCACGCAAGTTTCTCAGGAATGGAGGATTAGTTGTCGATGTGGAAGCAAAGATTGCATCTGTAAGCAAGATATTGCGATGGTAAGCTGTTCTTAACTGTCAGTAAAATCTTTTCTTTTCTTAATAGGAAAGCCTGATTCAAACACTCAATCCTATTTCTTAAATTTTCTTTTAGGTATAGTGCTGATTTCGGTAAGAACGAGGTGGAAGTGTTGAAACATGCGGCGAATTATCTAGAGCCAGCAAAGTCAGAGGAGCTTCTGGAGTTGCTAGCCAACACCCAGTTGAGAGTGGTATATCAACCTTTTGACTGGGGTTTGAACTTCTAGTATATAGTTATTTCCATTTTATTTCTTAGTGATTATACACTGGATATAAATGGACATATATCCATCTTCTTAAAACCACAGTAACTTTTCTTCTTTCTATTGAGCGATATTCATATGATTAAACTATTCTTGGAGCTGAAGTTTAGATGTGTCGCGATAGTTTAACTTTCTGGTTTTTGTCCAACTTTGATATTTGTTTATATTATCTGGAAATCATCCTATCAAAGTAGAAGCATCAGGCATCAGTGAATGAGTGTCTGTTGAAGTATTATTGAAGTATTATTTGTGCTATTCTTGAAGCACGGGATCAATACAAAAGTCCTTGTCCTAATACTTAGATATTGCAAATGAGCAAATGCACACATTGCCAAGTAAATTCATAGGCATCAAAGCATCAGTTGATTGAACTTTTTTGAGTCATTTATCCTGCATTTAGGTTTATGCCAGCATGTCAACTGTATTCTTTTTTTTTTTTTCTCTTTTCAGTTCGAAAATGAGCTATATATTAGCTCCTGATTAGATACATGAGAGGTCGTATCAGGACCAATAAGTTAAAAGTCTTAGCACAAATAAATAGTTCCCAGCAACCTAATTTTCAACATTCATCTATGTAATGTGACATTTGACTTTAGCTGTCCCGCATGCCTGACTGATAGAAAAACATGGCAGTTGCTAAGAACACAACAAATCTTCGAAAACGAATCACCCAAGTCATAATATCATTTATCAACATACAAAAAAATGATTATTTTATCGTTACAATTGATACAGCCACATATTTTTCTGATTCCTATCGCACAATCGATTGAATACCAAAACCTGAGCCATGAACAGAACTTCTGTCATGAAAATTAAGACTATCATCAAGTGAAGCTTCGAGAACCAGCAATTGCACGCTGAAGTGACACACACTCAAGGAACAGAACAAGGGCAACCTGTTCCTCTTTAAAACTATAATCTGCCATTACATAATGGTGCACGAACATCGATTCTGCTTGGGTAGCTTCCTTAGCTCTTTATCTGTAAAGAGAGCACAAGTACCCAAATTAGGATAATATTAGCCACTTAAAAGTACACAAAGACTCGTAAAACATCAAGTTCGGAAAAAGTATTTAAATCTACTGAAAAAGATCTTGTAATGGCATTTTTTGGACACAGCACAACACTGAATTGTGGACATAGTTAGGCAAAACACTATATAGCAACAGTTGTGATTATGCTAGAATGAAAAGCAAAATTTCTCTTTGATGTAATAATCTGTCTCTTCAAAAGTTGTAACTTCATTTGCGACGCAGTAAGTTTTCAAATGAACAAACACAAACTTATTCATGATTATGACAATATACTACTTCTTTCAATCTTATAATAGAGCTCTATAAGCAATTTGAACGACAAAGCACGATATTCCAACATGGCTATTCTCCATGATCTGAAGAGTGAAGTAATGCATAATAATATTAGCAGACAATAAAAACTTTGGGTGACTTGAAATCCAAGCATGCAAGTAGCAATTTTGATGACATTCAAAGTCAACTTGGCTAAAAAAAAAAAAAAAAAAAAAGAGTCTTGGCAATGCAATGGCAATCACACATTTAGTATCCACCTCCAGAAAACTACTTGTGATTAATCAAAAACATTTTTAATAAACAAAAACTAATCTTAGTTTCAAGTCATAGGGAACACAAGTTTATGTTCTTGCATAAGTTTAGATTATCTGAACAAGCATATGAATATTGATAAATCTGTCTTATGTAATAAAGTAGCAGTTCCAAATCATAGACGAAAATGAAAAAGGCAACACAAGCAAATTATCTGAAATTACCATTTTCTTTGTCGAACTGGGGAGGACGCACGACGACGTGCATCGTGATAACACCGCCGGAGGGCTCTCCCACTGGAACTGTGGACTCAGCAAGAGTCCTGCTGTTCTCCAATATTTTCCCGGCATTTATCAGCTTGATATCATTTATTGTTTTTGGAGCTGTTTCTTTGCCTATCATCATCACCAAATGAAGCAAAAGAATTCTTTTTATTAGTGAGTTCATAGTTACAAATAAACACCAACTTGTATGGGATGTTCCCAATCTCAGTAACCTTAGCTATAAATTTCCTATCATGTAAGCATATTATAGGCACAACAACAAAACAAGTGTTAGCAAAAATTAAAAGAACATGAAAAGTTTGAGTATGGAAAAATCTAATGATCCTAGCCATTTGATTTCTTAATAAGGAATTTTAAAGTGTATCGATCATCAACAATAGGGGAAAACACACAAGTGAATTGAATATGCTACATAAATATCATAAGCAAATCTAAGGACATTAGGGTTTTCTCTCTTTTTTTTTTTTTTTTGGTTCAGGAATCCACAAGTTAACAATTTGAGATCTAGTTTTTATACAAATAATGCATTTAAAGAGGTTTTTTTTTAAAAAAAAAAAAAAAAACATGAACATAAAATTCCCATAGGGAGATCGCTCTCGCTCACCTTGTGGCCATTGAGCGAGCACGATCTCTTTCAGAGACGCCACCGTCGTGGACGGATCCAATTTGCTCGGGCCGATGTCGGTGCCATCGAAGATCCTAAACTTGATCTCGATCAAATCCTCTTCTCCTCCTTCCATTATCGAATTCGACCTCAATTCCCCAGCAATTTTCCCATGATCTCCCTCTCCCTCTCTCTCTCTCTCTCTCTCTCTCTCTCTCTCTCTCTCTCTCTCTCTCTCTCTCTCTCTCTCGCTTCCAAATCAATGCGAACACTGATCGATCACGACCAAATAATCTCTTTGCTTTTAGCTACCTCGAAGTACCGAGATCGAATTTTCGACCCCAAGATCTCGATCTCGCTCGATCGAGATCGAGATCGAAATCGAGAGAGAGAGAGAGAGAGTTCCCCTCTCTTCGAGATGCACCTTCGACGCGCTCTGATATTTTTAATTCTTAATTCGGTGGAAAAAATCGAAATATCAAAAGAGAGCGAGGTAATTTGCCAGAGTTCTTTATTTTATTTATTTAATCCATCCATATTTCTATTTTTATATTCTTTTTTTACCGTAATCCATAAATCAATTTAAGATAAATTTAAAACTCGTTTGAAATAAACTAAGAACAAGATATGTACAGCTAATTTTGATTCAGTGAGAAACCATTTAAAATAATTTGCTTGCCAATGTCAAAGAGGGAAGATGCTATTCAACTTCAATTATTTATTATTATTTTTTTAGCGAAAAATAGTAAGCTACGCTTTGTTTATTATTTTATCTTTATGAGTGTATGTGACTAGTCTAGCACATTCTGGTAGTGCTGAGTAAGGAAAAAATATAAAAAAGAAAAGATTTTAGATGTATCCAAAACTCCACCTGTTGCTTTAGTTTCTGCACCCAAAAATTTATAGACTGTTTCTGACGCAAACGATACAAAATTTAGTGGTTAATATTCAAAATTTCGAGTTCGAAATATAGTTGTTTCAAAATAAGCGAAGCGAGTAGTATATTATTTTTCTCTCAATTTTTTTTTTTTTATTTCTGTTTTCGTTTGATTTGGAATAAATAAAAAAATAAAACTCAAATTCCATCACCTTCTTTATTTATTTTAGTGTAAGTAGTCAAAAAAAAAAAAGCAATACAACTCAAGTTTTCTTTATAGTATCAAACTCAAATTCCAACATACTCACCCTTTTTTAAAAAATTTATTAGATATTAAAATCTAAACTCTACTTTGAATTATTTTTGAATAATAATAAAAAAAGTTAATTATTTAATATATTAAATTTTGTGGGAATAAATTTATTACTATATTTAGAATGTAACGAAATTTACTCACTTACGTCAAAATAAATAATAAAATTCAAAAAGCTAGTTACACCAAAGGAAAATGCTATGTGTACACCCCTTTCGGGATGTACATCATACACCCCAGCCATCTAAGGGTGGGGGTGTGATGATGGGTCACTTGATGTGACCCGTAAAAACTATCGCCACCATTAAAATGGTGGAGGTGTATGATGTACACCCCTTCGGGGTGTACAGGTAGCATTGCTCTACACCAAAACAACAAATGGAAGAGGTGATTGTATTTAACTTTCAGATCGAGTGAGCTACATGAAAATAAATAACGAAAAAAAAAAAATTACACTTGAGAAGAATTCAAATGGAGTTTCGTTTGATCTAGAGATTCGTGGTTCCCCCCATAACTGCAGTACTAGAGAGCTTATTTTGTGGGTTTTTGCGAGAGTAAAACATGCCTAAATTTTATTCTTACTTCAAAGCAATTGTTCATCTGCAAGAATTATAGAAAAAATATGCAGAAAAGATGAAGAATAAGTTGATTAATGATCAAGGGAAGAGCCACAGGAATGTAAACAGGTAGTAAGAGTAGGAAGAAATAATTTATATCGAAGAATCTAACGAAAGAAATAATTCAATGCACAAAAAGGTTATACAGAACCTCATTCTCAACATTATTAACACATCATATAAATGTTTTCTATAGGAAAACTCGAAAGAAATGTCGACACAGTTAAATAAACAATAAAAAAGAAGAGAAAAATAATAGGAGTACCTTGTCCTCAACCAATGCCAGGAAATAACACCTCGCCAGGTTCCTCTGGATGAGTAATATTTTCCTGAGTAGAATAGTTTATAGTGCCGAATGAAGTGTTAACAGCAGATACTCCAAAAATGTTCCGTGAAGGACTTTAGTTCTGCTTTTCGAAAATGTTAGATGTGACTCCGCTTCGATATTATAATTTTGGTTTGCCGATGGTTTCGCGGTGTGACGAAAAATTTTGTGGATGTCTGTGGTGAAAGCGAAGGGCTCGGGCCGCTACGGCGGGTGCGGAGGGCGGAGCCCCCGCGGTACGGATCCGATCCGCTAAGAAAAAACTCTATTTTCTTTTTTGTTTGCCCTAGAGTGAGATTGAGCGATTTTGTACGATCAAGAACTTTTTGTATTCCCTCTTTTCGACATAGCGAAATTCTTCTCTTTCGCCCGTAATTTTTTTCCTGTAAAAATTTTTTTACGTAAATCTGTGTATTATCTTTCTGTCGTGTATTTTTGGATTTATTTTTGTGTCGTGATCGCCAATTAATTTTGTTTAGTTTGTGCGCTCGTTGCTAACCGAAAATAACATATTCGTGGAAGCAATTTCTGTGGTAGGCTGAGAAAGGGAGCCAAGTGGACTCTAATATTCAATAAATTACACTGAATTGGACCTAATTACGCATGAACTTGACACTGGTAGCAGCATTAGCATACACGAAAATATACACCAAAGAACAAGTCGCGAGTAAACTAGCTTTTATATATTCTCAACAGCTGAATGTTTGTATGTTCATACACACACAATACGTGATATGCTAACAAAGAGGAATCATTAAATTTGTTGAGCAGGAAGAGCCGTACGGGTCAATGTATGTTCAGAATAACAAAATCACGAGATCTGGAAGTGTCTTGAGACGGCAAAACGTTAAAACATCGTATTGAATAGGTGAATACCTGCATCATCTATATACAAAATAAAACAGGCTAGCTCAGCTCCAACAATATCAAACTATTAGCATCGAAAAAATATATATAAAAATACATGTAGACCTGTACAAGCTTATGATTCACAAAAAAAGTCATAACACATCAAGTAAAACGTCCGTCATATGTTAAACTTCTAGGACCTGACAGCTTACAAGTTCTCCTGCTCCAAAATTCCTACTAGCAATGATCCTCCATGCGTTTGTTTCCTCTTCCGCTAAGAGTGTAGCATTTTCAGAGATAAAGTTGGTTGTAGGAGCCGACGAGGATGACGGAGAAGAAGATGAGCCCTGCTTCTGCACGGTAGCTTGCAGTACCGTAATGTTATCGTTGTCATCTTTCGTAATAACATGAAGCTTCCCAAGAAAGCCCGCGAGCAAATAAGGAGCCTCTGCGTCGGTGAAATCGTGAACTGGGACATTTGGTATAACAACTCTCCACACATCCTCTTGATGATCATACTTCTTTATTTTACCACTTTCCAGGGAAATAGAAGGTTCCAGGGCATATAGATCTCCATCCACCACAACACCTAACTTGGTACCAGCCTGCCTAGCCGGCCAACCATCTCCCATGCCAGATGGCATTGCCGACCACGAATTCGTCTCGGGATCATAAATCTCACCTCCGATATCGAAAAAGAAGGGCCAAGAATACAAGCTCTGTGGAACGTATAATCTCCCCCTATATGAAGCCATTCCGGTAGCAATAGGCTTCAGAATATCAGTTAAGAAAGCAGTAGGCAGTATTTGCGCCTTCACAAAAGGCATGGCCGGCAATTCGGTCCACAAGCCTGTTTCGGGATCGAAGACTTCGGCAGAGCGCAGTGGGTTCAGGCCGTTTCTACCCCTGCTGACCCCGCCGACAACATAGAGCTTCTTGTTCAAAAGTCCGGTCTTACAAAAAGCCCGACCGGAGGTCATGGGATTCACTTCCTGCCACGAGTTAAGGCACGGGTCGTATCGCCAGACACAGTTCAGGGCCAAAGCCCTAGAAAATCCCCCCAAAACATAGAGACAGCCATTAACGGCCCCAACGGCACAGCCGCAAAACGGCATTTGATCCAAGCCATCCCTTCGCCAGAACCATCCTCTCACAAAATCGACGATCCTGATGCTCGAGCCCACCACATTCCACATCATAAACCCGGACAAGCCCCTCTTGTTGGACTCGTCCTCATTTACCACGTAAGGCATCTGCGGCAACCTTTGCCATTTTCCAGTTACGGGGTCTAGGCCATGCCAAGTGAGATTATTCGCATCGACTTTGGTCAGCACATACAGCCATTCTTCGGCAGTGCCGAGCTCTCTTCTCAATTGAAGAAGCTCGCGGCTAGTGATCGCCGATTTCCAACTTCGGCTAACCATCTTTAGATTTAAGTAGTGAATTTTAGGCGTTCTAGCGAGGATTTGCAGCGAAATCTCATCTGGGAGAGCGGGGATGAGCCTAGGGTTCTTCTCATTGTACTCGATTGGGGAAATTTTTAGCCTCTTGTTGGGATTACTGTGGCTAATTTCATCGCGTTCCCTGTTCCGATCCCTATTCCGCGGCGAACTCAAAACTGAGCCCATTAAATTTCTTTGTTTTTTTCTTCTAATTCCCTTCTTCTGGGATTAAAATAATAATAATAATAAGTTAGAAAAACTAAAATTTAACTATTATAACTGATCTTCTATAACAAAGAAACATGTATTTTCTCTTCAAACTGAGCACATCTACATCAAATATTATGCAAAAAAGAAGAAGAAGAAGAAGATATCATAATATTCAAATTTATGATAAAAATACAAAATCTAAACTTTCCCCAAAATCTAAACATCCATAGCACACTTTAAACAGATCAGAAATTCATAGATTCACTGATTCATATCAAAAAGGGCGTAATGATCCAACAAAAGCAAACGAAAACTAGATCGATCGCTACGTTGTGAACGAAAACGAATTCCAAATTACCGGAGATGCAAAATTCAGAGACAAATATGCGAAAACTTGGGAATCGACGTAGAAATTACCTTCGATGGAGAAATTAAAAAGAAAACCCTAATTCGGTTTCTCGGTTATTTCCCTTTGCCCTTCACCTTCGTGGCCGCTTCTGCTTTAACGCAGCTATATAATATAAGGAAAATGTTGCTCAATGTTTAGAAGGTTAAAATGCCTGGAGACCCCCTCAATTATATCATATTTTGAAATGGTCTCCTCAGCTTTTTTTTTTTTTATTAACTTAATTTTTTGAAATTAAGTGATTTCATTCAAACAAAAAAAGAAATTTTATCAAATTATGTTCATAATTTTTAAGGATATGAGAATTTAAACCAAAAAAAAAAAAAGGAGTTTGAGGGGTTCGTTTCAAAATACTCAATGGTTAAGGGTTCTCCATACATTTTCACCTCTTTAATACTGGATCTTCGAGCACGTAGATGTTCGGCTAGAGCCCGGGATTTGATCCATCCGTACAACTGTTTCATCGAACCGACTGAGTCCGAGTTAAATAATCGAAAAAATATATAATAAATATCTTCGATCAAATTATTTTTATTTATTTTTTATTTTTTATATATTTTATTATGTTTTAATATAAAGATGAGTTATATGTATGCTCTCTTATTTTTACCCCGTATTTTTAAACAACACACGCACTCGTATAAAGTTAAATTGTTTATGGTATAGGGATTTAAAAAGTCATAGTTAGGTGGCGTTTTTGAAAAAAAAAAATTGTAGAAAATAAAAAAATTGTAATATAAACTGTAGTATTTTATAATTAAACCAATTATAAATCACTATTTGAATTTTAAACCTCAGGGCCATTAAGAAAATATACTTTCTATGTTAAACAAGTTAAAAGTGGGAGAGAATAATGAATTTACTCTTTGGATAGTTTATTATTATTATTATTATTATTATGAAATAGGGTATACCTGTATTTGAGAAACGTAGAAGTTAAAGAGACTCATTGGATAGTAAATTCAAACAAATTTACTTTTAGACAATTTATCATGTATAGACTTTTTCGTAATTATAAGTTATTTATAGTGATGGAGTTTTTGAATTGACGATCCATAACGTTAAATATGATTTAGAGTATTTTAAATATACTATGAGTGACACAGTCATGTCTTTTGTCAGAAAAAAAAAAAAATTCGCAATACTTATTTATCGGGTAACTAAGGTATCAAAAATAGTGTTGGATGTACCCAAGTGATCAACCACCTGCACAGGTGTGACCTCCTTCCTCGGGTAATAGTCGTAACACCCTTCTCGTCATCCTGACTCCCAACCTAATTTCGGTCCCTCCCATCGATTAGCTAGTCTTCTGACTCAGTTAACGACGAGTAAGGGATCAATTTTTGTCTGTTAGAAAATCACTTTGTTCCTAATTACTAACCGACATTGGCCCACCCTTTATCATCCATTTCTTCCGGACGCGCCCTGACGTCGTCGTCCATACCCTTAAAACTAAAGCCCTCTAGAACCATTCCCGTCACATATCGTGTGTAAATGTATCTTATGAATAGGTGGTCTACGGTTTCATCCTCAATACTATAAAACACGCATAGAATGTTCTCGGTCCACCATTTTTTGACTAGATTGTTAGCCTTTAGATGTTACTTTTTGAGGACGAGCCAAACAAAAATATAAATTTTAATCAGCATATGAAATTTCTAAATTATTTTGATATAGTTATTCCTTAAATCTCTATCGCTTAGTACCAAATAAGTAGACTTAACGGTAAAAAATCATTTTGCATTCCAACGTCGTACCACTCCATCGTTCCCTTGTCCCAACATAATTTTCTCCGATAAGTTATTGAGCTCAAAAATACATCCATTTTCTGAATGCCCTTCGAAAATATAACCTCTCAAATTTTGCCTCTATATCCAGCTGTTGCGATCAGTGCAATCACAATTTTTTAGCTTTTTCCCCTCTGCTCCATTAAACACATCGGGGACAAAAATTGTAACGCCACTTTTTCGCACCATCTGTCACTTCATAAATTGATCGTTTTTCCATCTCCAAGCTTATATAATACCTCGTTTGAAGATCTTTTTAAAACTGATAATATTCTTTCACCATTGTGAGTCCGTCCGAACGATCTTTTCTCCCACAACGGTCTCCTTTGCGAATAATACAACGTTCTAATAAATTTATTCCACTAAAACTTCGGCATAGTAAAGAATCTTCACTACCATTTAGTAATCGTTCATCACTGTTAGATCTATAACTTTTAATCGACCTCCATTTTTATTTCTACACACATCCATCACCGTTAAATCTATGCTCTAATATTATTATATTATTGGTTACTAATTTTTTTTTGTCATTCTTTATGGTATAATAAAATTGAATCAGAACGTATCTTATGTAGTACAACAGTTACAATAAAAACTTAAGTAATACTACTCATACATTCTATTTAGTGTGTATGATATACATTTTATTTATTTAAGGGTGGGATCTTCTTTTATAATCATATTGAAATAACTAACTAGTAAAAATTATTTCGTCCTAAAATAAATAGAGCAATGCTACATGTACACCCCGAAGGGGTGTACATCATACACCTCCACCATTTTAATGGTGGCGATATTATTTACGGGTCACATCGAGTGACCCATCATCACACCCCCACCCTTAGATGGGTGGGGTGTATGATGTACACCCCGAAAGGGGTGTACACATAGCATTTTCCAAATAAATATGGTATAAAATATACACTCTATTTGGAATGTACAAATAGTATTTTTTTAATTTTTTTTTTTTTCAAAGTAACAGGCTCTAAATTAAAGGTTTTGATTCTGTTGTAGAAAAAACAATTTGGAAAAAATCATTCATCTATGGTTTTTTAAACTTTCTTGCATTTTTCCATAAATTTAGTTTTAATTTAATCACAGGCTTTGCTAGATCTTCTTAATCAAACTCAAGCTGCACTGCTTTTGTTCTAAAAAGGCCCCAAGCCTTAAAAAAAATTGATTTACATAAACATAAAATGACGAAGGTAATAAACCTTTTTATTGAAGCAAGTGATCCATTTTCTTATTAATGGACAATACAACTCAAATAAACTCCTCTTAATCTTTTGGAAGGATAACTCTGATAAAAAACAATTTCAAGGAAAATATGACTAAAATTAAGAAGCATTAAATGTAAAGTAATTTTGTGAACTTCTCGGTCTTATTATTCTACATCTCTCTCCTTTTTTTTTTTTTTTTTTTTTTTTTTTAGTTTTTGGTTTCATAGCTGGATATAAATTTAGTGAACTTTTATGATCTTATTATTCTAAATTACTGGCCTCATGTAATTGGCCAGTACACATCCCAAATTATCAGGTTAGGTCTCTGTCTCTTTCCTTAATAAATTAAATAATAAAATTAATATTTACGGTTAGAAAAAGTAGAAATTACTTTCGGTGAAATAAAAGCATTTTTTTTTTTTTTTTTTGATGTAACGAGTGTCAGCAAGCTCGAGCTCCATAGGGAAATCGAATTTGTATTACTGATTTTAATATTATTTATTAAATTAGTAACGTTAATTATTAATTTTAAAAATTTTAAAAATATATAATTAATTTATTTGGACTCTTGCCGCACTAATATTAATTATTATCTTCACACTTAATACAAGCCTTAAATCATTATATCCGAGGGCCCTTCTTCGTCTTCTTCTCCTTCCTCACTCCCTGAAACCTTCGCTCCAGAGGAGGCATCTCCCATGGCGATCAGAGAGGAACCCGTGGTGCTCATAACGGGGTGCTCCGAGGGGGGGATCGGATACGCCCTCGCGCGGGCGTTCGCGGCGGCGGGGTGCGCCGTGGTGGCGACGACCCGATCCCGGAGCTCCATGCGCAGCCTCGAGGGCGATCCCCGCTTCCTCCTCGTCGAGCTCGACGTGCTCTCCGACGAGAGCGTGCGAGGGGCCGTGGACGCCGCGCTCGAGCGGTTCGGGCGCGTCGACGTGCTCGTCAACAACGCCGGGGTTCACTTGGTCGCCCCCCTCGCCGAGGTCCCCATGGCCTCCTTCGACCACGTGTTCAAAACCAACGTATATGGTAAAGTTTCCTTTTTTTTTAAAACTCTTTTTTCTGATGAAGAAGAGGTTCTAGATCTTAGATTCGGTTGTGTGTAGTTTTTGTTGTCTTGTATTAGGTAGTTTGTGTGTGTTGATTTCGACAGCCGCCACCTGTTTGATGATATTCCCGTGTCAATTTCTCGTGGTTTCGGGATCGAATTGGCAACGCTGAACCCAAAATTGGTTCTTTGTACAAACGAAGAACTAGGGAAGGAACAAATTTGCTTTTGTCCATATCACTCGATTAATCTCTCTATCTCCTAGTATTTCTATTTCATAGTTTTAATACTGTTGGCTAGCTTGGAATACAACTCAGCATGATGATGAAAAGCATCTTCTTCTTTCTTTCACTTTGATATTTTTATCTGCAATTTTTCTGCAGGACCCTTAATTTGAGCCGTTGTTCCCCGCATGACCTTTTGACTTGATAAATTTACTGTGACAAATTAAGTTGTTTGTAAGTTGTGTGTACGATCTTTTTATCTGCGATTCTTCTGCAGGTCCTATGAAGTTAATTCAAGCTGTTGTTCCCCACATGATTGTGAGAAGAAAGGGTAAGATTGTGAATGTGGGAAGCATCGTTGCATTGGCCCCTGGACCGTGGGCAGGTGTTTACTCGGCATCCAAAGCTGCTGTTCATGCTTTAACTGATACTTTGAGGTTTCCTCTCAACATTCGTCAACTTCTCTTTGAATCATTTAATTGTTCTCGCCTTTATTCTGATAAGTGGGTTCGCACACAGTTAGTCCTAGCTGTGACAATGAATTCTCCTGTAAACAGCGTGCAGTCGTATCTTGTGGGTAGTTATTTGCGTGCAACATAATCATGTGATTCAAATGAAAAACTATGCTGGGAAAAAGTTTGTATCACTATATTGGAGTTGGTCTTGAATCATGTTGTGATGTTCATTAACAATATTCTACTTGTAGCCTGTAATGTTAATACCGTGTACGCGACGTTGACAACATATATACAAGATTATTTCCTCATATATGTAATTTTTATATGATGAAATTCAGTTACATTTCTATGAAATTATGAGAAGATAAAAAGCCAGTGAGAAATCTGGAATTGCTTTTCATTTTTTGGTCTATAAACAAGTTTTTTGTTCTGAAAAATAACATTGAAGGCTGTCATTTTTGTGTTTTTTTTTCCCTTTCTTCTTTAATTGATTTTCCCTGCACACACACACACACACACACACACACACACACACACACACACACACAAAAAGCATCTCAATTCTGTAAGTGAAGGAGATGCGAAGTATCACATTCATGTTCCAATCTCCCTTTTTCTTTCATTCTTATACTGCAATATTATTCGAATTCATAGATGAAACTTTACTCTCAACTCTAATACATCAAACATTCTCCTACTTTGCAGATTGGAGCTCCGGAGTTTTGGAATTAGTGTTATTAATGTCGCTCCTGGCGCTATTAAATCACACATAGGAAATGCCTCCCTAGCCAACTATAGCAAGATGCCGGAGTGGAAGTTCTACAAGCCATTCGAGGCTGCTATCCGCGCCAGGGCCAATCTCTCTCAGGGCCTCAAGTCTACTCCGGCCGAAGAGTTCGCTAAGAAGACCGTTGCCGTAGTTCTCAAGGAGAACCCACCCGCGTGGTTCTCTTATGGACATCTATCGAATGTTCTCGCCGTTCTCTACTATCTCCCGCTCTCGATAAGAGATTACTTCTATCGGCGAGTTTTGAAATGTTGAAGAGAATGTTCCTTTTGTATAATTCAATGGCAGTTCATAACGTGTTAATTGTGGACAATAACTCTACTGTTTAATGTAGATCAACTACTTTTTTTTAGAAAAGTTATTTTTGATTATGGAAACATCACTGCGTGTTCCGTTTCTCTGCACTGAAACTATGAAATAAACCCAGGTCGGAGCATCTCCTGTTAATGGACTCTTTCCACTATTTGAGTCCCTGGTGTGCTTTTTGGTTCCTAATCTGTGCACAAATTTAAAGCAATTAACTATTCATACTTCATTGATACATAATTAACCTAACATGTTGTTAGCATTTACTTACTTAGGGTTTTGGACAAAGGTCGAGTTCTCCATAAATTTGGTTGATCAAAAAAATGAATGATGGAATCAACGTCCCTAGTGTAAGTGGCAAAGAGCTTGATGGTTGATACCCGAGTTCGAAGCCTAGTTGCTTCATATTTTCAGCTAAAATTTATTTTAAAAATAAACGAAGCGGGTAATGATGAAGTGGAAGTGGAAGTGGAACTTATTTCATTTAACAATAGAAATCACCATTTGAACTGTAAGGAGTTAGAATTCACTTATTTTAATCACCCATCTAAAAATTTACATCGAGTTTTTCACATGAATTGGTAATAATTTTAAAAAATAATTTAAAAAACTTTTGATGATGTTAAATTATAAAGTTCGAATGCTAATTTATAGTCAAATTTTGAAAATTTGAAATCTAATGGACAGAAAATAATAAAGAAACATAAAAACAAAATTAGAAAAAAAAAAAAAGAAAAAAATAGGAAGTTGACAATGTCCAACGGATCAACGGTTCGGATTGCATAGCCGTTGCAATTAGAAAGAGAGCCCAATGGGCTGGTTTATATGGACTCGCGGCCCACTGTCCCTCTTACAATTCGGGAAGGGAAAAAAATAAAAAAAAGAAAAAAAAGAAAAGTGAAAATGAATCGAAAATTTTGAAAGAACGTAATGCTCCGAACATCGAAAACCCTAGCTGCGATTCTCGTTCCCGCGATCCCATTTCTAGGGCTTAGAGATTTTGCCGCGGCATCGACAGTGCGGGAGAGAGCACCCAGGTTCGTCTCTCACCCATGCGCTTCTAGGGTTTTCTTCGTTGTCGCATTTCTCGCGTCGAATTTCGTTTCCGAGACCATTTTTGATGATAATTCGAGGTAATTCGATCTAATCGCTCGATTTTAGGGCTTAAAAATCGATTATTGTGGTTATTTTGAGAAGTTGCAACTGTAATCGTGGAGCCTCGAGGGAGATTTCTTTGTGGAGCTCAAGGAAAGGGTGCTTGTTGCGCTTTGAGTTGGGATGAATAGCGTTTTCAGTGAGCAAATACTTGCGGATAAGCTCTCCAAGCTCAATAGCACTCAGCAATGCATCGAGAGTATCCTTTTCCCTATTTTTTTTCTTTTTCTTTTTTATATGCGTATTGTTATGATGTTTGGAGTATTCTTGGTTATTAAATTACAATCTAAAACCTAATCTTTGGTATGTTACCATACATTAAGCATGATTAGAGACAAATTTTGGCTTAAGTAGCCGTAGTACAGTTCTAAGAATGAAATAAAAATATAGTTTTAAGAATGAGACAAAATTTTCTTATAAGGAATTTCCGGCAAAAATGAATAATGAAAGAAAAGTATCGAATGTCCTGACATATTGCGCGCTGGTGTCTTCTTAGCCTAATTATGTTTGCGTGTTATTACTAAGATGGGCCTTAACTCCGTTTTTGTGAATAGCTTTGTCGCATTGGTGTATTTTTCACCGAAAGAATGCGGAACAGGTTGTTAAAACATGGGATAAACAATTCCATAGTTCTGAAAAGGAGCGGAAGATTCCCTATTTATATCTTGCCAATGACATATTACAGAATAGCAGGCGTAATGGTACGGAATTCGTGGGTGAATTTTGGAAGGTTCTTCCAGCTGCACTTAAGGATGTCGTTGAGAGTGGTGATGATCACGGCAAGAATGTAGTATCTCGATTGGTGCGTACCATGAATGTTTATCTGATTACAGCAAGTGTTCTTGGCACCACTGTTATTCATTTCATAGCAAATATGGCTGATTCTTAAGTAAAGATGGTCATTGTGATGGCCGTAAAATTTACAAATTGTTTTAGTATGATATTCTTTGCATCATTACTAGCTAATGTATGCAATCTCGAGAAATATTTTCAGAAGCTACTTGTGTTTGACCACTGAGATTGTAGTAATGGAACTGAGGTCAAGAATCATTGTTTGTGGCATTGTTTATGTTTAAGCTCTCTTGTACATGATGAGTGAAAAATTGAGAAACTCTTCTTATCAGATATTTACATCGGACCAGCTTGTGGAATTTTGTAGGTTAACATATGGGAAGAGAGAAGAGTTTTTGGTTCACGTGCTCGGGGCCTTAATGATTTGATGCTTGGAAATGAACCTTTACCTGCATTGGAATTGAACAAGAAACGCTCACGTAGTTCTGTGAAAATTATTAGAAAAGATTCACGTTCTATAAGAACTGTAAGCTTACCATTCTCTAACATCCCTTCTTTCACCTTTTTAAAGCTCATATCTGCCAACTTTTGTTTAAGGATTGATTAAATGAATGACCATTCTTCAACCAGAAACTATCTATTGGAGGAACACCGGAGAAAATTGTATCTGCATTCCACACTGTTCTACATGAGCACGCCAACGAGGCCGTGGACTTAGACAAATCCAAGGCTGCTGTCCGCCGAGTTGAGAAGATGGCGAAAGACGTTGACACTGCCTGTAGTCAAGGTGATTTGAATTAGTCATCAGTTGTTATTCATTATATGCTTTTCCTCATTCCTAAAGGCTGTTATGTATATGCTGGATATTTCATTTCAAAATGGTTGGCATATTCTGAATGCATTATCCGGTTTTTAGTTGGGGACCCTCGCAGGGAGACGTTGGCAAATGAGTTACAGGAAGAGGAGGCTGTTTTGAAACATTGCTTTGAAAAGCTTAAAGCAGTTGAAGCGAATAGGGCTTCCCTTGTTTCTCAGTTGAAGGAAGCGTTACATGAACAGGTTTCACTTTGTTACTTTAATATTCTTTATCACAGTGCTTGTTGCAGATTTTGAGTCCATCAATGCAGATGAATACAACATCTGGGTTTTCCGTGAGAACTTCTATATTTATATTTTATTGATAGAATTGGTTTACTCATAAGGTTAAGTTTTTCAGGAATCTGAACTGGAGAAGGTTCGGACTCAATTACAGGTATGATGCATATTAAACCTCTATAGTTTCTTTCGGATGCTAAAACAAGTTGTTTGGTGATAACCTGTAACATATGGGTATTTTCCTTTGTAATTGGTACCTATGAGTTTCATTTTACTCCATTACATAGTCATAAACGTGATTTTTCTGGGCACTGTATTCCAGCTAGGAGATTATTTCTCATATTCTGAGAAATGATTTAAATGATGTGTACTTTATGCAGTTATTGTGTTCTTTTCATGCTTCCATCAATTTATTATAACATGCCCCTTGAGTTCAACATAGGAGATGTGCTGAACCGTAATAAATTCATGCATCCAAACAGGCAGTTTTTTAGTACTTTTCCCTCTATTGGGAGGTCTAAGCACTCCTTCTACGGAATGTCTTACTTATAATCTTGTAATTCATGACAGCTGGCTCAGGGAATGATAGGTGAAACCGCTAACATGCGAATGCGGCTCAACAATGAGTCAATAGTGACTTCCACAAAGCCGCCCTCTTCATCTGAATCGGCCAAACAACATGCAAACGGGCCATCATCGTCCTATCCGCCATCTAAGAAGAAAAGTTCGGCTACTGCTGCTGAGGTCGCCGATCGTCTCGCAGCCTCCATGCACTCCCAGCAGATCATGACGTCAGTCCTCTCCTCCTTCGCCTTTGAGGAAGCCAAGAATGCCGGCCTGACTCCTTCCGCCAATTCATCCAACTTGGTCTCTGATGCCCCTTTGGAAAGCAAGACAAAAATCCAAGAAAACAGCTTACAACTCTCAAATTCTGCCTCCACTCCTTTTGTTCCCGTCCAGCCGGTGGTTGTTTCTTCGACCATACATCAGCCACAGAGTCAGTTCAATCTCTTCCCATCTCCAGCACAGCAGTTTATGCAGCAACCCGGAGGAGGGGTTTTAATCGGTATGCCGTACACTTACAATACCTTAACTCCGCCACCGCCGCCTCTGCCGCCTCCCGGGATGATTGGCCTTGCAAGGCCTGGAACATTAATTCAGCAGCCGCCGGTGGCGCCACCACCACCCCAGCCACTGGTGGTGAATCAGCAACAGATGGCGGTTAATCAGCAGCTAATGCCAATGAACCAACAGGGGGCACAGTTCACCGCTCTTCAGCATCCTGCTATGCCCAGTTTTAGGCCCCTGCAACCGCCAGGCATGGGATTCTACCATCCTCACATACAATGATAAAGTGATGGTTTTCTTCTCTTCTGTTGTGCTCCGTAGTTTCGAATTGTTAAAGGCGATCTGTTGTAACCTGGAAGTATACTGGATTTGGGATTCTTCTTTTTGAAATATATGCAGGATGAGCTCAATGGAAAGACTGAAGAACGCCCCTGATACTGAAGAAAAAAGTGCTACAGAAGCATATAGAGTACTTGGTGTCTGACTTTCAGTTTCAAAACTGAATCAGAATCCTTCATCAGTCATCACATGTACGAGCTGAGCTGGTAAATTTGCCGGCTTTCCATGCTCTGAGATTACGTAAGAAATGCAGCTGCCGCAATCTTAATTTGATTTTCTAAATCATATTTACGATCAATTTTGTGTAGCTTTATCAGAAACTAACCTTTCACCTGAACTTGTATTGATGACTTTTTGAATTGACCACACCTCTTCCAAATGCTTGCTTCGTTTTTTTTCTTCCCATCTCAAAGAACTAATATTTTGGTAACAATTTGTTTGTGATCATCATCATGCTACATCTAAGTCACTATTGTCTCATTGTTTTCTTTAATTCATTTTTTCGAACACAAGTTTCGTGCGGCAGAGCACGTACACACACACACACACAAAGAACTAGGGTACTGAAGGAGGATTTAGCTTCTGTTAAAATTCGATCGATTGATCCATCACCATCCAAATTATTGGGTTAAGTGGGATTATCTCGATGCAGTTATTCAACGAGAGCCGAATTATCTCAATGGGCCGTTCGCACGACGTGAACCCGTTCCTTTAAGATTGGGCCGGTCCGGACTACTTGATGGGCCGACATCACAAGGCTCTCTCTCTCTCTCTCTCTTTTTAGATTTCATTTCACCCCTTTTTTTTTCCCTCACTCGACGAGGGTTTTGGTCCCAGCTCCTCCTCCCCTCCCCCCCCCCTCCCCGACCCTCCGTTTCCTCAAACAGGAAACATTCGCTCACTCGTTAGATCTTCGCCATGTTCACCAGGTTCCTATTATATGGGTTTCATATATGATTCCTCTCCTCGTCTCTTCGTTCACCTTGTTGTTGTTACTTTTATCATCTTTCGCTGTTATTGCAGGTGCATTTGCGATCTCTCCTCGGGCCGATCCCTTCGGAGGATCCCTCGGCCGATCGCAGCTCAGGCGAGTAGAGTACTCTCGTTCCCCATCAGTTTTTCAGTTTTGTAGCTTTGGTTTTAATTTTTGAATCCTCGGTGGATGACAAAAGATTATGCCCTAATTTCCTTTTATTCTTATTATTATTATTATTTTTTAATTTTCGAGATATGGCTAGTAATAAATGATGTTCTTCATGACGAGGCAGATGCCGTTCCTACGAACGTCGAGAAGCGAGTTCTCGAATGCTCCTAATCAGAATCCGTCTCGAAAAACTGCCCCCGCGGAAGAAACTCCTAATGCAAGAAGCAATGTGTCGAAGATTGTTCTCGGTAGTGTAGTTGTCGGTGCCGCCGCAACGGCGGCTTACCAAGCTGGCTTTATAGACCTTAAGGTTAAGGACGGAAAATCTACTGTCGGTATTGCCGATCAAAGTGCTATCAAAATGCCAGAGAATCTGGAAAATACTGCTCCACAAGATGTTGTTACGATCGATGGAAAACAAAGCACGCCGGAGCCAGAAACGGAAACTGTGGAGATTTACAATGAGTTGCATCCTCCTAAGGATCTTGAGGTCAACGAAGAGGTTGTTTCGGAGATAGCACCTCCGCAAGAGGAGCCTGCACCTGCCGAAGAAAAAGAACCGGAAACCCTTCCTCGGGAGACTCTTCAAGTCCCGGATGATCAAACAAGTGTTTCTAATCTGTTATCTGAAAGCAGCCCGAACGTAGATAGCAAGGAACTGTATGTGGAAGAAAAGGCGATCGCTGGAACCTCTAATGAAAGCGAAGGAATTGACAGCTCAATTATTGTTTCAGGAGAATCTGGTGTGCTGGAAGCTGCTTCTCATCATGATAGGCATATGGAATTGCCGAAGGTGTGAGCTTATTTAGTTCTTGATTCTCATTTAGATATATATTCTCATGATTCCTTTTCCTTTGGTTATTTTGTAGTGGCATAACAAGTCCATGCGGCATAGTTTTCTATTTCTCAGATTTCATACATTGTAGATGAGTCATGAAACATGCAGATTTCAACCTTGGCCTACTGCAAGAAGATGTTTTCCTACTTACAATTTATCTTACGATGATATTGAATGATACTTGCAACTGTTATACCTCTGAGTTTCCTTGTACTATGAATCAATGCAAAATGGCCCCAATCATAGAATGCTAAAGTTTAGATCATTGATGTTAGTTGAATACCTTAAGTGAAGATAAAAGCAAAACGAAAAAAAGGAAAAAGAAGAAAGGTATAGTGAAATAAGATGTGTGAAATGAACGTAATCTAGTCTATCAATTTGAGGGAGCAATGGCATGTGACTTCATTTGGGTTCAAATTAAGTACCTGTATTTAGAAAATGCTACTTAGTTTACTTGTGGGATAAGAGATCATCTTTTCTTGGTCTGGAAGAACAGTGTTACTATTGCAATTTGCTATATGAAGTGATCGATCTAATTCTTTTTGCAGGATCTGCGAGATGTTGAAACAGTAGCACCAAAGTCCCTCTCTGAATCGTACTCTCTACATGATGAAGGAAAGCCTGAAGTTTCGATTAAAGGCGAGAGTGCTGATGCTGTAGCAGTTTTTTCTAGTAATAAAGAGGTTATTTGATGGCAAGAACTTGGCAAAGTCATGTCAATGTCTTTTTTTGTTTTTTCCAATACTAGCAAAATATTAAATATTTTGTTTTTCAACTAATTTTTGCATACTTTATGTTGGAAAATGTAGGCTTCAGTTGCTAAGGAGGATACTCCAGTTGACGAGAAAGTATCTGATGATGGGAGAATACTACTTGATCTTATAGATGCTATTCATGCTGCTGAAAGAAAGCAAGCTGAATTAGATGCTTACAAGTTTTCTGAAGAGAAAAGGATGTTGAAGGTTTGCTCTGTTGTGTAACTTAATCTGTCTTCCATTTAACTTCTTTGTCTTTATGCATGCATTTGTGATTTTTTCACCCCTAGTAAATACCACATATGCTAGAGAGGAGAGAGTCGTGATAAGCAGGTATCAAGCTACTCATTATTCCTTTTTTTTTCTGTTCTGCTTCAGGAGAAATATGAAAAGGAACTGAAGGATGCAAGGGCTAGGGAACTTATGTTTGCTGAAGAGGTCGCCATTTTGGAGAAGGTTTCTGTCATACATGAATTTGTTGTGATAAGCTAATTTATTTTACAATTTTGAGTTTTTAAACGTTCTTTCATTATTTTTCTTCTGCTGATTATACTGTATGTACAGTTGTTTTGTTAAACTTGTCAAGCACCTAGTTTAAGTTTAATTATATCTGCAACAGTAGTAGTATCGCTTGACCCAGTGTTGTAGCAATATGTTTCTAGTCTGAGCTTCATTTCTGTTGTTTTGGTTTGCTGTTATTTGATAGATTTATAACTCATTTTGTTTTATTCTATATGCAAATAAGTTTCCATCAAGTGCCCAAGTTTTACTGCATTAGTTGTATTTTCTTTGGGATGCTTCTGTTGATTTGCTTGCTGGATGATTGCTTTTGATGAATAGTTTATTAGTTACTGGGATGAATGTTCGGTGTAAATGGATTATAAGATTGTGCAATTGGTTTTACATGCATCTTTACAAAGTCATCTGTGCACGTGTCCAATGTTAATGGATGATTCTTCACTTTAGTAAATCTCCTTATGGTGGGAATTATTTCAGTATTTTTCAACTTTCAAGCTATGGAGCACTTTTAAGTCTTGAGCATACTTGAACCAAATGCGTGAATGAAGATATCATTTACACGTACCTTTCATGTGATAATTTTGTAGTGAAGCTTTAGTGCTCTTATTGCTGTTAGGTTAGGAACTACTGCAACACACTACTTAATGATCAAGTATCTATACCTTACGGTAGAATCCTTATCACTGGTTTATTTCAGGAGTTAAAGAAAGATAAGGTGAAGACAGCCACTGCCATTAAGACACTTCAAGAAAAAGCAGAACAAAATCTTCGAGAGGAACTGAAACGTAAGGTTAGTGCTTCTAGCTTCTGCTAACATCTGTTCAATAGGCCCTCTATGCTAGCCACTTCACTTAAATAATTAATTTCTATCATACCCTGCTCTCAGGATGAGGAAACTGGAGAGCAGCTTGAGAAAGTTCAGGAGTTGGCGAAAGCTGAACTATCTGGAGCTATTGCAAAGGAGAAAGCAGCCCAGATTGAGAGGATTGCCGAAGCCAATCTTAATGTATGAAATATGTTGTCCCACCTTAACATGTACTTTTCTCCATTATTACCATCTGTGAGCAAGCATCTCCTGCTAGTTTATATCTGGAATTGCCATTATTGAAGATAGTCTTTTGATGATTCCTTGGTTTGTATCATCTTCTAGATCAATTCCTTGTGCATGGCATTTTATGCAAGATCTGAAGAAGCCCGCCAGAGTCATTCCGTTCACAAGCTTGCCTTGGTGGGTTGTACATCACTTTGTGCTCTCTAACTCGACCCAATAGTGTCCTGTAGCTTTATATACATATTACTAATTTGGGAGTAACACTTTAATAGAAATGTCCTCTGTATTTGGATCTTGCAGGGAACACTTGCCCTGGAAGAAGCTCTGTCGAAAGGGCTACCAGTTCGAGCAGAGGTAGATTCATTGCGCAAATCTCTTGAAGGTATTGATAAAGATTCGCTGCTAGAACTTGCACTTTCAACCCTACCAGAACAAGTACTGGACGATGGAACAGACACCCAAATGAAGCTGAATCGAAAGGCAAGTTGTTGGCCATGTTGATGATGGGTTAGCATGCCTTCTTTTTTCCCGTACTTAATACAGTAATAACAATGATGAATAGGTTTTCATTTTTTTTCACTGAGTTCATGTTTTGCCGCATTATTTTAGCTTCCTGTTTCTTATTATAAATGGCAGTATTTTGAACGTCCTTTTCAAATACTATTTCACTGTGAGTTCTATGTTTGCAGTTCCACTCCTTGAAAGGAACTCTTAGTCATTTTAGCCTCATACCGGTTGGCGGCGGAGGCATCTTCGCTCATGCTGTAGCTCACATAGCTTCTTCTATTAAGGTAAATGAAGCGAAGCAGAGCCACAATCTGTGTTACAGGCTAAGTCGTTTGTTTTTTGCCATTAGGCAGAGGCTGCTAGTGGAAAACAATCAAAAGTCGAATCTTACTTGCAATTCAAATTCTTCACATGATTTTTCAGATGAAAGAGGATCAATCCGGAGAGGGCATTGAGTCGGTCATCGCGAGAGTGGAGAACTTTCTGTTAGATGGGAAATTGGCAGAGGCAGCAGAGGCTTTGGAAGAAGGGGTACACGGAAGCGAAGCCGAGGAAGTCATAGTCGAGTGGGTGATGCGGGCGAGGAGTCGGGCGATAGCCGAGCAAACTCTCGCTCTTCTTCAATCATACGCCGCATCTATTACCTTCTCTTAGTTCTATTTTGCATCAATAGAAGAGGATTCGGTTCTTTCTATATCATTCCAGGCTCTCATATAGCAGGTACTCTCTTGTTACAATAACTTGTCAATTCACCTCTCTGTTTGTTGACTGTGCATATACTGTAAACTAACGGCTCATGCGTGTTGAGCTAATAAAATTTTGTTGTGTGTAAATTGTAATCTGCGGCGCTTCTTGGCCAGTCGAGATGTTTTGGATTTAACATAGATTTGGACAGTTCGATTGCTTCGAATTGATCCCACCTTTATTGTTCATCTTTACCTCCTTCAGCTTATGTAAATTTATCCTTCTAATTTACAACTAACAATTTCAAACTTATGTGTCCTGCATTTTAGAGATAACTTATATTTATTTTTTTGGAATTATTGCTTGTATACGTACTGTAATAAGAAACTGCGACAACAGGGGGAGAGCGTGAGGATAAACCACTCAGTGCAGCAGCGTAACCGAAAGTGGTAAACCGGTAAAGTAACTAGCACCCAGCAGCACTCCGCACCCAACAGGGGAATACGAAAAGACGTTGCAGCGAACAAGCGGACAAAACCCCACCTCCCCTTCACGCGCCACGTCGACTCGGGACCAGCCACGTGGCCATCCATCCCCATTCCACCACCACCACCACCCTCCACCCTGTTCCCCTCTCTCTTTCTCTCTCTCTCCTCCCGGGGAAGAGCAACCACGCCGCACTCGTCTCTCCCCACCCCGGGTCCGGGACCAAGGGACGCGTCCAACGAGACCCAGACTTTGACCAGAGAATCTGGTTCGTCCAAGGAGTGGGGACCACCGACATAAGCGGATATGATTAGCTCTCGGGAGAGGTGAGATTCTCCGGTTCCCCTTCTGTTACAGAAAAGCCCTTTTATTCTCTTGTATTTTGATTTCAGCCCTCTTTTTTGGAAGTTGGAGTATTCTCGAATCTCAAAACACGTCGCCGTTGCCGTCGCGATAACGGCCAACGGCTAACCCCTGTTGTTTAAAAACAGCGTAAGGGGGCTCTCTGCAAATATTGACGTTACGGTGGGCTTGCGCGTAAAACTCAACTCAAAAAGCTTCTTTTTTTTTTTTCCCGTTATCCCCGAGTCCAAGAGAGAGAAAGAGTGTGTGTGTGTGTGGAAAGAAACAAAAGAAAAGCGCTCTCACTCTCGCTCTGGGCACTGCGCGCTCCAAGCCCCCCCGACCCACTGAGACTTGGAACGAAACCCTAGATCTCGACCCGGCCCCCTCTTCCCCTCTCGCCCCTAAAACCCTAACCCTAGAGCTCTACACTCCGCTCCGTTCAAGGGTCCTGTCTCCGTCGCTTCCGATCTCCGCCTGCGGCGGATCACACGGCGCTCGCCGGCTCCCGCACTCGTAGATCGGAGCCTCGCATTCTCCCCGCACTTTGGATCTGAGATCGCCATGACGCCGTTCTCCTTCCTCGCCATGGTCGTGGCGCTGAGCGCGCTCCCGTGGTGCTCTCGTTCGCTCACCTTGTCCTCGAGATTGGTACACCGGTTCTCAGACGAGGCACGCGTCGCCGCGGCGGCGGCGGCGTCGTCTCCGGGAGAAGGGAGGTGGCCGAGCCGGAGGAGCGCGGAGTACTTCGATGTCTTGGCGAGGAGCGACCTTGCGCGGCAGAAGCGGCGCCTCGGGGGCCGGCACCAGATGCTGTACCCTTCCGAGGGGAGTCAAACCTTTTCGCTGGGGAACGACTTCGGATGGTGCGTCGATTCGATCCCTTTATTGCATTGGCTTGTTTGTCCTATGCATTTTAATTCGTATTTGTTGTATTGCACTTATATGGTAATTAATGAAGTGAGAGAGAGAGAGAGAGAGAGAGAGAGAGAGAGAGAGAGAAAGAGAATGTGGTACTCTTGTGTAGGGGAAAAGCACCTCCTTTCCTGAGTTAATTTATCTTGTGTAATTGGCTTGGGAAATTTCTATGAGATGTTGCTGTATTTCGTACTGGGATGGGTTAGTTTTCACAGCATTTGTGTTTTCTATTGGCCTATTTGGCTGGATGGAGCTGTTTAGAACTGCTGTTCAGTAGTGTTTTTTAAGTGAAAAAACCTCTATTTAGTAGTAGCATCTTCAACATTTCACCATTTCAGCCAAGAGATCAATATATTCAAGTTGGAGATTCTGCTTTTTGGGCCTCTAGAAACTCGTTTCTGTTTCCCACTCAAGCGAGAAAAGCTTCAGATTTTTTTATTTTAAGGCTAGTTTCAATTGGGGAAGCTGTTTCTGGTGCCGTGCCAAACTTTTACAAATAATGTCTGATGAGCCAAAACAGGGGAGTTCTCATTTTTGACAGTTTCTGCAATTAATAAGCAAAGTTAGGTTGTCTTAGCTGCTAGTGTTATCTTAGCAGTTGCTCATTTTATACGAATTTTTTCCCTAATAATGCCAAGTATCATTAGATCTGCGTCATCTTCTATTTTAGTACACCGGTTATCTAAGCTATTTACTCATTATCTTGTCTGGTTGTATAATTTGTTATTTATGGTTTCGCATATTTTACATTCCTCTATATTTGATCGTTTTATCTGTTGCCAAATGCCAAACTTGTGTTTAGTACTGATGATGATGTTTTTTTTTTTTTTTTTTTTTTTTTTTTTTTTGTTGTGAGCAACACGAGAATTGTCAACCTAACTCTTATATGTGATGTTCATATGGACAGGTTACACTACACATGGATTGATATTGGGACACCCAATGTGTCCTTTCTTGTTGCATTGGATGCTGGAAGTGACCTGCTTTGGGTCCCCTGTGATTGTATTCAATGTGCTCCTTTGTCTGGCTATCATAGTAGTTTGGTATGCTGAATTTTACAGCTCTAGCTCTCTAATTCTATTGTTGGTAATCATTCCATATAACATTTGTGCTTGTAAGGATGCATGTTGTTGTTCATAATCATGGGTATTGTGCATGCATATCTGCTGGTATGGTCATCTATCTTGTGTATGCAGGCTGCCGGATTCTGTGTTACTGCATGTATATGTACGGAATTGAATTCATGCTGACTGTTTATCTTTCTATGCATGTATATTTTCATTAAATTTTTTCATTCTGGTCAAATCAAATCTAGTTGCATGCTGTCTGGATTAGTGTAATCACGTGAGGAGTTTTGCCCTAAACAGAAAAAGAGGAGGGTGTTCTGCTAACATTTCACAGCAGTTTTATCACTTATTTCCGATGATTGATTGGCAGGTGCTCCCTGGTATATGGAGCATCTATTATGCAGGATAAAGATCTTGGCATGTACAGCCCAGCTGAATCGAGAACTAGCAGGCATCTGCCATGCAGCCACGAACTGTGTCAACTGGGCCCAAGCTGCAAAAGCCCAAAGCAACCTTGCCCGTATAATATAAACTACTATTCAGAAAATACATCGAGTTCAGGGTTGCTAGTTGAGGATACACTATACTTGGCCTCCAGTGACGGCCAAACATCAGAACAAGCTTCAGTTATCATAGGGTGAGTCTATAGTATACTGTCAGATATTTTCTTTAACGAGTACTGTATTGAAAGTCATACAAATGTTGGTTGCAGCTGCGGAAGGAGGCAAAGTGGTGGTTATTTGGATGGAGTTGCTCCAGATGGGCTTCTTGGTTTGGGATTTGGGGATATATCGGTTCCAAGCTTCCTTGCACGGGCTGGATTAGTACGGGATTCTTTTTCAATGTGCTTTCAGGAGGATGATTCTGGAAAAATCTTCTTTGGGGACCAAGGTGTCTCTACACAACAATCTACTCCTTTCGTTCCTTCGAATGGAAAATAGTAAGTGCTTTGGAAAATACAATTTCTTGTATTGATGGACTGTCATTACAATATGTTTTGATTGCCTTATATTTAAGGACACAATTGTTTGCTCCTTTTTTGTGCTCTTCCCATTTGTAAGAATTTTATCAATTTTTTTATTCAATTAATCTTTCTAGGTACCAATAACTTTGTCAGGATTTCTCCTGCTTTATGCTTTTGATTTGCTTATAGTTTGTAGCATGATCTTAAACAACATCACTTAATTGGAGGCTGTTTTATAGTCTTCACCTGATATACTGCGCTAGTGCTTTATTTATCTCTTTGTGCATGAATGTTCTGTATAATCCTTCCTGCAAACTCTTATTGTAGTCTTTTGTACGGTTCAGCATTACTTATATCATTGAGGTGGAGAGATTTTGTATTGGTGCTAAGTGTGTTGGAGAGACAAGCATGCAAGCACTAGTTGATAGTGGGTCGTCATTCACATATCTTCCAAATGATGCCTACAAGAGAGTCACCCTGGAGGTACTTCTTTTAGTCCCTGATTTGTTTTTTTTTGCCCCCTTTCTCCTGTGTGTGAATGTAGACATCGAGTTACCTTTATTTTTTTTAGTTTGACAGGCAAGTTAACTATTCAAAGCATCCCTTTGATGGATATCCATGGGAGTACTGCTACAAAGCCAGGTAAACCTATATATCATTCAATGGAAAATTTGCTGTGCTTTATCTTAGTGTTTTTACCTCTGTTGCTTCTATACGTGCAGTCCTCTTGAATTACCTGAGATTCCAACTGTGACGCTTATGTTTGCTGTGAACAAGAGCTTCGTGGTTACCAATCCTGTTTTTCTTATTTATGGCAAAGAGGTATGCCATACATTTAATCTTCTGTTGTAGGAAAGTGCACGAATCAAAAGATGCGGCTTCTCCTTGGATGCTATTGTTAATCATTTTATCAGTTTCAGTTGTCAAATAAGTTATTATATACCCAAATCTTTTGTTATTTGCTATTAGATGATCATCTTATAGGGGGAAATCATCCTATAGGAGGATCTGTCATTTCTTGCAAGATGTCCGAAGATCTAATGATTGTAAGAATGGTGAAATTTTGTAATCAAACCTTCTAACTGTAGTGAATCTATGCTTCACTGCTATCTGGACTGTCTTAACATTAGCCTTCAATAATTCAGTAGGCATGAATTATTTGATTAAATTGTATAAGAAATTTGTGTTATTACAGGGAGAGCTTACTGGATTTTGCCTACCTCTACAGTCATCAGTAGAAAATCTGGCGACTATTGGGCGTGAGCATCCCCGCGCTATCCTAACCGTATCACTTCTTTTCCTAGTCTTTTATTGTGTTTGCTCCTTTATTATTCAGAACTCAATTGTGAATGCAGAAAATTTCATGACGGGATATCATATGGTCTTTGATAGAGAAAATTCGAAGCTAGGATGGTCACGATCTGATTGTAAGTTATCCTGTTATCCTCATTAATGTCAGTTTGCAAGCTATCCAGTACTGCTGCAATGATTTAAACTGCCTGTTTTGGAATTAGACCACATTCTGTGTAGCGTTCTTTGATTATCTTTGATCAACGTATTAATTGGCTATAACTAGAATAACTTGTTCCCTAAATAAATCATGCCTTCCTCATGAAGTGCATTGACTACATAATGTGCTATTATGGCTTATCAATTTCTACATTAAATACAGGTCGTGATATTGACACTAGCATCCCTTTAACGCCGCCACCCCATAACCGGCCCGAAAACCCTTTGCCGACAAATGAACAGCAGAGCAACCCCAACGGACACGCTGTTGCCCCTGCGGTAGCCGGGAAGGCGCCCAACACTACGGACTCATCATCAGCTTCGCCTTCAAAGGTGTTTGCACATTTCTGTTTGTTTCTGCTACTGACTCAATTTGCCGTCATTTTTGTAGGATAAATTGTCTTAGATAAATACTTTCCCTATATAAATAGTGCTGTAAATCCTAGGTTTTTCTTTAGGAGGGTTTTTTTGTTTTTCTCTCTTCATCCAGTGGGCTCCTTTTGTCATTATTTGATGTAATGGGGCGGTCTCTACTAATCTTTTCTAATCTTTTTTTAAAAACTTTTTATCTTCTTTCTAGTCCTTTCACATCTACTAAGAAGGTTCCATACCAGTCTCTTTTATTGTGCTGAAGATATGCTTATAGTTTATTAAACGTTCAAATCATGATAGATAACAACATATTCTTTTTCCGGAGAGCTAAATTAAGTTGGAGACGAGTGGGGAATTCGCCTATGGGCCCAGGTTCATGAGTCCTTATATGTGTCTGTAAATGAGGGTTTGTGATTTGATGGCAACTTAATTGTGCCAGCACTAGGTTAACAAAATAAAACTGATAGTGTGTTTTGTTTACGTGCTTTAATGCAGATTCTCATATATTATACCATTTGACTTGTTGGGAAAATTTATTATGGATTCTCATAGGTGAACTTTGAAAGGGCGCATTTGAGTAAATTACTATAATGCATGTATGAGTTTGATTGAACCTATGAGTGACATTTGATTTTTTTCCCAAAATACAGCGAGTGTGGGTTACCAAAATATTGCATTCAAAAATTTGCGTGAGAAACTTCACTTTCTTTAATTTCTTGCAGTATTTGTTCTTGAGATTCTCTCTTTACCTCTCTCCACTTTACAAATCTCAGCTTATCACTCGTATGCATCCCCTACCTATTTCTAGTATCTACTTTTTAAATCATTGTTCTTTCAAAGGGATTTGTTAGTGACCCCCCTCCAGAGTTCCTCCCTAGTCCCATTTCTCTCCTCATAACTTTTCAAAGAAAAGTGTTCCTACCAAATAGTCGGGCGAAAATGTAGCCCATGACTAAATGTAGTGGATCAATGATTTTGCATAGGCATGATTAGTGTGTGCTGTGCCCACCACCACCACCAACCTCTCTCTCTCACACATGATGCACCATATCTCCTTTGCAAAAGAGGAGCTACCACCATTCTCATTCCTTTAGATTTATGCTTTCAATGTCTGTTGAAATCTCTCTACCCTTATTGAGTAAAATAAGATTCACTTTCCATAGTGGTAGGTTATGGAATGAGAGAATACATGAGGTTTTGAGGACCCCCCACATGCCCTCCCTGCATGTGTCTACTCTCTCTCTCTATTTCATTTTTGTACTTAAGACTGGGTGAAGTCCACATTGGGTGCTCAATGATTGGTTCATAAATGCCCTGTGTTTGGTATGAGGTCTTTGTTCTAACTTTGTGCCTTGTGTCCTCTATTCTTTTCATCTATACTTAATTTGCTTTTATAAACTCCCTTTTGATTTCTTTTATTTATGGTTGATGTTTTTTAACCCACTCTTTCTCCCTGTTGACCACCCCACTTAATGAGGAGAGATTCTTTACACACTGAACTCTTGGTCCTGTTCTTCAGAGAGCTTTCAATTTATTGCAAGGTAGCCAACAATATAAATGGTTGCTTCATATTTTAATTAATGAATGCAGCAGATATTTCCCAGTACTCTTGCAAAAAACAAACAATAAACATTTATTTTTTATTGAATATTAATTATATTTCAACTACCCCTGGGCCAATTATTTATATATCTCTGAAAAGTTCTTGAGTTTTTTTTTTTTTTTTTTTTTTTTTTTTTTTTTTTTTTTTAGAAGTCTAATATTAAAAATATATTCTTAACGTTTTAAGTGCTTTCAAATATATTTTTAGAATTAGATTTTGTTAGTAACAGTCGTTATCTCTGTAAAATTATTATTTTATCTTTTTAAATGTATCCTTCTATCGTCATTAATTTTTCTGATTTATTTTTCCGATTTATTCTTAAGTTAGAGACAACTGAAGTTTTTTTAAATATACCCTTTTATTGTCACCAACCTTTCTTATTTGCCCTTAAGTTATGGGCAAAATAGTTTTTTTTTTTTTTTTTTTTTTTTTTTTTTTTTTTTTTTTTTTTTTAACTCTAGGAAAAATTTAATTTGGGTTTAATCTAAGATAATTTAGCTGGCACTAACAGCAGGAGGATTTTTAAATAATGAAAGAATATACGAAGGATAAATTTTAAATAAAAAAAAAGATAAATAGGATATTTTTGAAGTATTGAAGAATATATAGGATATTATTCCTAATTTAAAAGATGATTCCGTAAATTGGGATTGAAATTACTAGTTGAACAAAGAGCATTACAACTCATAATACCTTTTATAAGGAGGTTCATAATTTGAATTCAAAACTTCTAATATATTATTTATCTATCTTTCAGCATTTGAGCTCCTTAACTGTGATTTTTGCAAAATTACATCGAAACTTTTTAGTTGTCTATATACCATTTTAGATAGTGCAATATTCCATAAAGTGAAGGATTATATTATGTAATTTTTAATTGGAATATGTTAAATCTTACAGAAGGTGTTTAAATCAGAAAAAGTTCTTAATTAGTTGGGTGATTAAGTTAAAAAAAAAAAAAAGTAGTTTAGTCCCAAGTTTCCAAATTACCTCAGTTTACCGTGCACATCACATAATTTTCCACCTGTCCCCTTATATATATATATATGTATGTATTATATGAGCAATGTTATTTGCATATCTCATTTGGGGTGTAGGATGTATACCGCACTTACAAGTCATTTCAAAATGACGAGTAAAATTTATTTAATTCTAAAATAGATGAGGTGTAAGATGTATACTTTTTTTTGGGATGTATCATTAGCATTTTCATATAATATAGACCTTTATAAAAGTACATGCTGATTGCTGCAACTTTCGTTTGTTCTCACAGAGAGATCACCAGCATCCATAGTGACATAAGTGATGACAAATATTTTAGCTCTTATTTTTAAGAAACAAAATTGGTATAGATCAGTTTGTCTTCAACTAATTAAGGGCATTGTATTCTTCACTGTATATCTGGTGCATCTGCTTAAATGTAGTCATAGATTTTCATGATCTTTGAATGAATAGTGATACAAATTGAATTCGGAGAACGACCGATGAAACCATTCCTGCCGCGAAAACTAAAGAAACTGTTGTAGATGCGAAGACGACGAAAAATTCGAACCTTTTACTTTAGCATTCACTGTATTATATATGGGGTTGATAAAGAAACCTCATTTTTATTCTTTTCCAACAACAGCTAAAATAGAACTAAAGTGACACCATTTTTTTTTTTTTTGAATTTTCTTTGCATGTGGCTAGCTAGTTTTTGAGTAGCTACGTACAAGGAACAAAAAGGCTTGGAGTACTAGATGCAAATCTTTTTAGGTAGTAGATTGGAAGTTCACAACTCTTTCATGGTGCAATTCTTTTCCTTATTGCCTAAGTTTTCATAGTGATGAAAAGGAGAACAAAGGCTTGGATCGAAGTAGATGCAAGCTGTGGCATCTTAGGCAATCTCTTTCTACAAGGGGTTCAAAAAAAAAACTAAGTCGAAGTCAAAAAATAAAAATAAAAAAGGGAAAAAAGTTTGGAGCATTATATATATTCTCTAACCATTGAGCTAGCTACTAGATGCTACTACCACCTTTCTTGCTTCTTCTACTTTGCTGTTGATCACCTTTATAAAAGTAATAGCCGATTAAGTAACAGTATACGATAATTGTACACAAAAAAAGAAAAACACATAATATATATTATGTTGCACAAGTTATTAGTGTATGACTTTGTTTCTCTTAATTTCTACAGTCAAAAGAGCTAATTTTTCTCTTTCTCACAACTATATATATATATATATATATATATATATATATATATATAGCATCTTCTGGTAATATTTGTTTACATTGCATGATGCATTTGTCCTCTTTCTTTTTATTCCACTGCATGCTTTATAATTGATTGAGGACGAAATTATTTAATCCACTACTTATTTCTCACTCTAGTTGTAACATTAATGCAAATGATATCGAAAAGCTTAGTACAATTTATTTCTTAATTACCGATACAGTATCTAGTATATATATTTGCTAAAAAAACTTAATAAATGATATTAAAAATTTTAAATTTTAAATTTAGTTATTTTATATTTTTGTCTGGCTGCATATTTTTGTCTTGAAAAAATCTTTCTTCCTTAGTTTTCTTGCCGTCAGAAAAGGTACAGTAAATTTTAATTGCAAATTTATGTAAATCTTTAATTCAGGTTAGGTACGGACTATAAATTTTGATGCCACGTATAACTTGTGCTTTGATAGCCGATTTAATGCAAGAAACATTTTGGCAAAGACCAACAAATTAATGCACTATATATATATATATATATATATATATATATATATATATATATATATATATATATATATATATATATATTGACATATAAAGGAGCCAAATTAAATTAAAATGCAAAGAAATTAAATTAGAGTAACTAGAAGTCTGATAAAATTCGAACTCAAAACTTGCTCATCTAGCAGGAAATGAGAGCATGTGGTTAAGGTGCATGTTCAAAATAAGCAATAATAATAATAATAATAATAATAATAATAATAATAATAATAATAAATCTCTAGATGCTTGAGCTATCAAAAGATTATATTTTAGTCATCAATACTCGACACTAATATTTTGTTAATCTAATCCATAAATTAGGAGATCCATAAACAACAATTAAGTTGTTTATTTAGCATTTAGCATCACCAAAACTTAGAACATATTTGGTATTGAAGTTCATGCTTATTAGATAAAATAAAATTGGAGCAAAGATATGAAAGAATATGAATATAACATAATCGACTTATTATAATATGCGGAACGTGATATTACGTGTGAAGATAAATAGAATATTTTTTTTATCGTATTTTATCACCATCCGTAACGTAACGTAATTCTCCCTAGCTTTAGTACTGCACACAAATTAAGGTAAGACATATGGATGGCATGATCCAATCCCCTCAATAATTGAAACCATGGATTAATTTTACCATCAACTCTTTGATTGCTAATAAGAAAAGGTCATCAACAAGCTCATCAATTTCCACATATTATAAACATAAATGATTGAAGGACTTTTAAGAGGTACGTAGCTAAGCACGCTTATGTAAATGCCACCTGTAAGGGAGACCACAGCAAGAAATAACACTTTCATAGTGTTCCATTCGAACAAACCAACCTCCAATCAAACCCTAATCACTCATTTCATTTTTTTTCTACTTCTCCGAAAGGGAAACTACTGCGAAAAACATTTCCAATCACATAGCTTACTTACTCAACCACTCTGTTACAGGTGGCACAGCCTGATTGGCCCCTCACTGCCACGTGGCACTCGAAACATGGTCGGAGTTGATAGGATGAAAGGTCCAGGGGAAGCACCAGTTCCTTGGTTTTCATTTGGAGGAATTACTGAATGCACCTGGCGCACTATGCACCACTCCGTAAATGTGATATTATACAATATTAAGAGTTCGCCTATTATGCTATCGATAGCACCAAGTATTTGATACTATTAAATTTTCTATCCTTAGATTAAATTTTTTGATCATTTTCACATATTAGATTTTACTAATTTTTCAAGTAAAAGAAAAAAATACAAGAGGGTACTGTCAGATTCATAAATAATAGATGTCCACAATTTATAATTATTGACTAGTGGGACTTTTAAATGTTACAAATCTATTTATGAAATTGAATTATAATTTATGACCTTTAAACTTGAATTTAGAATGAGATATACAATATATATATACTAGATAAGGACGAAGCCATTGAGAGGTTGACAATGGCGCGCAATGGGTCTTCTTAACTTTTTAAAAATTATATAAAATTTTTTAAATTGTGATATAGTAAAACTTAAAATATTATAAAGTTGAGGCCAAAGTTAATTTTTTTTTCTTAAAAATTTGTGCATTATATATCAAACTTTTTTTATAATTTAAATTTTGAAAATAAATATATTATGTATTCTTAACCTTTCCTGGGAACCTAAATCCCGGTCCGTGACAGTAGAATAGGTGCATACAATAAATTCTCCTCCTCTCCATGCAAGGACCACCACCACCACCACCACCTTTTACTCTTTCTTATAACTCTCTCTCTCTCTCTCTCTCTCTGAAGAAGAAGAAGAGGGTCCCTTGGCCTTGGTCCAAGTCATTTTCATTGGGCTCTACACATGAGTTTTTACTGTTCCAATTCCCAAAAGCTTTCTTGCACCTCAAGGACTGGGTTCTCCACTCGCACACACAAACACACCACATGACCATAACCCCTCACCCTTTTATTATTATTACTCTTAATTATTAATTTTACATAGGTCAGAGTCCCAACACAAAACACACAATTCTACTGTTGTTTCCTTTTGGGTTTCCCCTCCTCCTTTTCTTTTCTTTTCCCTCACCTGCTTTTATTAACCCTTGGCCCTTGGGTGGCGAGTGCCTTTCGGCTTAAGGCCCATGCTTCTCCTCGAACGCCTATAAAAGAAGGGGTCGAGGTGAAGTAAAGTGAGAAGTGAGTGTGAGGAAATAGAGGATACAAAATAGCTTGTGGGGAGGAAGGTATCTTATACTTTATATAAGAAGAGTAAGCATGAGGAAGAGTTTACTATAATAAATATCTCTTCGTGGTCTCATCTCATCTCATATATATATATAGTTCTCTAGAGAAGCCATTTTTACAGTACTCTTGTTGCTCTCTTATTGTTGTTCTCCTCCTCTTTTAACTCCCAAGAAGCTGCTTCTGTTTTCAACACCACCTACCCATCAAGCTCAATCAATTAAAGAAGCCTTTTTCATCACCTTGCATACCCAACCAAAGCGAAGGGTGGGTTGTGGTCCTTTTCCATCTAGCTAGCTAGCTAAAACTGCTTCACACACAAGCTCCTCCATCTAGAAGTGCTTTTTTCCTTTCTCCTTTTTTCCCTTTCTGGTTAAGCTAGTACAATCAAAAGAAGCACCATGGGAGGGACAATATACTACCTCTCTCGCTTGTTGGGCACTGGCCGCAGCTACAAGAAGCGGAGGCAGTTGCACACTGTGGAGCTCAAGGTTAGAATGGACTGTGAGGGTTGTGAACTCAAGGTCAAAAACGCACTCTCCAACATGAGAGGTACGTACGTAATAATATACATAAAATTCAACACTTCATCATCTCTTAATTACATGTATCATTAGTAAATCAACATGCAACTGTGTGTGTGTGTGCGCGCGCGCATATATATACATATATATATATATATATTATACAGTAGTGTTCTTATGTAATCTTAATTTATGGCTATTAATTAATTAATGTAGGAGTTCAATCAGTGGATATCAACAGGAAGCAGCAAAAGGTTACGGTGACAGGTTATGTTGAGCCCAACAAGGTATTAAAGAAGGCTCAATCTACAGGGAAAAGGGCTGAGATTTGGCCTTACATTCCTTACACTCTGGTGGCCCATCCTTATGCTGCTCCAGCTTATGACAAGAGGGCACCACCTGGGTATGTGAGGAATGTGGAGGCTGTAACACTCTCTACCCAACAATTCAGACAGGAGGACCAGCTCACCAACTTGTTTAGTGATGACAACCCTAATGCATGCTCTATTATGTGAAATGATACTACAACAACACCCATAGAAAGAGAGAAAGAGAGAGATCATTATTTAATTGTTTGTTTCATGTTGAGAAACAATGGAGAGGAGTATTCATGGTCTCTCTCTCTCTCTCTCTCTCTCTCTCTCTCTCTCTCTCTAGGATTGGACCTTGGTTGGTCATTTCCAGATTTTAGATAAGAATTAATTACATATTAATATTACTGGTTTTTTTGTATAGATAGCTTGAAGAGCGAAAAAGGGTTTTGCATGCCTTGTCCTTTTACCTTTGAACCTTTTTCCTTAATGGTGTCACAGAATAGTATATTATATAGCTAAGAGTGTAGTTTGGCTTGGAGTTAATTAGATCATGAACATTTGGAAATGAGGTGTGGGTTGTTATGAAACTTCTATATATATATATATATATATATATTATTTAATTATACTATATATTTTCTACTGTGTTGTGTTGTTCTTGTGTATGAAACTAAAGAAGCAGTTTCCAATTATTATGTTTTTCCCTTTTTGGTTGTTTATTGGATGTGATCATGTAAACAACTTTTTGATTGCTGTGCATGAACTACTGTTCACATGTCTGGAAACATATGCAAAAGGAAACAAGGACAGGTTTTAAAAGTACAAAAGCTGCCTAGTAAACAAACATAGGACGGGAAAAAAAAAAAAAGCAGGTGTGTAAACATGATACACGAAAACAAAGTTCAATTAAAATATATTATTATTATTATTATTATTATTATTTATTTCTTAAATATTATGATGCATTTGACTACGTGTAAAATATGGCTCGTAGACATTAAGCTACGCGTTGTGCACTTTAATTCCTTGTTGTTCCGAGAACAAAAAAAAAAAAAAAGGTCCGATCGCGATTAATGTATATATTATTTATTTTCTTTTCCTATTGGCAATTTGGTTCACAAATATTTTCTTTTTCTTTTTTTTTTTAAGAAGGAAACATTAATTGCTATAGCTCAGCTCTAGTGGTCCAACATGTACATAATTCATGCACGGATCGACCACATTAAAAATGTACGTAGCAAATTCTTGAAGGAGAGAGACAATTTATTCTTCTGTTAACCTTGGACAGCTACTTCCTCAAATATGAACAATTAACCCATAACTCTCTTTTGTGTGGCCTATATACGAACTGGTCCGTAGACCAGGTCCAGTCAAAGGCCTATTTGGCCAGTTTCTGTTTTCAGCATAAGTTGAGAAGAAAAATTGCTGTAAAAACAGTGATTCTGGATTTGCCACAGTAAAGTTGTCGCCGGAAATTTAATATAGTGCAAACTGTTTGGCCATGTAACAATGCTCACACTAAATTTCCTCAAATAATATTATGGGGCAATTTTCTATATACTCCTAAAAATTTTTCTGTTTTTAGATTTACCTCTCTTAGAAGGCTAATATTAAAACTACCCTTCTTACGTTCCAACTTCTTTCTAAAATACCACTGAAGTTAAACTCTGTTAGTGTACCGTTTGGAGCTACCGTTATCGGTGTGAAATTACTATTTTGCCCTTTCAAATATACCCTTCTACCATAACCAACTTTCTTATGTACCCTTAAGATTTTCAATAGTTTTGGTAGATAGGGATAAAATAGGTATATCTGATAGTTTTCAACTCCGATTATTATTTAACTCTAGTTTAACCCTAGTTAACTTAACAAAGGGAAACGGTAGGGATATTTTTAATAACGGTGGAACGTATGAAGGGTATATTAGAAAGAAAAAAAATAAGAGAGGTAAATCAGATATTTCTTCAGATTTCAGGGGTACACAGGCAATTATCTCTAATATTATACTGTACAGCAAGCCCAAACATGCCCTAATTAAGTTTGCCATTAAGTGCGTGTTTGTTTTGCCGATCGAGATCGGAAGAGGACAGAGGTTGCGAGTTCTAGCTGTACACCCCAGATCTCGACTTCATCGTGCTAGAAAATAAAGTCACGCTTTCACGCTGTACATGAAGTCGGAGCTGGTGCTTATAGATCGACAATACATTTTTAATCGCTCTCCATGTTTGCTCTCTGAATTTGCTGGTCTCCTCCGAACATCCATGCTTGCAGTTTGATGTGGTGTAGACCTTTGCATTGGACATCGGCAAAACAAACAAACAAGCCCTAAATTAGGTTCTAGCTAGTTAATTAACTACTCAAAACAAATAAAGATAACTCATAGTTTAGTATTCTATGATTTTGCTTTAGGGCTTGTTTGGATTTGGTATAGAATCGGGAATATGAGGGATATTCCTCTTATTCTTCCAAACACATCAGAAATAAATCGGTATAACTTGTTCCAGTACAACTAGAATAAGTGAGAATTACTTTTCTCACTCTTCCCAACCACTCTCTTACTTTTTCTTTAAATACTCTTCCATGCCTACCGAGGCACCATCTCTCAGCTCATTATTACATAATAAAGTTTGAAGGCAAAAAGGTAATTTATCCCAATTAAAACTCTTTATTCCTCATTCTCATACCAGACACAAAATCTCTTATCCCTGGAACCATCCCAAACATTTTTTTACACTAGTTTCGTACTTTATACTTATTCATGGAATAGCTAGTTCTGTCTTATCTCGTTACCAAACGGATCCTTAGTGTAGTGAACTTGGGCCTCAGTCCAACAAATCAAAGCAATGTAGGAGTAGGCTCGCACATACGTACGTTGGGCCTAGTTTTGTTATTATCTGGTTCGAGCCCAAGGGAACCTTACTGTACATAGTGGCGCTTATTGAACCGTCCAAAGTAGTTAGTATTTTAGTACTAAGATCCTATGACACGGCCTAAAAGTTTTGAAATCACTTAACTTTTTTCCATTAAGAATGTAAACGCAATCATATACTCTATATTTCCTCAAATGTAACTCTAGCTAACTGCTGATCAAGAAGTAATTTATGTGTGAGTGCATATACGGTGAAACTGCATGTATTTGTTCTTTCACGGAAAGTTTCTTGGGTTTTTCAAAAAGATTCTCTTATATATAAAGCAATCAAAATATTAATTAATTAGAATATTATTATGAAGATAACATTATAAAAAATCCATATCGATGGGTACATATTTTTTTTCACTAGGCCGAACAATCTACGTACGGTAAGTATGGCTAAGTAGCACTACAACAAAATTAGATTATAGGGACACATGTTTGTGACACTTTTGTATAAGTGTCCTATCTATATTTCACCTATATCCAAAATTAGATTATAGGGACACACTTTTGGAATATATTACAAAAATATATCGCTATACATCCTAACGACGGTACATATAGCAACACTTACAATAAGTGTCAGTATTGTTGTCAGCGATATTTTTTTTAGATTTTAAAAATATTTAAAAGTGTCGTTATAGTCTAATTTTGTTATAACGTAGTTATAATTAACTTGTTATCTATCTCTGGCTTTGAGCTCTGTATATCCGGGCCATTTTAGTACGAGTTCATTAATAAGTAGAAGAGCATCATATGTAGCACTCTCATGCCTATCTACCTAAGCACTTTGCTGGTAGTACCAACCTGTCGGATTTGGATGTATTCTCAGTACAAGAAGCCAAATATAATTAAATAAATAGGACCACCAAATTTGGGTCAGGGACAGACACAGCAGGAAATGATTCATCTTGTACTATGTAATTACGAAAAGCTGGGTCAATATTATATATTGTACGCAACAATAATCTTCACAAAGCTCTTAATTAATTATATTCCCACTTTAATATTGGAGACATAATTCAAGTAATGAGACGAGTCAGAATGGGCTTGGCCTATAAGCAATAACTAAAGCTCAATCCAGCCCAAACCAAGCCCGCGTTGCCTGGTTGCTGGTTGAGTCAATTGGGAACTCTTTTTCTTTCTTTCTTTTTTTTTTTTTTTTCTAAGCTAACTACAAAAGATAAAACATGCGCACAACTTATTTGAACTATAAGTCATTTTGAGTCGACTATCCAATTTTTCATAATTTTAATTTTATTATCTAATTTTTCAAATTATTTGATATGAATCAGTCAACTGCACACTTTGACTTAAAATTTTAAACATAATTACGGTTATTAAAATTGCATGAGATATATATACTAATTAAACAAGTAAAGATAAACGACAAACTTTAAAGTCATATTTTGTTAACTAACTTAACTCAACTCAAACAAATTAAAAAGCTGGATGATAAAATTAAATTTTTAAAAATTTAGATAGTCAAATATGCTCTGTAGTTCATATAAGTGCACGATGGCTGATGTGTACGTGAAAACTTGAACAATTAATTTGTTAGTGCGTTTTTTGATCGAATGAGACAATGTAGTGCGAATTGCATAGTGGCAACAACTCCTGAGGGGAGGATGTGTGAAGATAATAAAGGGTGTGTAAGAGCTCCACATGGGGGTGTGGGGAGTAGTGGCAGATCAGTGGTACTGTTAAAAGCAGTTAAGCGTGGGAAGCTGGGCACGCAGAGAGCACCAAAACCAACAAAAGTTGGTTGGGTGCAGCTCAGCGGTAACTGCCACTTGTCTCCTTAACTTAAGGTGAATGATTGGAATATATATATATATATATATATATATATATATATATATATATATATATATATGAATTAGGATAAAATACTATCGATAGCATCAAGTCATTGGTGCTATCAACTTTTTAGTCGTTGGATGAAAAAAAAATATGCGGTTGAGATTATAGTGGTCCCCTAGGATTTACTAGGTGGTTGGTTGAATAGTAAAAATTTTAGGAGACCACTATAATCCCAACCGCATATTTTTTCATCCAACGACTGAAAACTTGATAGCACCAATTGTTTGGTGCTATCGATAGTATTCTAGCCGGACTCTATATATATTCTGAATCACTATAATAATTTTAATCGTACATTATTTTAATTAAGAGTCAAAAAAATTTATAGTAGTAAAGTTTTAATATTATCAATAACATATGAGCATTATATATGGACCACTATAATTAATTCTAACTGCACATTCTTTTATCCAAGGTCCTAATACTATCAATAGTATATGAGAATTATGGACAATTATAATTCTAACCGTACATTTTTTTATCAAAAGGTCAAAAAGTCTATAATAATAAGGTCATAATACTATCAATAATATATACGCATTAATATTATTATTATTATTATTATTATTATTATTATTAATGCACATATACTATTGATGGTATTATGACCTTACTACTATAAATTTTTTTGACCTTTGAATAAAAAAATATACGGTTAGAATTATAACGGTAAAAATATATATATATAGTAGAGAGCTTATATGCTTTCACAAATACAATAAAATTTAAATATACTTGTGAATCTTTTACCGTTGGATTTGCATTGAGATTTGTGCTTTTATAAAGTCAACTAAAGAGAGAGAAAGAAAAAATAATTAGCACAAATCTCAATGCAAATCCAATACTAAAAAATTCATAAGTATATTTTTATTTGTGCTTTTGAAAACATATAAACTCTACTCATATATATATATATATATATATATATATATATATATATATATATATATATATATATATTCCAATCATTCACCTTAAGTTAAGGAGACAAGTCCAATCAGACAAGCGGCAGTTACCATTATGTTGTTCTTTAGTTGACTTTATAGTAACACAAATCTCAATACAAATTCAATGATAAAAAATCATAAATATAGTTGGATTTGTGATTTTAAAAGCATATAAGCTCTACTATATATATATATATATATATATATATATATATATATATATATATATATATATATATATATATATATATATATATATATATATATATATATATATATAATTGAGCTTTAATTTTTTTAAAAGTACCAAAGTTTTGATGTTTGTAAGTTTTTAGCCCTTGAATTAAGAAATGTGCGGTTAGGATGATAGTGGGCCTCTTGGGTTTAGTGGGTGGTTGGTGGAATAGCATGATCTAAGAGGAAAAAAGTAGTCAAAGGGATAGATCTAACGGTAGAAAACTTATAAGCAATAATTGTTTGGTACATTTACAAATATAGTAACCGGACTATATATATATATATATATATATATATATATATATATATATATATATATATAAAATCCGTCTACTATACTATTAATAGTACCAAATTATTGGTGCTATTAAGTTTTTTACCCTTAGATCAACCATTTTGATCATTTTCACCCGCTAGATTTTACTATTTCTCCAACCACCTATTAAAACACAGGGGCCCACTATCATCTCAACCACACATCTTTTAATGCAAGGGTTAAAAACTTATTAGCACCAATGACTTGGTACTATTAATAGTATTCCAGCCTAGCTCTAAATATATATATATATATATATATATATATATATATATATATATATATATATATATATATATATAATATAGCTTATATATTTTCAAAAGTACAAGCCCAACTATATTTGTGAATTTTTTACCATTGAATTTGCATTGAGATTTGTACTATTGTACTTTCTCTTTCTATCTTTTTAGTTGACTTTACAATAACACAAATCTTAATTCAAATCGACGATGATGGAGCTTCCAAATTAATCGATGATCGATATTATTGAACATGATCAAAACCACTGAAAGTATCTGAAAATTAAATTTTAAATCTTTTCGATAATTTTGACCTAATGATCAAATAGTTACAAAATTTGTAATTTTAATGGTAAATTTAAATTTTTTATTTGTTTAACGGTGTAAAAAAATATAAATTAATTGAATTTTGGTTAATTTTTTTAAAAAAATTATTTGAAATAAGATTTATAATCTCGATCTTGATTACAAGACTCCTATATATAATCACTTTTTGAACAATATTCATTTTTGGTTGTTTATTTTTGTATCCACTTAATGTACAAGAAAATAATATCGAAAAAGTATGAAATTTAATTTCAAGATAGTTTAAATAGTCTAGATCATATTTAACAGTAGTGATCGTCATTTTGAAAGTTCTATCATCGAAAACAAATTGGTGGCAAAGGATCATATTTGCTATCAATAGTATTTCAGTATATATATATATAGAGAGAGAGAGAGAAAGAGAGAGAGTCCGGCTACTATACTATTAATAGTACCAAATTATTGGTGCTATCAAGTTTTCTACCCTTAGATCAAACCCTTTGATTATTTTCACCCGTTAGATTTTACTATTTTCCCAACCACCTATTAAACCCAAGGGGCTCACTATCATGTCAACCACATATTTTTTAATCCAAGGGTTAAAAACTTAATAGTACTAATGACTTGGTACTATTAATAGTATTCCAGCCTCTATATATATATATATATATATATATATATATATATTAGGACTTGTGCGCTTTTAAAAATACGGAGGCCTCCGTGCTCTAAAATTGTTTTCGATGTTGGAATTTCCAAATAGATGATCGGCTCCGTTAGATTTGATTTGAAATATTTGAAGTATCTAAAAAATAAAGTTTGTGATTTTTCAATATCATTACCTAGTAATCGAAATATTTCAAAATCAACGGCTGAAAATAAAAATCTCAAAAAATGTGATAATATGATAGTAAAATTTTAGATCAAAAATATTGATCTTATTTTATATAGTATAAAAATTTTTTTATCAAAATTTTACGTGATTTGAATATTTCTATACCGTTAAACTTACAAACGGTTCACCACAAACGTTAAAATTATTGATTTTGAGCCTATTTGATTACGAGGCTAATGATATAAAAAAATCGTGAAATTTATTTTCTAAACTTTTTAAATACTCTAAATCAAGTTTAATAGAGTCAATCGTCTATTTGGAAGTCCCAACATTGAAAACAATTTGGGGGCTTAGTTAGTTAATTCGCGAATTTTTAAGAATCCAAATTAAACGGACCTTTCCTGAATTTTTCCAAAGATTTGAAAAATTCGTAAATTTTTTAGCAAAAATTATTATCCGCGAATAATTCGCGAATCCGAATTTTTCCTTTGAAAAATTTACACTTATCTATTTCAAAAAAAAAAAAAAAAAAAATCCCTTACCGCTGACAGCGCTCCACCTTCTCTTCTCTATTCTCACGCCCTCTCACACCTGCCTCCTCCCACCCTGCCCACCAAGCCCCGCATGCGCTTGCCATCAGATCGGAAGTCGGAACCCTAGTGTCGTGTGCACTCGCGCTCGCCATCGAATCGAAACCCTTCCAGGCCGCTCGCCGCTCGCCATCGGAACCCTTCCCAGGACGCCCGCCGCTCGCCACTGGAACCCTTCCAGGCTGCTCGCTGCTCGCCATTGAAACCCCTCCCACGGCGCCCGTCGCTCTCTATCGGAACCCTCCAGGCCGCGTGCCGCTCGTCATCTTCTTCGCCACCACCAGTTTGTGTGTTGTGATTTTGTAAATTTGTGTATTAATTCAAAGTTTGGTAACTTGTGAGTGAAGTTAATATTTATTATTAATTAATCTATTTTTTTATCTATAAATTTATTTTTTTTATTTTTTAATTATTTTTGAAATTTTTTTTGTTCGATGTGAGTGTTTTAGTGTTCTGTTTTCATTATTATTATTTTTTTTTTTTTGAATGAGTATATTTTTTATTTATAAAGTTGGTTGATTAAATTAATTTTAAAAATTATAATTATTTATGTTAATAGAATAAATTTAGAGAAAAAAATTAATTTAATAGCCGATTTTTTTTTCTCGAAGTTTTAATGGATGAACATATAATTTCCGTATAAACCGCATATCCGAATAATTAACAAATCCGTTTTTTGGCCGAATTTTTCAACGAATTTAAAAATTATAATACGAATTTTATTCGAATTATATCCATACCAAATTTTTGCTGAATCCGAATTAGCTAACTATGCTTGGGAGCACGGAGGTCTCCGTACTTTTAAAAGCACACAAGCCTAATTCTCTCTCTCTCTCTCTCTATATATAAAGTTTATATACTTTTAAAAACATAAGGTCAAATATACTTATAAATTTTTTACCATAAAATTTGCATTAAGATTTGTGCTATTATAAATGCCAACTAAAGAGAGAAAGAGAAAGCACAATAATACGGATCTCAATGTAAATTTAATAGTAAAAAAATCATAAATATAATTGAATTTGTACTTTTAAAAACATATAAGCTCTACTCTTGAATATATATATATATATATAGAGAGAGAGAGAGAGAGTTGGGCTAAAATACTATTAGTAATAAACAAGTTTTCTTTCTACTTATTTATTTTCAATAATGAAACCTTCAAATCGACGATCGACATCATTAAATATAATCTATATCACTTGAATTACCTCTAATCAAATTTAAAATTTTTTCAATATTATTGGCCTAATGATGAAAGAATTGTAAAAATTATAATTTTAATGATTGATATGAGACATTTTCACGTTTAATGGTGTAAAAAAATTTAGATCAATTAAATATTAATTAAATTTTTTTTAAAACTATTTAAAATAAAATATATATTAGAGAGAGAGAGAGTTGAGCTAAAATATTATTGGTGGTAAGCGGATAGATTTACTATCTATATTTATTTTCGATAATAAAATTTTTAAATTGTTAGATATGTCTCGAATTCATTGTTAGATATGTTTCGAATTTTAGAACCGGAAGGTTTTTTAACCCTATTCTGTTTTGCTTATCCAATTAAGATAAGCTTGGATCATGCATAATCTTATTAAGATTATTCCTAATCTTAGTGGATCCGTATTCCTAATTGTATTAGGATTTAGCCACTATTATAAATATACCATTATTTTATTGATTTAGTGCGGCGGATGAAAAGGAGTATGGGTGTATTTTAATTAGGATTAGAATTTTGTGAGAGAGGCATATTTTGTACACCACTTTGATTATAATGGAAGTCTCCGCTCCGTCTTCGCCCGTGGACGTAGGCCAGTGGCCGAACCATGTAAATATTATGTGCTTTATTTTTCTTCTCTATTTCTCGATTTTCTTTTGGTATTTTTGTGCCCAACGAATTAGATGTTTTCTGCATTTGTCATAACATAAATTAATAATTGATATCGTTGAATATAATGTTAATCATTTAAAGTATTGGGAGTAAATCTGATTTTGCCCAACATTAACATTGGAAGGAATTTCGCATCCTTATAGCTAGCTCCATCGTTGACTTCACTATATATATATATATATATATATGGGGCAATTTCCTACATACCCCTAAAAATTTTCCTGTTTTCAGATTTATCCCTTTTAGAAGGCTAATATTAAAACTACCCTTCTTACGTTCCAACCTCTTTCCAAAATACCCCTGAAGTTAAACTCTGTTAGTGTACCGTTTGAAACTGCCGTTATCTGTGTGTAATTACTATTTTGCCCTTTCAAATATATCCTAAACCCTAAAACCATAAACCCCTAAACCCTAAAACTCTAAACCCTAAACCCTAAACCCTAAACTCTAAAACCATAAAAAACTCTAAACCCTAAACCCTAAAACCCTAAACCCTAAACCCTAGAACCCTAAAAAACCCTAAACCTTAAACTCTAAAACCCTAAACCCTAAACCTTAAAACCCTAAAAAATTGTAAACCCTAAATCCTAAACCCTAAACCCGGGCAAAATAGGTATATCTGATAGTTTTCAACTTCGATTATTATTTAACTCTAGTTTAACCCTAGTTAACTTAACAAAGGGAAACGGTAGGGGTATTTTTAATAACGGTGGAACGTATGAAGGGTATATTGGAAAGAAAAAAATAAGAGGGATAAATCAGATATTTCTTCATATTTTAGGGGTACACAGGTAATTATCCCTATATATATATATATATATATATGGAAAATGCTACTTGTACACCCCATTTGGGGGTGTACATCGCACACCCCACCCATCCAATGGGTGGGGTGTGGTGAGGGGTCACTTCACAATTTGTGAAGTGACCCCCCACCCTTAGATGGGTGGGTGTAAGATGTACACCCCCTTTGGGGGTGTATATGTAGCGTTGCCCTATATATATATATATATATATGGAAAATGCTACTTGTACACCCGTAAGGGGTGTACATCTCACACCCCCACCTATCTAAGGGTGGGGGTGTGATGATGGGTCATTTGATGTGACCCGTAAAAAATATCGCCACCATTAAAATGATGGAGATGTATGATGTACACCCCTTTGGGGTGTACATATAGCATTACTATATATATATATATATATATATATATATATATATATATATATATATATATATATATATATATATATATATATATATATATATATATATATATATATATATATATATATATATAGGAAATGTCTATTGGTACACCCTTTTAAGGGGTGTAGATCGTACACCCCGTTAATGGACGTGTTGGATTAAAGGGCATAATAAAGAGGTGATATTTTCACTCCTAATTTCACAGATCATACTCTTTCACTACTTTTCCATTGTACAGTACCGGTACATAATGTAATGTACCGGTACCGATACATTATGTACCGGTACACAAATATTCTTTATTTATTTATTTTTTTTTTAAAAAAATTATGAATAAAAATTTTAAAAAATTAGAATTTTAATTAAAAAATTAAATTTAAATTTAAAAATAAAATTTGCACAAAATTAAATTAAATTTTTTTCACAAAGTTAAAATTTAAATTATACTAGTGCCAAGAATGTCCCATGAGAGGAAGACATGATCCGAAAATTAAATATACATTTTTGTAATTTAATAATTATAAAAGATATTTTAATTTATAATATTTAAATTTTAAAAATATTTAATTTTATTCCGGTTTATATTGGTTTACTTTATTTTATAATAAATTTTGAAATAAATAAAATAAAAATTTCCTTTTGTTTGTCTTATATTTAGAAAGAGAGAGAGAGAGAGAGAGAGAGTGGGTGTGAGCAGGGAAAAGGGTGTGAGAATACAAGGCTGGGATTTTTACTTTCAATCCCAGCCATTCCTGTTAGGGATGTATGATATACACCCCTAACAGGGGTGTACCAGTAGCACCACTCATATATATATATATATACATATATATATATATATATATATATATATATATATATATATATATATATATATATATATATATATATATATATATAGAGGTAATGCATCATCCTATCGTTCACATTTTTAGGTCTCGACCGGTATAAAGGGGATAAGGAAATTATCCCCCACTTTATACCCAAACAGTATTTAAGTGTGGAGAGAACAGTTGTTTCTCCCATATGAGATTATTTCGGTATAAGGGTAGAACAGCTGTTCCACCCCACAGGTGGAATAGTTGTTCTACCTGTTGCTTATTATTAATTTTTTAAAAATTAAAATTTTTTAAATTATAAAATTTTAAATTTTTTTATTTTATTTTATAAATTTTCATCCCCTTTATTATTCTTATTTATTTTTAACTTACCAAACACAATTTTTCTTATCCCGGTACAATCTTTATACTCAACCAAATACAAAATTATTATAATTTTTGCTTGTACTTTACTTATATCTATCTCCGGAATAACTAATTTTCGCTTATACCCGAACCTGACGCAGCCTTAAAGTATTAAACATCCAATTAAAGTTGGTGTTTCGTTCCATGTTGTGGTTATTTTATATAGGATTGGTAACTGTCACAATGATGTTATAATTAACTTAATTAAGGATTAGAGAGTTGACCAAATCACGATTATTGTTATTTAACTAACGAACCTTAATCTGTATTGAGCGATGATTGTTATGATCTCTTATTATAACAGGAGTAGCACTAAACACTTGTTTCTTAGTTAATGTATTACTTAATAATCTCTCAAACATGTCAACACATAGTGATAATTATATATACCATGGTGAAAACTATATTTCTCCTTTTTTTTTCTTTTTTTTTTTTTTTTTTTTTTTTATTCTACCTGATAGAAGAGCCAAATTTTGGCAGCTGGGAAGTATTGACGTAAGACATAAGTTATATATATGAAACAAATAATTAGTAATTGCATGGCTCACTAGTTACTTGCTGCAGCTATACATTCCCTGCCATTACTGTATATTCCAGAAACTCTGACTCAGCAGGTAAATAACACTCTATTATTATTCAGGCGAGTGCGCGAATAAAAATAAAAATATCAACCATATAAAATAAATAAATTAAAAATGTATAAAGAAAAAATAAAAATTTAAAAAATTATGTAATTTTTTTTTTAAGAAAAAATTACCAACGAAAAAGAAGAAATTTTTACTATTTAATTGAAAAAAAATTTCGAATGTCCGAATCTTTTACTTTGACATTTATTTTTTATTTTTAAAATTATTTTTTAAAATTTATTATACTGCGAAACTGTCAATAGATCATAAATTTAAAATTAAAAATAATAATTAAATTTAAAGTCACATCTAACAATTATTAAGCAATAAGAATAGGAAAAAAAAAATCATGTAATTTATGCTCAGCTTATGCGGATAAGGTCAAAATCCAGGTCATATCTGTGCACATTGTGCACTACATTTATTAGAAATCTCAATGGATTGGTCAATTTGGTCTCACACACAAAATAAGTTTCATCCTAATAAACTCAAAACCCATAGAATAAAAATTTTGAAAACAATGCAGAAACTAATTAATACCAAAATCTAGTAGCGAGTTTAATTTCCACCTATTTGATTTTGAAAATTTTGTTTAAATTTGTGATTTTACTTGAACTATTCGGGTTACATTGTAGCTTCTCATCACAAGAGAATAAAAAAGATTTGTTGCATTTTTATCTCATTTGCTAATTACCAAGCCATGTTTCTAATTAAAAAATAATAATATTAGGTGACATAAAAATAGTACATCAAGCTAGTCATGTCTAGCAATTACTATTTTTAATAGGAATAGTAAATAAATAGAGCAAATTTGGTTAGCCCATTCCGGTTCGTTTAGGAGTGTGACATGCATGCATGCATGGGATACTCTTTTGCATTTAGGGCACCTCAGGCACTGCATCCCTTTTGCCTTCCTCCTTGTTAATAACAAAAAGCCACCACTAAGGGCACACAAAAGAGTTCCCCAAATTGTCCCCCCAAATTTTAGCCCAAAAAAATTAAAATATTTCATGAATATATTATACTAGCTAGCAGGGATTGGATGTTCTTTATTCAACAAGTACTTAATTATATGATGAATGAATGAATGAATGAATTATTTTCTTTCTGATTTAAATTTTTTTTTTTTTTATGAACATTGTTTTGTTGTCATGATTCTTTCAAATTGAAGATTAATTTGAGCAAAATTAACTTGACTTTAGCCAATTGAGCCTAGTTATTTGTAGGTCAAGTCATACTCAAATCGACTCAACTCACAGGACTAAATAGATCTATAAAAAAACAAAAGGGGCGGCCGAGCCCATACTTCTCACTTCTTTGGTTTCACTCAGCATAACTAGTTCGAACTAGGTTCCAATACTTAATCCGATCAATACGATTTGATTGAAACTCAAAAATTATCTTGTTACATTCGAATCGCGTGAAACTAACATGATCGGTACTTCACAATGCCTATTTTGAACTCCATCCGAATTAAGTTTAATTCACTTATATAAGCCTGCTGAAAGAACTAGTCGGTTGAACAACATTCAATCCATTCTAATACAAGCAGTTTAGAGTAATGTTGTCCGCAGACCGGACACGAGCCGTTTCGAACTGAAAATTTCAGCTCGTATTCAACTCGTTTGTTAACGAGCCAAACATAAGTTGATTCGCGAATAGTAAATTAAATTATTAGTCTTATTACTATATAAAAAATTTTAAAAATTAAAAAATTAAAATTAAAATTTATAAAATATAGGTCTTTTTATATTTGGGTGGGTCTAAAATTCAAATAGTAAAGATATATAATATATATGTATATATAGATCAATTCGGCCGGAGTATTTTTGAAAGGAAAACACTAGATGTACACCCTAAATGGGTGTACATCTTACACCCACCCTATCCTAGGGGTGGGTGAATTCCACTCGTCACATGATGTGACGAGTGGATGAATACCCACCCCACGATGGGGTGGGTGTAGGATGTACACCCCATTTGGGGTGTACACCTAGCACTTCTCCATACATAATGATGAGTACTACAAATAATCATGATTATTGACTTTGTGATGTAATAAACAAATTAAAATAAAAAAATTTTAAAAATTATATATATATATATATAGAGAGAGAGAGAGAGAGAGTAGAGCTTATATGCTTTTAAAAGTACAAGCCAAATTATGCTTGTGAATTTTTTACCATTGAATTTGTATTGAAATTTGTGCAAGTGTAAAGTCAACTAAAGAGAGAGAAAGAAAAAGTATAATTGCACAAATCTCAATGCAAATCCAATGGTAAAAAATTCACAAGCATGGTTGGACTTGTGCTTTTAAAAGTATATAAGCTCTACTCTCTCTCTCTCTCTCTCTCTCTCTCTCTATATATATATATATATATATATATATATATATATATAGTGTAGGGCTACTATACTCTTATGAGTATAAACCTCTTTGTACTCATAACTTTTTCGCCTTTAGATAAAAGAATGTGCGGTTAGGATGATAGTAATCCTCTTAGGGTTACTAGGTAGTTGGTGAAATAGTATAAATTCTAAGAACTATTATAATTCTAACCGCACATTTCTTCATCCAAGGAATAAAAACTTATGAGTACGAAAGAATTTTACTCATAAGAGTATAGTAGCCGGACTCTATATATATATATATATACACACACACACACACACACACACACACACTATAATAAAATTAGGTTATAGTGATACATTTTTGTGACGCTTTTGTACAAGTGTCCTATCTATATTCCATCTATATTCAAAATTAGATTATAAAGACATATTTTTTGGACATTATAATAATGTGTCGCTATACACTCTAACGACACTAATTATAAATGTCGAAATTTTTGCCAGCGGTACCTTTTTTAGATTTTAGAAATATTTAAAATTATCGCTATAGCATAGTTTTGCTATAGTAATATATATATATATATAGAGTTGGGCTGGAATGCTATTGATAGCACCAACCTAACTTTGCCACCTATTTTTTAGCCTTTAGATCGCATTGAGATTTGTGCATGCTCTTTAATGAAAAAGAAAAGCTTTTTACTTTTTACTTTTTCTTTTTTACTTTTTCTTTTTTCTTTTTTTCATTAAAGAGCATGCACAAATCTCAATGCGATCTAAAGGCTAAAAAATGGGTGGCAAAGTTGGGTTGGTGCTATCAATAGCATTCCAGCCCAACTCTATATATATATATATATATATATATATATATATATATATATATATATATATATATATATATATATATATATATATATATATATATATATATATATATATATATATATATATATATGAGCCCGACTACTATATTATAGAAAGCACCAAATATTTAGTGCTATCAAGTTTTCTACCCTTAGATCAATCCCTTTCATCATTTTCACGCGTTATATTTTACTATTTTTTCAACCATGCACCTATTAAACCCAAGGGGCCCACTATTATTTCAACCACACATATTTTAATTCAAGAGTTAAAAACTTAATAGCACCAGTAATTTAATACTCACTCTCTCTTTCTCTCTCTCTCTCTCTCTATATATATATATATATATTCAAATTATATCGAATTGAATATAAATAAATTATTTTTAATTCATATTCGACTTATTAAAATTTTAAACTGAAATGTTCAACTTACATTCGACTCATTTAATATTCGTATGAATAATTTTGAATTTATTTTCGACCCATGACCCGCAAAAAAAAAAAAAAAAAAAAAAAAAATGTCAGTACTTAGCTAAGAATATATAAGATGTTTAGGCTTGCTAGCCTTAGAACTGGCATGGGGTTGATACTTGTGAGTACATGAAGAAGCATCTCTTACCCATCACTTATTACTGGACAGCATAGCCAGTTTTTGGGGATTGGTGGTGACGTGTGATCGATCGGACACCAACTCCTGCCATGCACAGCCCAACATGCCCGCTGAGTACGTACGAGCAGTGCAAATCTGCACATCTCGATCCTAAAAAATCTTTATTAATGTATCACTTATATAAAATTTAATAAATAATTACAATAATAATATATTATATTAAAATATAATGTTAAAAAAATTATTGTTATATATGACATTTGCGTGCACTACAAATACCTTATATAAATTGATAATTATTAGCCCACTTGATCAACTAATTCCAATGGCTTAGTATATATATCGCTCCGCTGATTTATAAATTATAATAATAATTTTTTATATAAAATTATTTATAATAATGATTCTATTTGTACTAGAAGAAGTTATGGAAATTGTATATTTTACTTTGAGATTATTTTTTCGAGCTAAGTTTGAAATTAGTGCATTTTTTAGAAATATTCAAAATAATTTTAAATATCTTATTTGGTCGTTTAAAATATAAAAATAGATGATTTTAGTAATATAATCCTAAACTAGACCATGATATATAGAAAAGCAAAAATAAATTAACATTGATTACACAATCGAAATTAAGGATGTAAAAAATATCTCCTTGCAGAATTTTGTGTGTCCTGAAATAACCTACAACTGTAGGATGCATGAGGCACAGTACGAGAGAGAGGAGTCAGGGAGTGCTCAGAGTGCAGTTTCCGAATCTTTCCCTCTGTTTACTGCAGTTATTGCCCTGAACTTTAACTGAATCCTTTCCACTTTTTACCACTCCCTCCTACAGCTTTTTGACCCTCTTGATCTTTATTTCGTGGTAATTAATATTGTCCTTTGATCAAGTACCTCTTCGTGGCCCCAGTAATTAAGAAAAAAAAAATGAAGGATTCGAGTTGCCTCTCTTTTTTTTTCATTATAAAAAATATTGCATGTTTATATATGAGAAATTTAGAAACTATATTTTGACAAAAGCAAAAATCCAATTTAAATGAGAAGCTATTAGAAAAATTACAATAAAAAAAGTATTGATTCATTGATTAACCGCGTTGCGTAGACAATACATTTTATTAATCATTAATTTAAAAAATAAATTATAATCACCAAAAAATTAATGATTTGAAATGGATAGTTTTGGATGGTACAGTGGGTACATCCAAAATTAATATAGAAATAATTTAATTGGTCAAGCGTACAAAATTTAAATATACTTCCGCCAAATCAGTTAGGAGAACAGAATTATAAAAAATTAAATTTCAAATTTTTTTTTTTTTTTTTAATTACAAATACTTGGAACGTGGTCGTAAATTTAGAAATGGACCGTTCAAACTTTATTACGACTCGACATTAATTACTGAGTCACTTCATAAATTAACTGGGACCCAACCAGTTAATTAATTTAGTGGCTATCACGTGACCATACCCCTGGTGGAAAAGAAAAATGGCAATGTTACCTTTCTTAACCCCACCCGGTTCATTACCCTACTGTGGTAAAGAAATGACAAGGGTAGTGTGGTCATTTCATTTTCACTATCACCTGGCCGAGCCGAGCCGAGTTGAGTTAACTCAGTCATTAAGAAAGCATGTCTCCCTCTTCCACTGCTCCGGCATTTATCCTTAACATAAACCACTCAACAAATCAAAATGAGGAGGAACGAGGGAAAAAAATAATAATAATGTTGAAAATGTTATATGGCATAGCGCATTTATTTTTACAGTAAAATTGTTCGAGTTAAATTTTATTTTAAGCTGAATCACAACTCGTTAGAATTATATATATATTTTTTAATATTCTGAGGAATAAAAAAGAGCAATTGATATATATAAATATATATATATCTTAATTAATTTTTTGTCTTATATATTTAGAACTCAAAGTAGTTAGAGGGTTCAACAAGAGCAATTAACACATTAACATCTTTTTAAGTAATTAAAGAGTAAACCCATCAACCCGGCCCCTCTCTTTTTCCTTCCCTCTATTCTTTTATATATATATATATATATTATATCCTTAACCTCCACAAAAGTGGCTCGTCTCTCGCTCCTTCAACACCCGTCGAATCCATTTTCTCTCTCTAAATCCATGAAGGCCAATGGAATGCTGTGCCGGTCGCACGAGTCGACGGCGGTGTGCGTACCGTGCGACGCGAGGACGATGATCGCGACGGCGAGGAGGGCGGCCGACAGGAAGATTCTAGAGAATTCGCGGCAGCTGGTAGACTTCAAGTACTCTCGGCTGCCCGACTCGCGGAGGTTCGGCCCCGGTCATGATCGGAGGCGGTCGGCGGTCACCCTCCCCATGCTCATGAAGAAGGAGATCAGCAGGGAACACCCAAACCCAAACCCAAACAATGTTAATGTTGCGCCTCCTGATCTTCAACCTGCTGCAACCACTGCTGATCATCATCATGTTTTTCAAGTAAGCTACCTAGCTACCTACCTACCTAACTAACTAACTAACTATATATATCTATATCTATATATATATATATATATATATATATATATATATATATATATATATATATATATATATTTTCATGTAACTTTTATATTATATTATGGATTATAATGTCGAAATTAACTAAAAGAGATTATTAATAAACTAGGTTACTCAAATGATTTGACTTGTTAATTCATGAATTAAAACTATTTATAAAATTAAATGAAATAATCGTTATTATTCAAAAATTTAACAAATAATATTTTTATATTTTTATATTTAATATTTTATTTTATGTCTTATTAATTAATACGTAAATTTGAATTAAATAGGAAAAAATTAATTATGTTAGAAGTCTAATATGATTCGAATTTAATTTTTTTTTATTTTGATACAATATATAATTATATTAAATTATTATTTTTTTTAAAAAAAAACTTTAGTTAGTAAAAAATACAAATATATTTAACACTATTATATTAGCTAGCTAGGATCTTCTTTTGCCCCCATTTATTTATATATAAAATGCAAATAGAAAATCACACCGTGTCTTACACGCAGTTCAAAATTTGATGAAGTTGCATCATTTCATTTTTTTTTATTTTTTTTTTATTTTTTTTTTGGTGCCTAGCTGCTCGTACGTAGAATAACTTTTCTACCTCGGGAAGCAGATGGGAGCCAACTAATTAGTAATTGACAAAACAAATTGCACATTTTTAATGTTTTGTGGATTAATATGGAATAAGACGATTGTAAACCTCCAAAATATGTTCAACTTTTAATTTAAAACTTTTAATTTCTTATTCTAGCACACCATAAGTAATTGTATTATCTTAATTATTAGCTGGCTAAAGAGGCCCTTTCACCACATGCAGTATCGTGTCAAGTTCATGAAATGAATTTGTATAAACACTCATACAACGAATAGTGAGATTAGTTAATGAGATAAAATTAAGCCTCCATGCATAAAAGCTTTCTAGTAAATTTAACTACACTACAGAAAAAAATAATATAAGAACGTTTTTTAAACAACGCTTAGAATAAACGTCTCTAAATATTTCTACAATATAAAAAATTTTGATGCTTTAAAAAGCGTCGTCATATGAATCATTTATTATATTAAATTAATTTTTTAAATAATAAATTTTATTATTATTTTTAATTTTTCGACGTCCTAGAACGTCAGGATTTTAAAAAATTCTGACGTTTTAAAACGTCAGAACATATTTTATCGGCGCTTGGTATAAATGTCGGTATATAAATGACGATTCTTTATTTGCCGACATTTTTACCGACGCTTTCAAATACGACGTCAAACTATATTGTGATATTTTTAAATATTATTAAATATATAAACAAATATTTTTTAAATATTAACTAACTGAGTTCTGCTACTTCTATACTCAAAATTGAGTGTAGATTTTACACCCCACCCATCCAAAGGTGAAGACTTCTCCACTCATTATTTCGAAATGACGGATGAAATTCACCCACCCTAAAATAGATGTGATGTAAGATATACACCCAAAATTGAGTGTAAACTTAGCATTTACCTAACTTTATAGTGCTATACGGTAATTGACATGTAGTAAAAGCAAACAAGAAGGAGAATCCAAATGGCTCAAGTGGATCTGTACATAGTACCAATTATCAAGACAATGGAGTACTATGTGTATATGTATATATGCTCTCTTTTTTAAGTGGAGGAATAGCAGTGGTCCACTTACAAATATTGCTCCTTTTACCTTCCTCTATGGTTAACTATTTTGGTGTTCACATTTTCCTCAAGTACTAACCTGTTCCTTTGTCTTCATCCCCTACATCTTATCCTATTTTCCCTGTTTACTCCTCCCTTTCCTCTCTTTCTGATTTGATAGGTAGTGGTGATGAGGGTTGCTATTCATTGCCAAGGATGTGCAGGAAAAGTAAGGAAGCACATCTCCAAAATGGAAGGTATATAGACTCCAAAATATATTTAATTAGTACTCTTATTCCAAAATCACTAAAAAAAAAAAATTAAATATAAAAATACTTTATAAGAGACTTTGAAAACAACATTTTCAAGTGTTCATATAATATAGCAAATATCAAAGTTTAAAAAAATATCGTCATCAATCGTCCTTGTGCATAACTGATAAAAAAATTTGATAGTTAATACGTGAGGTACTAAATTCGAAACTTAATTATTTTATATTTTCAACTAAATTTAATTTTTTTTTAAAATAAATAAAATAAATAACATATTATCTTTTTCTCAAAATAAATAAAATAAAATAAAATAAAATAAAAAACATCATCATATAAAGCTTTTATTGTATTCAGTTAATTTATTAAATGATAAATATTATTATTATTTTTAAATTTTCGGTGCTTTAAAGTATCAAAATTTTAAAAAATTATGATGTTTTAAGTATCAAAATATATTTTATCAATTCTTAGCATAAGTGTCGCTATATACGTGACGTTTTTTTTATGTACTGATATTTTAATGAACGCTTTAAAATATGACGTCAAATCATAGTGGATCACTTTTAGGTATAATTAAATATAAAAAAACTAGTTTTAAATGTTAAATTTTTTTTAGTAAGCTACTGGGAGCTCTTTTCCTCTTTTAATTTTTTTTTCAAAAAAAACTCGAAAAAGTCACCCAAGGTATAGTATTATTTAATATTAATAGTTTACTATTCCATGCATGGTTCAAAGATAGTACTTTACCCTAAATGTGGTTTTTGTTTTAAAAGGTGGCAACAAAATTGATGGTATGTTTTATAAATTATAAAGTATATTGTAAATTAAGTACAAATCATAAAATGGTAAAGTGCTATACTTTACTAACTTATGATTTACAAAATGCAGTATTTTACTATCCCTATTTAACAAAAGATACGCGCACAAAAACTAAAACAGAACACATAGGATGGTAAATTGTAAATGAATTATACATACACATGGGTGGTTTTTAAAAAAAATTTTTATTTTATTTTTCATTTGTTTTTCTAATTTAACAGCACTTTATTTTCCATTTAATAAAAAATGACAGGGGTGACATCCTTCAGCATAGATCTGGACACCAAGAGGGTAACTGTGATGGGCCATGTGTCACCAATGGGAGTCTTGGAGAGCATCTCAAAGGTTAAGAAAGCTGAGTTCTGGCCCTGCTGATCATCAGTTAATTGATCACCTTGATGCAGTTACTGTGGGTGTGATCATAGTATCATACAACACAAAAAGTGTATGTGCTTTTGATGAGGGAGAAGAGTTGGATGGTGATATTATTTCATTATAAAACCTAGCTATGTTTGTAAGTCACTATTGTACAACTAAATTTTTATATTTGTAGCAATATTAATTTGTGTGTAGTTCTATATAGCCTGTTAGTATTCATATATACTCATGTTACTTCTTTTATTAACCCCAGTTATGGAAATGTATAGCCTGTGACTAGCTAGTCTAATTTGTTAGGTACATGAATCTCACACTTTTAGCCAATGAATCATGTTAAGTTGATGAACATCTAATCACCTGTATTAAAAAAAAAAAAAAAAAAGAATGTTCCTATATGTATCAAGGGACATTTAATTAATTATATATTAGTGGAAAAACTAGTTGGCAATTGTCTACTGTCTAAAAATTTGCATTCTTAAGACTCAATAATTTGGTGGAGGTATAAATTTTGGTAGAATAAATTAGAACAAAGGTTTGAATGCTGTCCCAGAGGACCACTTTTCTCATTGAGTGGTTCAGGGACCACTACAATTTTTTTAAAAAAATTATTTGGATATCCAAGTCAATAGAGACTATTTAAAATGGCCTACTTGCAGATATATATTAAAGATGCACAAGGTTAGGAGCTAGATGATGCCATGTATATATTTAATTGCAAACATATGTATCTTAAGTTGTCTAATTCAGAGAGTTAGATGAGAGGTGTTCCTCCTAAATATAATAAACTAGTAACAACCAATGATATATAAGTTCTTTTGTTAATTAGTCCTCATGTCAACATCTGATAATAATGCTAAAATACTTTAATTCCAAGAAGAATTTCAGCTAATGTGGTGTAAAATATTGAAAATACATGGTTTATCAGAGTAGGTGGCATCATATATATATATATATATATATATATATATATATATATATATATATATATATATATATATATATATATATATATATATATATATATATATATATATATATATATATATATATATATAGAGAGAGAGAGAGAGAGAGAGAGAGAGAGAGAGAGAGAGAGAGAGAGAGAGAGTCCGACTTGAATACTATCGAAAGTATCAAGCAATTGATGCTATCAAATTTTTAGCCATTGGATGAAATTAGTATGTGCGGTTGTGATTATAGTGGCTCCCTAAGTTTTTTATTATTCAACCAACCACCCACTAAACCCTGTAGGGGACCACTATCATCCTAACCGTACGTACATTTCTTAATCCAAAGCTACAAATTTAATAGCACCATAGTTTTCCGGCCTAATTATATATATATATATATATATATAAAGAGAAAGAGAGATCGATTGACCGGCTGATATGGTATCGATAGCATAAAGAATTTGATGCTAACAAATTTTTCGCTGTTAAATTTATCACTTTGATTATTTTCATTTCCTAGATTATATTATTTTCTCAATTACTTACTAAGCATTAGGGACCCACTATTATTTTAAATATATTTTTTTTATTTAAAAATTAAAAATCTAATAGTACAAATAATTTAGTACTATTAATAACATAGTAATCAAGTTCTCTCTCTCTATCTATCTCTATCTATCTCTCTCTCTCTCTCTCTATATATATATATATATATATATAGTCCGGCTACTATACTTTAATAGTACCAAATTATTAGTGCTATCAAGTTTTCTACCCTTAGATCAAACCTTTTGATCATTTCCATCCGTTAGATTTTACTATTTAATTTTCCAACCACTTATTAAACTCAAGGGACCCACTATTATCTCAACGATATACTTTTTAATCCAATGATTAAAAACTTAATAGTCATTGATACTATTAATAGTATTTCAGCATAACTATATATATATATATATATATATATATATATATATATATATATATATATATATATTCCGGCTACTATACTATCCATAGTATCAAGTATTGGGTGCTATCAAATTTTACTATTTTTCTAATCATCCATTAAATTTAAGGGATTTACTATCATCTAAATCACATATCTTTTAATCTAAGAAGTTAAAAACTTAATAGTACCAATGATCTGATTCTATTCTTAGTATTCGAGCCTAATTCTCTCTCTCTCTCTCTCTCTCTCTCTATATATATATATATATATATATATATATATATATATATATATATATAACACACACACACACACACCTTACATTAAGGTGAATCTGTGTCTTCATTTTTTATTGAGTAATTGCTAAATGACAAAATTGTTAAGTGGTACGATATATATTTTAGCCGTTAATAACTTCTTATTGTATCAGAAGTAGAAGCTGCCAAATAGAGATTTCTATTTTTTGGTGAGAACAAAAAAAATTCAACCATTTCAAGTAATAATAGACAGAATAAACATATAGGCCTTGGAAATTTCTGAAGCAACTCACATGATACTGAAAAAAGACTTAAAAAAAAAAACTTGTTTAGTTTTTTAAAAAAACATTTGAATTTATATTTATGATTTAGAAAAGCTTAAGCCCAACAAGCTAAAGCGAAAAGCTTAAAATGCAGAATAAATTAGATAAATTTTAATTTATTTTGCCAGCGATGAATTCAAAATATGTTTAAAAATAAAATTAGAATTTTTAAAATTTTTTGGATAATTTTTAGATTCCTTCTATAAATTAAGAAATTTTAAATTAATTTTAGGAATAAAAAAATAGAAGAAAAATTAAAAGAAGATTTAAGAGAGAATAAAAATAATAAAATTTTGAAGAAAAATAGATGTCTGTTCGATGCAAACGGCGAGAGGAAGAAGAAGAAAATCATGATCGCAGTTAAGTATTAATTATCAGTCGGGCTGTCAGTAGAGAGTATTATCAGTTGGCTGTCAATTTTTTCGCCATTAACATGCTATTTTTTTTTTTCTATGCTGCGTTTGGTTCGGATATAAACGAAAATTTGTTATTTCGGAGATAGGTATAAGTTCAATTATAAGTAAGAATTATAGTAATTTTGTGTTTGGTTGAGTATAAAAGTTATATACCGGGATAAGTAAAATTTTGTTTGGTAAGTTAAAAAGAATAAGAATAATAGAGGGAATTAAAATTTATAAAATAAAATATAAAAATTAAAAATTTTATAAATTTAAATATCTTATAATTTAAAAATATTTAATTTTAAAAAATAAAATAATAAGCAGTATGAGAGAACAGCTGTTCCCACCACACTTAAATACTGTTTGGATATAAAGGGGAGAGTATAACCTCCTTATCCCCCGCCTTATACACCGGTTGTCAAAGGAGGCCTAGAAGTTTTGTTGTCACAAATTATTTTTAGTAGCTTAGGGTTTAGTTAGGGTTTGCATGAGCAATGATAAATTTACAGTCAAAAATAAGTTGTAATCCTACACACTCGATCCGAAGATCATTTTTTTTCTATGAATTTTATGAGTCTCTTTTTCTTTTTTATTTTTTTTTAACTACACATTTGGATTTTTCATATGAGCAATGCTACCTGTACACCCCGAAGGGGTGTATATCATACACCTCCACCATTTTAATGGTGGCGATATTTTTTACGGGTCACATCAAGTGACCCATCATCACACCCCCACCCTTAGATGGGTGGGGTGTATGATGTACACCCCGAAAAGAGTGTACACATAGCATTTTCCTTTTCATATAAAAAGGCCGTAGCCCCGTATGATTACAATCCCTTTTTAGCTGTAGACTTAGCATTTCTCAGTTCGAATTAGGACGAACAATTTTGTATAAAGGTAAATAGGTTAAGAGGTTGTTCAGCAACTATTGAAATATAAAACAGAGTTTTATTTTATAATATATTTAACATCTCAAAATATTTTATATTCTATACAAAATGTACTTCGCTTATTACTGTTTAGATTGAACTCTTAAAAAAATACTTTATTTTAATTTTTATATAAAATAAATTAAAAAATAAATATTAATCAAAATATTTTTCTGTAATTTTGTTACTTATTAATTAATTTTTCTAAACAGACCTACTAAAAAGAGAACATTTTAGAAAACAGAATAATTTAACATATTATTCTGTATAAAGAAATTTGCCAAACAGACTGTAAGAGACTTAAATTATATATAAATTTTTAAGAAAACCTAAAGAAAAATTTTATTTACAGGAAAAAATCTTTGAACCACCTATTTTTTTTTTGAATTATAATTCATTCTTAACATAAAAAAAATTGAGATTTACTCTCTGAACGCGTAACAAAAGGCTTAAAAAGTAATGTTTGTATCGCAGTTTATTAGTTATCCCAAATATTTGGTGCTATTTAAGACTCGACTAAAATATAATACAAAAATAAAATCAAATTGATATATAGGGAGATATTGACAAAGAGTCTAAACTGCAGGGAGGCTTTTGTAATTTAGCAAAAAATGATCGGAATAGGCCCTGGGCTTCTGTTGGGTTCTGTACAAAATACTGAAATTTGGGGTCCAACTACTTGTACGGTCGAGTTCAATCCGGATTGGCCCAAATTTGAAATGCATGCACTACATTTAAATCCCAAAATAAAATTTAAAATTTTTTTTATCGTGAAGTAATTGTACACTAGATGAAGATTTAGTAAAAAAAACTATGCACTAAGTCATTAGTGCTTGCGAATTTTCGGCCTTTAAATAAAAATATGTAGAGCTAGGATTTTCAGTCATTACTGATAAGTAATACTGACCGATCCTAGCGCAAGTGACAAAGGATTTGATGGTTAGTATCCGAGGTCTCGAATTTGAAGCCTAGTTAGTTCATATTTTCAGCTAAATTTATTTATTTTTAAAAAATAAAAATAAAATAAACGAAGCGAGTAGCATCAGGTTAAGAAAATATTTTAGCTAGAGCAAAGTACTTATATGTTTTGCAATCTTCGAAGCACATACATACCCACATGTTTTTGTTTTTTGGAGACCGTATTTAGTAATCTGAAAAGGTGAAAAAGGATTTGGCCAACTTCAACTGAGGTGACCAACTAATACAATCAGGTACTGCTTAAAAAACTTGAACCTATAAAATCCTACGAACTTGTTAAAGGCATACATTGCTCTAAGGTATCCAATAGGATTTGGATACCCTCCAGCTTCGAGTCAAAACAGCATTCACATATCAACGGTCCCTAGCGCAAGTGGTAAAAAATTTGATGGTTGATATTCAAGATCCGAGTTCAAAGCCTAATTGCTTTATATTTCCAACTAAGTTTATTTAAAAAATAAACGAAACGGATAGCATGTTATCTTTTTCTCTCTCAAAAAAAAAAAAAAAAAAAAAAAAAAAAACATTCAGACGATGAAGGTCATGAAACCTAAATTGAGAAAGATAAAAAGGTAAAACAACCAAGGTTTAACATAATCTAACACCATGCTCAGATTCCGATTGCAATATTAGTACAAAACTATAAAGTTTGCATAAATCATTTGTATCTGTAATATGCAGAGAAAATTTAGTGATGCACAAAACTGTGAAATAACATTGAATCAACAGACGAATTACAGAGATGGTGCAGATAAGAGTAAGCTCGGAAGAGTTTCTAGAAACATAGTTAATATTCCACCAAGAAGGAACATGAAGGCAAAGGCAAGCAGTATCTTGCAAACATAATTCAAAAGTGTTAACTCACCACTGGGCTTCTTCATGGACTGGAGTTCTGGTGGTTTCTGCGAAATAAAAAGCAAGATTCAAACCCAAAAAGAAAACATTATAAACAGAGTAATACTATTGGTAACCGCGGATGCATCGGCAATGCCTCAGGGCAAGAATGTAAATTAGTCACTTGATTGCCAGCATATAAGCAGCCTTTAAGGAAACCTTCGATGATATTTGTAGCAGCACTTATTCTATGAATATAACATACCTTGTTACTGACGGATGTAGACTGCATTCCTTTTGCATCTCCGCGGACGACTTCACAAGAAATCAAGTATGTTAAGTTCCAGTTTGTTGATAAAAGTAAGTGAAGTTCCAACTGATCAAGACTAGCCTATAATACCTTCTTCAGTAACTGTCTGCAACATCCAACCTCGGCCATAATTAACCAAAACTGTCCTGGGACCAAAAATCACAGGTTCTTCCCCCTCCTTAACAGCCTCAATATACAAGGCGGGAAGAGCACCGCCATTTAATTTGCGATTAATGGTATATAGTGCAAACATCGCATCTGTTCCTGCAGCAAAGCGCCGAACTTTACCTGAGCTCTTGCAAGTAATCTCCAGAAACTGATTAAAAAAAAAAAAAAAAAAAAAAAAAAAAAAAAAAAAAAAAAAAAGAAGCTGCACTGGCTTTAGCATTTGCATCACTCGAGCATACGAGTTTGAAAACGACTATGCAGTATAACTTAGAAATTGAAAGCACAAGTTTGGAATGTAACACAATCTCAGCATAATTGAGCTACGAGTAATTTACAGCTACATGTTTAATTGCAATACTAGTTAAGAATCTAATGTCAAATTAACGAGCTGCGGTTCCTGCATCTGTAAAACATGAAAGAAAAGATCAAGCACGCACAACACCGCATTAATAGCAACTATCTTATACTCGAAATCAATATCCTCAAAGCCAAAGCAATTGATATAGGGTTTCCAGTTTCAACTTCAAAGAGCGAAGAAGAACCACCGTAATCTCAATCGTCGTACGAAATCAAACCCTAGAACAACGAAAAGTGTGCGATTTCTTACGGGTTTGGAATCGGAATCGTCGGAGGGAGACTCGATCTCCTTCAGCACCGAAGCTTTTGCTTCCTCCTCCTCCATTGGCACATCATCGCCCCTCGATCTCTTCTCCTCCTCCCCCGCATCGGCCATGGAAACGAGGGTTAAAACAGAATAAGATAAATGAAAAGATCGCGTGGTCGAGGGAGAGGAGAGAGAACGAAGACGAAGAGACGATGAGAGGTTTATTTGAGGCGATAGGGGGAGTTGACTTTGGGAAACGGGTCAGCGTTTAGTTGAACCGAACCCGTGATCCTACTTAATTTGGGGCGGGCATAGGCCCAAAATCAAGGTTTTCGGGGCCCATTAAGCCCATTAAACGTTTTATCTTATTTCACGCACGAATCGCTCCTCCCCGCGAAGAAGTCGAAACTCGAAAGCAATGGCTTTCACGCTCCTCAGCCACCTCCTCCCATGGCGAATTCCTAATCCCCTATTCCTTCGCCCCCATTTCTTAAACCCTAAAACCCCTCTCCTCCTCTCCTTCTCCTCCTCCTCCAATACCCTAATTCGCCAATCCAGAACCCTAATCTCTCGCCTCTCCCCCTCAGGTTTCAGTCCCTTCCCGTCCTCTCCTCGATTCTCCACTGTACTCGTCCTCAAATTTTGATCTTTTTCTCTCATTCATTTGTTTCTGTAGATAAAACCCTAGTTCTCACCGAAGATGAGAAGAGCGCCTCATCCAAATCGGAGGAGGATAAGGCCTCGCCGGAGTCGGCAACGATCGCGGCGATCGTCACTTCCTTGGGCGGCGGTGCGGCGGCGGTGGGGATAGTTCGGCTCTCGGGTCCCACGGCGGTGGCGGTTGCGCGCCGCGTGTTTCGGCCTGCGAGGAGTTCGGCGTGGGGGCCTCGCGGAGTATCGTGGAAGCCCAAAAGCCATTTTGTAGAGTATGGCTTCGCTTTGGATCAAAAGGGCAATGTTATTGATGAGGTATCCAATCGCTAATTATCTCTTGTATCGCGTATGCTATGTAGGTGACGAGTTCTATAGTTTTATCTGGGGCTTTTGTTTTGTGTTCGCATTTCTACTTCGAATTAATGGCTATTTCCATGGATTTAGACAACTGATTTTAGTGTTTGCATTTCTCGTGCCATTTTAATGAATTTAACTTCCAACGTTCAGTCATAGTGAATTGTTCGCTTGGAGATGGTTTTTGATGTTGTAATCACTTTCAGGTTTTGGCCATCCCTATGCTGGCGCCAAGATCTTATACTAGAGAAGATGTTGTTGAGCTTCAGTGCCACGGGAACGATGTTTGCTTGCAGCGGGTGTTAAGGGCTTGCTTAGAAGCAGGGGCAAAGCTTGCAGAACCTGGTTAGCTTCTTATTCTTTTTGCTGATTCCATATTTCTGGTTAATAGGACCTCTTATTTAAATGGTTCAATTGTGTTAGGTGAGTTCACCCTTCGTGCTTTTCTGAATGGACGATTGGACCTTTCTCAAGCAGAGAATGTTGCAAGACTTATTTCAGCCAAGTCGCTGGGTGCGGCAGACTCTGCATTAGCTGGTATACAGGCATGTTTTACTCTAATGCCGTTCTTTTTGCAGATTCCAAGGTGATGGTCCTTATAATTTACTGTCCAGGTTTCGGTAAAAAGATGATGAGATTAATTAGAATTTTTGTTCTTTTCTGTGCAGGGAGGCTTTTCTGCTGTAGTAAAATCTTTGAGAGCTCAGTGCATCGAGTTGCTTACAGAAATAGAGGCCCGTTTAGACTTTGATGATGAAATGCCACCTTTAGACACCACAATATTGATCAACAAAATAAATGATATGCGACATGATGTGCAACAAGCAATGGATACTGCTAACTATGGTAAACTCTTACATTCGGGCTTACAGGTATTGTTTTCAATCTTGTGCTTCAGTGTTATATCTAGTAATTAAAAATTGAGTTCATAATTAAGTTCTTTCTTTCATGTCTTTTTGCCCCTTCTCTTGTGTTTTTTCTTTTACTTATACATCCTTTTCACTTGAAATGATTGGCTTACCCTCTTTTGTGTATCAGTCTTTTCCCAAGTTTGCCATATTCACATCATTCTACATGAGATTTTGAGCCTTTTGATGTGTTTAATTGTAACGTCCCAACTTCTCAGAGGTCACCTATCCTAAAACTACTCTAGCTCTAGCACGCTTAACACTCTTAATCTTTTGGGCCTAGCCATCATCCAAAATGTTCTAACTGGATTAAGAGGTTTAGTCATATTATATTATTTATATAATACTATTTCAAATTCCAAGGTTGTCATATTCTTTCCCCCTTTAAGCCCTGACGCCTTTATTAGGCTCAGGCACACTCACAAGCACCGAGCAATGTGAGATTTGTCTCGCTAGCCTTAACCGATCTTGTGGGAGCCTCGTTTCACCCACAACAATCATCAGCCGGAGAGCTGCACTCTGTCCGCTGTATAATCTTGGCTCAGTTGAGGCTCATCTCACATTCCGGATGGTGATTGGCTTTGATACCAACTATGACGCCCCAACTTCCTAGAGGGTCGCCGATCCTGGAACTATTCTAGCTCTAGCACGCTTAACTCTCTCAGCTTCTTAGGCCTTGCCACCGCCCAAAATGCTATAATCGGATTAAGAGGTTTAGTCCTTCTTACAAGTTTAATTCCGGGGGTGTCACACTAATCCCTTCTTACAGGCTTCTTTCATGTATTTCTCTTTTGTTTTGATATATATTTTATCTAGATATTGCCTTATATAAAATACTTCTTTTGTGAACTCCAGGCCTGATGGGTTCACTTTCCTCTCCTGAAATATTACAAAATTTTTAAGGAGTTCTGATTTCTTATTTTGCAGATAGCAATCATTGGCCGGCCAAATGTTGGAAAGTCAAGCCTTCTCAATGCTTGGAGCAAAGTAGGCTACATTCAATTTGATTTTCTTTTTTTCCCTCTCTCTACATTTAGTAGTGTATTTTACTATTCTTTGAGCATTTTCGCCTTCAAACTGACAAAAAATTGGTCTTAGAGAATTGAGTCATATCCTCTTACAGTTTGCTATATTGGATGTGTAACTGACACGCTACAAACATGCAATGGATATGTGGGATCATGATGGACATGCAACTAACATGTGATAAACACCTGATGAAATGCTGTTAAGATCATAGTTAGTTAATTCGGATTCGGCAAAAATTCGGTACGGATATAATATGAATAAAATTTGTATCGTAATTTTTAAATTCGTTGAAAAATTCGGTTAAAAAACGGGTTCGTCAATTATTCGAATACGTAATTTATACGGAAATTATACGTTCATCAATTAAAAATTCAGATATTAAATTAATTTTTTTTTCTAGATTTGTACTATTAGCATAAACAGTTATAATTTTCAAAAATAAAAAATGATAATAAAAGCACAATATTAAAAGACTCCTTACAAATAACAAAAAAATTCACAGATGGTTGAAAGATTAGAAAAATAATAATAATAATAATTGAGAGTAAATATTAATTTCTCTCACAAGTCACCAAAATCATCAATTAATATACAAATTTATAAAATCATAAATTTACAAAATCACTTCTCACACAAACTGGTGGTGGCGAGGAAGATGACGAGCGGCACATGGCCCGGAGGGTTCCGATGGAGAGCGGCGCGCCGCCTGGGAGGGGTTCCGATGGAGAGCGTCGCGCCGCCTGGGAGGGGTTCCGATGGCGAGCAGCGAGCGGCCTGGGAGGGTTCCGATCCGATGGCGATTTGGTGAGCGCATACGTTGACGCAGCCAGGGGTACCAAACTTTCAATCCGATGGCGAGCAAACACAGCACAGGGGGGTTCCGACTTCTCATCCGATGGTGGCGGGGTGGGAGAAGGCGGGCGTGAGAGGGTGTGAGAACAGAGAAAAGGTGGGGTGGGGTGCTGTGAGCGTGTGAGGAGATTTTTTTTTTTTTTTCTTTGAAAAGGAAAAGTATTTTTTTTAGGGCAAGGAGCAAGGAGAGGGAGGGGCTGCCAAATTTTCCCCCAAAAAATTCGGGATTCGCGAATAATATTTTTAAGTTCAAAAATTCACGAATTATTCCGAATCGTTGGAAAAATTCGCAAACGGCACGTTTAATTTGGATTCTTAATAATTCGCGAATTAACTAACTAAGGTTAAGATAATGGATGTGTAAACCACAGTAGTGAAGAATCCTAGTCCTCGTTGGTGCAGTTGGTGCTTAATGTGTCTCATATCACAGCCCAAATCCATCTGGAGAAGCATAAATATAAACTACTGTTGAAAAAGATTATTGCACCATTTTAGATGAACAACTATTAGTCCCTTTAGGATCTTGATACGCATTGTCGTCTTAAATTTGATACTAGGTAATTCAGGATTGCCTGTACAGTGCTTCCTCTTTTTTGTCTTGACACAGTTTATGGTGGGTTTTCTTCGTGCATTGCCATTTATCCTGGTATTTAATTGTTAGTGTTTTATTTTAGCTTGCAGAGTGAGAGAGCAATAGTTACTGAAGTCGCTGGGACTACAAGGGATGTGGTAGAAGCAAATGTCTCCATTCAAGGCATTCCTGTCACCCTTCTTGACACTGCTGGTATCAGAGAGACCAATGATATCGTAGAAAAAATTGGTACGGTTCTCTCATATGTCACGAAAGGGTTGTATATTGCAGGCAATCATCTGATTGCAAATACATCGCTTTCCTTTCTAATTTGCTACTGGTCTGCTACTTCAGAATGTTAATTGAAGAATTCGACAATTTGCTCTTCCTAATTCTTTTCTTTTTATAGGTGTACAGCGATCAGAAGCTGCTGCATTGGCTGCTGACATAATTATTATGACAGTGAGTGCAATTGATGGATGGACAGAAGATGATGCAAAACTTATTGAGCACATTCAGATGAGTCAGGTGTGCTATTTTATCTTTTTATGGTCATGTAATTTTTAATACACTTCTGGCTTAAAAAGTTGCAAAACTCTTGGCTTTACTGGTCATGCTTGCCTTGCCAATGGGAATGCTTCCTTTTTTTGTGTGCGTGATAAAAAAGAAAACTAAGCTGTCCTTGGATGATCTAACTATTAGAAAATTATGTTGGACTTGTGGTCACCTATATATAGATGCAATTGCTCTGAGATAATTAATGAGCAAACGTGTTTGTATGCCATTGTCTTCCTTTTATAATATTTCCACAATACATATGCTGACTTTTGTTTCTTCATGGAGAACAGAAACCTGCAGGCATTGCAACAACGCCTATGATTCTTGTTATCAATAAAGTGGATTGCATGCCATTTGTTGCGGTGGAAGAGTTTGGGAACATTGGTAGCTCTTTCAACAAGCATGTCTTGACATGTGCCGTCACTGGTAAAGGCATCCCTGAACTGGAGAAAGCAGTACTAGAGGTACGAGGCCTTGAACCTACTGCTGTCGGGGGGCGCAGGTGGACTATAAACCAGGTAGATATAAATATACAGGATAATGAGTGTTTCTTTACCCTATTGCCCTCTAAGTTTTGCCATCTATCTCTAATTTGTTGCCAAATTTTGGTACTTCGAATTCAATAATGATGTAGTAGTAAATGATTATGCAGTTAATAACTGAAGAGGAAAGAGGTGGTGGAATGCCCCATTAAGACAAAGATCCATTAAATTTTTATTCATAATATAAATTGGGTGCCAAAACAAAGATACCTGTTCCACTTAGCAAACCAATATGAATTTTGTATGCTTCTGTTTTCATATTAATCATAGATCAATTATGATTATTCAGAGACAATTCGAGCAGCTCCTGCGCACCAAAGAAGCTTTCTCTAGACTGAATTTATCAATTACTGAAGAGTTGCCACTGGACTTCTGGACTATAGACTTACGGGAAGCAGCTTTGGCTCTTGGAGCGATCACTGGGGAGGACATATCTGAAGAAGTCCTAACAAACATTTTTGGCAAGTTCTGTATTGGCAAATGAATGAGCTACTCAGGTCCGGTTGTAACTCTACCCCTTCCTACCTGTTATGAGTAAATCCTCACACTTTATATAGTTTACATCCTGATAGGTTCTATCAGAAATATGTTTACTATGTTATCTGTGATTCCTAAAGCAAACTAAACAGTTGCAGGTCCTTTGGAGGGTTCGGTACCTCATGATTCTGACAAATCTCTTGGCGATCGAGCTTGGGGCAATAGATGACCACGCACTACTCGATAACAAGTAGCCATGAGGATAATACCATCCGAAGATGCAGATATTCTGTGAGAGAAAAAATATATATATATATTGTTGTTGGAGAAACATTACTTCTAGTGATGTTCCGGACCAAAGTTGAGCTAACCCAGCACATCAGATGACATTGTAAACATCCTAGAAGCATTTCTTTATATTTTCCCGACGTCAAAATGATGGTAATATAGGCCCCAGTTTTCAAGTCATATAAAGTTAGGACTTTTTGCTCTGTATGAAAAGAATGTTTTGTATTTCATCTGGTGAGAATGGTGTAACGTTTTCAATTTCGAGTGTTTAGTGAAAATGTTACCGAATCCACAGGACGAAGGTGGAACCGACCTTAAGACGACCGTTGGCGGAAGTGACCTTTCATCTTTCGGCATCTTAAACATTGCACGAATGCAGGAATCGATAAGTGAATATTTGTAATGAGAGCAGAAAGAATGTATGTGAATTTTCCATAGCATCTTCAATGTTAAGCACCCTAAAAGTTACAGTAGTCATGTGTGTATAGTATACACATTGCGTGATGTATAATCGATGGAGATAATTATCACATGATACCAATTTTTTGCTTCCTTTCCTAGAATTCGGATTCAGATCTAGAACCAAATTACCGTTTTTAAGCAAAAAATCCTTCACTCATTAAAACATAGATAGACAGTAAATACTAAATTTAGCGGATCTTGGGTTTATTTTTAATTCCATATTATATACTGTAGATAAATAAGAAAGGTAGTCAAATCAGAATGTAAACCGACCTTAGCTCAGTTGGTAGAGCGGAGGACTGTAGTGGGCTCAGCCTGACAGGCAAATCCTTAGGTCGCTGGTTCGAATCCGGCAGGTCGGATGTGGATAATTTTAACATTTCTTTTTTTGTTTTATTTTTTAAAAAATTTAAAAATTTCAGAGAGCTAAAACGATTAATCAAATATCTAAAAAAATTAATTTTCAAATTTTATATTTTAAAATGCTTGATTGATTTAAAATACTTCAACAAAGAATTAATAAAATCTTTTACAAAAAAAAAAAAACCCATTTTTATATTTTCTTTATTTCAATGATTATTGATTCAATCTTTCTTTATTTTTGGGTACCCTCACTCTGAGTGACTGATTCTTTGACGTACAAACTCTCCATGATCATCAAATGATTCTCAAATTTGAAAATACCTTTTTCCAATGAACTCATTCATCACCAATCCAAATGAATGACACACTATAAATAAGTGGGTAATTCCATTCAACAGACACATGTGGCTTTTCAATAACCAAAAATTAATCACAACTGCTGTAGCCGCATAAAACCTTTTATCTTCCAATGATCGATCGATCGATCGATCTTAATAGACCCACCACACTCTTCGTCTCCCCACCAAGGAGTTTTACCAACACATAATTAACGTGCATAATTACAATGATCTACTACACAATTAGTAGTACCACTAAAACCCCATCATCTCCTCATTCTCCTAAACCAAATACCACACACTACTACCCTAACAATGTCCTATGCTACGAACCAACTCTTCTTTTCCGTATTCTTATTATTCTTATTATTATTATTATTCTCGTTCGAGATCCTTTTGGGCTCGGCGACGAGCACGAACCCGTCAACACCATTCGGGTCGAGCCATGATTGTTCGGGCGCGTTGTTTGGATTCAGCGATTGCTTGGAGTTCGTGGATGGTGGGGGGGCGAACGTGGCGGGGCCAAATCGGGGTTGCTGCTCTGGGCTCGGTCACGTGCTGAGCCGAAGCGTCACGTGCCTCTGCGAGGCCATTCTAGAAGGGGCGAGGCTAGGCGTACCCATTAACGTCACCAAAGCTCTCGCTTTGCCCTCGCTTTGTGGGCTCTCCTTCTCGCCAATAGCCCCCTGTTACAAAAGTATGAGATTTTTGTTTTTTTCCCCCTTTTTTTTTTTTTTTTTTTGTTTTAAGGATAAAATATATGAGCAAAAATTTCTAATTTGTACTATTTTATTTTATTTATCGTCTACTTCGTGAATGACAAAAATTTTAAAATTATATGTATTAGACATATCAAGACATATTCTGTACAATACCTTACGGTTAGCAATTAGCTATAAATTGTTTGAATTGCTCAAAATATTAACAATCAGGTTGTTAGCAATTAGTTATAAGTTGTGTTTGACTTGTTCAAATTGTTCGGATTATTCTTAACTACACTTTCTTATTAATTTGGAGTTGATTAAATATATTTTGATATGTCTAATACTGAACAACTCAAACAATCAATAGTTAATTACTAATAATCTGAATAACTCAAACAATCTATAGCTATTATTATTATTATTATTATTATTATTATTATACTCTTATTAAATCACAAAATAACTAATAATTGCCTGTGTACTTTTTAATGGCTAGCTAATTGCAATTTAGTTGCCTCACTTAAGGTCAAATTGATTAAATTGAAATTTTATTTCTGATTTTAACAAATTTGAATATCTACTACGCTATTCTCCGTTGTAATTAAATGCAATCCTAGTTATTATCTCAAATATTTATCAAAATATTAATATTTCAATTCAAAAAATTTGACCGGTTATACTGCAGCTCCACCAAACCAGTCACCGCCGTCGCCACCGCCGGGGCCAACACCTGCACAGTCGCCTTCAATGCAACCGACCCCATCCCCTTCGTCGCCACCGAATTCGCCATCTCCTGCACCATCCTTCGCTCCGACGACATCGCCTTCACTACCACCCTTCTCTCCAGAGGTTCCATCTGCCCCACCGCCAACCCCGTCGCCTGCAACATCAGTGAATTCGAAATCGGGTGCAATTGAGCTCGGGTTCTCCGTTATGGCTCTTGTGGTTGCTTTTGTTGTTGCCTCATTCTCCTACTCGGAGTTTTAGACCATGTCATGCATAGTTTAATTAATTTGTGTTTAGCCTTTTGCTATTGGTCTTTTTTGGTTTGTTCACACATGTATGAGGTGAATTTAGCTAATTATGTTGACGTTGATCATGAATATATAATTGTCTGCATAATTTATTATCGCTTATAACTAATTCATTTCTTTTTGAACAAATTTCTGATCCTGGTAGAACCATGATTATAAGAACAAAATTTTTTGGCATTATATAATTGGTCCTATATAGTAGTCTGTCCATATATAGCGTAGGGCTATTATACTCTTATGAGTATAAATTTTTATACTCATAACTTTTTTATTTTTGGATGAAAAAAATGTGTTAGAATGATAGTGGTCATCCTAGGATTTACTAGGTTGTTGGAAAAATAGTATAAATTCTAGGAAGTACTATAATCCTAACCGCACATTCCTTTATTCAAATGATGAAAAATTTATAAGTACAAAAAGATTTTACTCATAAGAGTATAATAGCCCGACCATATATATATATATATATATATATATATATATATATATATATATATATATATATATATATATATATATATATATATATATATAGCTAAGCTGGAATATTATTAATAGTACCGAGTTATTGGTGCTATTAAATTTTTAATTCTTGAATTAAAAAATGTGTGGTTACGATGATAATGGGCCCTTGGGTTTAATAGGTAGTTAAAAAAATAGTAAAATCTAACGGATAAAAATGATCAAAGGGGTTAATTTAAGGGTAGAAAACTTGATAGTCTAAAGGATAAAAATGATCAAAGGGGTTAATTTAAGGGTAGAAAACTTGATAGTACCAATAACTTGTACTATTAATAGTATAATAGCCGAACTATATATATATATATATATATATATATATATATATATATATATATATATATATATATATATATATATGAAGTAGACTGGAATGCTATCAATAGCAGGTGTTACTAATTTTTTAGCTCTTAAATTAAGAGATGTGCGGTTAGAATAATAGTAGTCCTCTAGGATTTAGTGGATGGTTGGTCGAATAATAAAAATTTTAGGGTACCACTATAATTCCCCTTTTATTCAAGAACTGAAAATTTGATAGCACAAGTTACTTAATGCTATCGATAGTATTCCAACTGGACTCTCTTTCTCTCTCTCTATATAGCAGAGTTTATATACTTTTAAAAGTATAAAACAATTCATACTTATAAATTTTTTTACTATTGAATTTGTATTAGAATTAGTGTTTTTGTAAAGTCAACTAAAAAGAGAAAAAGATAAAGTAAAAAATACATATCCTAATACAAATTCAATAATAAAAAATTCACAAGTATATATTGCCTTGTAATTTTAAAAATATATAAACTCTGCTTTTATATATATATATATATATATATATATATATATATATATATATAGAGAGAGAGAGAGAGAGAGAGTTGTGCTGGAATGCTATTGATAGCACCAGCCAACTTTGCCACTCATTTTGTAGCCTTTGGATCGCATTGAGATTCGTGAAGACTCTTTAATGAAAAAAAAAAATAAAAATAAAAAAATAAAAAACTTTTTTTTTTAATTAAAAAACTTATACGAATATCAATAGCATTCCAGCACAACTCTATATATATATAACGACTTATATACTTATAAAAAAAAAAAAATCTTAATTGTTGGAGTCCTGGCCACTAAAATCTAAAGAGCCAAATCTAAAGGCCAGGATGAGATCCACGTGTCAGTCAGAGATCAGCCAAAGTGGATGGAGAGCCTTTTCCTATTGGCCAGAAATCTATCCTCGTCGGCCTACGAGATTTCCCCCAAAGATTTAGTGGCTCCCCGAGCTCCCTCGCTCACGCACCTCAACCTCTCAATAATATAACAACTATACCACCCAATAGCTCACAGAGGAAGAGGGAGGGGGAGGGCACACGCACATTACCAAAGAGTTTTGCGCCTGTGAGCTTAAAACAGAAGAGAAAACAAAATGGCCATGGCCTCCACCTCTGCCGCGGTCCTCCAAAGCCTATCCAGCCCCTTCGTCGCCGGCTCGCGGAGGAGTTCTTTCTTAAACGCCGTGATCGCTGGCAAGTCCGCTGCTGCTGCTGGCAATTCACGCGGGCTTCTCGTCGTTGCGGCCGCCGCGCCGAAGAAGTCATGGATCCCTGGAGTCAGGAGCGACAGCGAATTCATCAACCCCCCCTGGCTCGATGGCTCGTAAGTCCTCAGATTTCTTTCGTAATTTCTTCGGTTTTATAGTTAAGAAGAGTTTTTACTGCTAGTAATGCAATCCATCGAAACAGAGATTTGATCTATTGTTTGAAAACTTATAATAAGGGACGAGCCAAGAACTAAATTATGTGATTATTTTCTTGATCATTTTGATATTAGGTGCACCTGTGCTGTGATATGATGTAGTATCAGAATATAAATTTTATTACTGAAAAGCACTTGTTAATGAATTTGCACGAGCAATGTGGAAGGCTTGCCGGCGACTACGGGTTCGACCCGCTGGGGCTGGGCAAGGACCCGGCGTTCCTGAAGTGGTACCGGGAGGCGGAGCTGATCCACGGGCGGTGGGCGATGGCGGCGGTGCTGGGCATCTTCGTGGGGCAGGCGTGGAGCGGCGTCCCCTGGTTCGAGGCCGGCGCCCAGCCTGGCGCGGTGGCGCCCTTCTCCTTCGGCTCCCTCCTGGGCACCCAGCTGCTGCTCATGGGCTGGGTGGAGTCCAAGCGCTGGGTGGACTTCTTCAACCCCGAGTCCCAGTCCGTGGAGTGGGCCACCCCGTGGTCGCGCACCGCCGAGAACTTCGCCAACGCCACGGGCGAGCAGGGATACCCGGGGGGCAAATTCTTCGACCCCCTGTCCTTAGCGGGGACGCTGCAAAACGGAGTCTACCTGCCGGATACCGAGAAGCTGGAGCGGCTGAAGCTCGCCGAGATCAAGCACGCCCGCCTCGCCATGCTCGCCATGCTCATCTTCTACTTCGAGGCCGGCCAGGGCAAGACCCCGCTCGGCGCCCTCGGCCTATGAATCCAACCAACAACTCTTCTTCTTCTTCTTCTTCTTCTTCTTCTTCTTACGTTTTGGTTTTTCTGGCTTTCTTAATTACTTGGTTGGATACTCACTTCGTGGGGTCTCTCCAAGTGTGTTGGAATATTGTAAGGTAAACGTACCTGGTAGGGAGGCTTTTGTACAATGTACTAGTATATTTCCATTTCCATTTACTTTATGAAAACTATGCCATGATTTGCTTGTTGGAGATATACATGTACGCAAGGAGGTAGTCCTAGAAATGGCATTGAGCATTTTGTTTCAAGTGAGGGATCGATCAATTCTATGTTATATTATATATGGAGGCGAAATCTAAAAATTGGCTGGTTTGATTTTGAATATGACTATCAAAAATTTTCCAGCTGAAAGTCTAATTCTGACATGAAACTAGGAAAGAAACATGAAAGTAATTTACATTAGTATAGATCGAGCATGAATGAATGGGCATGTTGTTAGGAATTTATATGTTAATAGTCATTCCATATGAAATTAAATTTTAAATTTTGGAGATGTACAGATGAGTTTTATATATATAATAAATATGCCACATCCTAAACTGGCTAAGCTTGAACTGGGTTGAAATGCAAAGTGAATATAGATGTGAGGATCTGTGTGGATGAGATCTAGGCTGTAGATCACTTTTTCTTGGGTTGCTGATTTATCAAACTTATATTGGAAGGGTAGGTTGCTAACAAATAAGACTCTTTTACTTAATTGCTCTTCTGCAGGCAAGTTATGGGATGTGTGCAGATACAAAGGGGAGCCTTCAGTGGTAGAGAAGTAGGGACAATGGCCATTAATTGGTGGGCGATTTGGTAGGAGCCGAATACAAGAACTTTTGAAAAAAAAAGGAAACTAGCTTAGGGTCATTTAATGGTGGAGATTCACTCTCTCAGGAACGATTTTTTTTTGCTTTTTTCTTTTATTCCGATCGAGAACTAATTGTTTTATACTGTAGCTTAGTTCACCTTCCAAATAAATAAAATGATAATCTACTATCTTGTTCTCAAAATAGAATTAGGGGATCAAATTCGTAAATACTGCTCATGTGGGGTTCGATCCCTCACCTCTAAGGAACCCCTCCAAAGATTAAAAAAAAAATGCGAGGGCTCTTAACTCATACATATGTTTCAGAGAAAGATCAAAAGTGATTCAGCTGCAATGTTAGAGCAGAGTATTGGGTTTCTGGGGAGACTTGGCTCTTTTACATGTGAGAGGAAAAGATTGTGAGAAACTCACATATAATTTGCTTTAACTCTTTATAGTAAGAAAATAAACAACTGATATATACTAACGGATCCAAATTTACGGGTATAAACTTTTGGGTTCGGTACAGTGTAGGAGGATCTGGGGCTACCCGGATGGTCCAATTCGCTAAGCCCAAAATGGAAAACATGGGCTCCAATTTCAGATCCAAACTAAATGGGTTCTAACTTATTTAGCCCAATAATTTCCAAGCCAAGCCCATCTAGGAACAATCCATGGATGTCAACTACTACTAGCTAAATCGACCCAACAAATTGATACGCTTAATTATAAACACAAGCCTCAGTTTGTAGATCTAAAATTATGGTGGACCATGTACAACATACACAGCCCAATTTTTGTTACCAAATCATCTACTCAATATACTCTAACCATGTTATACATGCAAAACCAGAAGTCTCGAAGTGTCTCTTGAACCTTACTCTCTACATTAAGTTAAGTGCAACACTTAATTATTAATTATCTCAATCTTCAATATGCTCATTGCGTATTTGGCTTAAACATGAAGCAGAAGCAGAAGCAGAAGCAGTTGCTTATATATTCCGATACCCATGTTCTAATCTCCATTTAAGTACTCCTCCACTTGCATTGAGACAGGTAGTTTCAAGCTGTACACTCTCAGTAGCACTTATCTTTGTCTTTAATTTACTACAAAGAGTACACCTCCTAATTATTCAAATTCATTGTTGCTATTCTAATTAGATACATGTTTATAGGGATAAGTTAAACTAATCTGGTGCATGTTCTCAACACATAAAGGAGTACATGTATAAAGCAATCAGAGCCTTAGATTATATATATATATATATATATATATGAGCAATGCTACATGTACACCCCGAAGGGGTGTACATCTTACATCTCCATCTCTTTAATGGTGGCGATGTTTTTTACGGGTCACATCAAGTGATCCCTCATCACACCCCACCCTTAGATGGGTGGGGGTGTGAGATGTACACCCCTTACGGGTGTACAAGTAGCATTTTCCTATATATATATATATATATATATATATATATATATATATATATATATATATATATATATATATATATATATATATATATATAATTTTTCATTGCTATATAGTAGAGAGACATCAAGCATGCTCTTAATTAATTAAAGAACTTCAAATTTAGTACATATATTGCTTCTAGAATTGTTAAACACATAAAGAAAAATGTTGGTTGCTCTGTATTGGATTCAAGCTTAATTAGGAAGTATTGGAAAACACTAGTTAGCTACCAACAACTGAATTTGGAAAAGCCATATAATTAATTACAAGAAAGAAGAAGCTAATTAACTAATGTATGTTGTTTACACTAAGGCAGGTTGTACTAATAATACCAATTATGGGGAGGTAGGTACTAGTATTATATACTACATAATTAGGATTTAGTACTGAATCAAACCATCTTTAGTAATTCTACTAAGCATGTGCATACCATTGCTAACATCTAAAACCATATGCATGCATTGGACATTTAATAAGCACCAAGTTGCCATGTGTGTGCACTTGTTCAGGTACATATTGGCTAATTGGACAGCTCATGAGGCTCTTCTTGTAAGGCTCAACCCAGCTCTTTCTCAAGGAAATGCAGCAGTACAAGTTAAGGAAATTAAGGCCTCTTTTTTTTTTATTGAAAAAAATCAAAATCAAAATCAGGAGCTTGGCTTACACTTATAGCTCCCGTATTGTAACTGGGACTCAATGTTGTGAGAATTGGGAACTAGAATTTCTAGCTCCTCGCTCATCCATCTACACCTCACCATTAATTGTACATGGCTCATCGATTGCTCGCATAGTGTATATATATATAGTGTTTTAATTTAAGCCAGTAGATGTGGACCAGATCTAGTAAATAGTGAAAATAAAATGAGGCCGAGAGTTCAGCATAATTCAAATTCAAAATTTTCTATTTTGATGTCATGTGAAACAATCAATTACATTGAATTAAAGATTAAGATAATAAACGCCCACATTTTAATTTAAATTCAATGGCAGTGTGGATCTCAATGTTTTAGCAAGATAACTATTACCAATGGAGGTGTGGATTGGTTCAAACTTCATCTGTTTAGGGTTCCAACACCTGACATTGTCATGAAGTAGGATTAACAGAAACCCAGTCATCAGGGGCTGTTCTGGGCAATAATTCGTAGACCAATCCATTTATGTTCAGGTCAGGTCAGCTGTCAGACTGTCCTGAGGGCTTTGTTTGCACCCACATGAAGCTTTCGATCACTCATCTGATGATAAGACTCTGATCAGTTGCGTGCCTCTCTTGGGTACATAGAAAAGGCCCCAAGGTATCGTTTGGTAACGGAATAAGCTAGAACTAGCTATTCTGGGGATAGATATAAAATACGGAACAAGAGCGAAAAAGCGTTTAGTTCGATTCTAAAGATAAGAGATTTTGTGTTTGGTATGAGAATGAGAAATAAGAAGAATAAAAAGGTTGTGATGATGAGAGTGTATTGGAAAGGAAAAGAAAGAGAGGAGAGAGGGGGATTTGTGATGATGATAGTGTATTGGAAAGGAAAAAAGAGAAAGGAAAGAGAGTGATTTGTGATGATAAAAGTGTATTGGGAAGAAAAAAAATGAGGGAATGAGGGGTAGTTTGGTAAAAAAAAAAAACTATAAAATAATATGTAAGAACTATTGTTTCAGCTTATTCTGCTTGTACTAGAACTACTGTATCGAATAATTCTTGATGCGTTTGGTACAATAAGAAGGATAAACCTCTTGTTCCCTGTTCTAGCTCCGAAACAAACGATGCCCAAGGGTTTCGGATCCTGACGGTTGGTCTCGGAACTCCTCCAATTAGTCATTGCAAAGTAAACAACATAACACATTGATCAAATGGAACAAAACGTCGTTATTAAAAAGATCCATAATTTGGAGAACAGCTGATCAGAATTCAATGCAATGCATGATAGAGTTCAAATGAATCCAATCAAGTTCATTATCTGACGATATAATATTTAAATAAATAGAGAAAAACAATTAATTCAGGTGGCTTAATTGTTACCTACTCTAAAGCTACATTAAAAATTACTATAAACTATCTTAATAGATGTAATCCAAAATTGAACTACGACATCATATATTTCTTCTTTTTTAGAAAATAATAATATGCTATTATTTTATTCAAAATAAAAATGAACTAAGCTATAAAGTGATCAGACAGCTGCGGCTCAGTCACGTAACAAAAAAAAAAAAAAACTGAGTCTACACAAAATAGAGGCGTCTTAAGATTGACTTTGATATCATTTTATCCTGAAGATAAAATATGACTGAAACGGCTCAAAATTTATCTTAACAAATATTACTCAAAATTTAGACTAGTTGCAAAGACAAATCTGGTGATCTCACACTGCTCCCCAAATTAATTATGGGCTACTTCTATTTGGACTTTACTGAGTTTATTTGTCGGTGTTTTTGTCTTATAATTATATTATAATGAAGCAATCAAATGCTAACCAAAGAAAGATTAGGGTTGGCTACCAACTATTAATTGCCTTCTTTTACTAAGTAATTAACCAAACAAAAAGACAAAATATAACCTGACTATGTCTACATAATGGACCACAATGTGTGTCCTACGTATATATATAATAGCACAAATTATTCTCCCAACACCATATATCTATATGAGAGTCCCACAATCACCAACTTAATTAGTTGTACAAGTTTAAACAATTCTTAGGGTTGCATGCATGGTTGCAATTATGTGTGTTTGTTGCTAGTTAGTGATTGAGCTCCATAAGTCCTTTTACCAAATTTGGGGAATAGTGAACACATGAGATACTGTTTTTTTTTATTATTATTAATATGAGTGCACCGCAAGTGCTGCCCATCATTTGCACATCAAATATATGTTATCACATGATCACTTTCATAGATACAATTAATCTACATATTATACTAAACATCCATTTGCAAAGGTAACTTAATTTGGAGCTAGTAGGAGGTTAGCAAAATCAGCTATATATATATATATATATATATATATATATATATATATATATATATATATATATATATATATATATATATATATATATATATATATATATATATATATATATATATATATATATATCACTATAACAAAACTATACTATAACGATACTTTTAAATACCTTTAAAATTTTTTAAGAAATACTGTTGGAAAAAATATCGGCACTTATTATTAGTGTTGTTATATGTACAGTCACCAGGGTGCATGTATAGCGATACATTATTATAATGTATCCCAAAAATATATCCCTATAATCTAATTTTGGGTATAAATAGAATAAAAATAAAATACTTGCAAAAAATGTCACAAAAATATATTGCTATAATCTAATTTAGTTGTAATATATATATAGCCGACTCTTTTGGGACGGGCTGTGATTACAACATCTTAACGTGGGATTAACGAAACGATCAAATAAAAAATTAGCATATGAAATGGTGTAGTCCCCTAAATCCCAACTTATCTAAGATTAAACTCTAAATTAATCCCATGGCTTCCCCATCCGCAGCAGGTGATGATGTTTTAGGGGAGACATGCGACTCAATGTTGTGCGTAGCAGTGAAAGCCATTGAGCACCAACCCCTTTCACCCTTTTTTTGATTGAGCAATGTTATCCATACACTTTATTTGAGGTATATAATATCTCCTTATCTATTTTAGAATAAAAATTCATTCACTAATTAAATTGAAAGAACTAGTAAAATTTACTTTATCTTAAAATAAAAAAAAAGAAAGATATAGATCTTATTTGGGATATACAAATCGCATGTTTTATTTTTTATTAGATAAAATGTATGGATGATCCTTATATTATCGCCACATATACATCAACTCTGTCTCTATCTTTTCAATTAAATATTTTAATTTCTAGACTTTTACATCTACTATACCTTTAGTTTCTCATATAACATTTAACCATGTTTAAAACAAGGCTAGCAATTTAGCTCGCTGTACGCAAGTCTGTTCATGTTCGGTTCAAAATGAACTCAAAATTGATCATTCATTTAATAAGCAAGCCAAATAAGAGTTCAAATTAACTCGTTTGTATTCGGCGTGATATAGCTCAAATATATATTTCTCCTATTTGAATTTTGGGCCAATCCAAATGTAAAACCTATATTTTGTAAATTTCAAAGTAAGAATCTATTTTTTTTAAAAAAAAATTATACCTTTTATTTAGTAGGGCTATTAATTAATTTGTTGTTTACCGGGCATCTTTTGGTTGACTTGTTAATAAACAAGCAGAACGGGAGCTAAATTTTTAATTTTGATATTTTAACGAGCCAGCTCCTGTTTGGCTGGTTGACTGTCCTAATTTAAAGTAGATAATTTTTAAGTTGATTGTCCTAATTTTTAAGTAGTAAACGGTTCCGTTGCCATCCGTTTATATTTAATGATTAAGCTTTTAAATCAACGATTAACATTGTTGAACATGATTTAAATCACTAAAAATATCTAAAAATTAAATTTCAAACCTTTTCGATATTATTGATCTAATGATCAAAGGGTTACAAAATTTATAATTTTAATGATAGATATAAGTCTTTTACTCGTTTAACAGTGTAAAAAAAATTTAGATTAATTAAATTTTAATTAGAATTTTTTTTAAACTATTTATAACAAGATATATATTATCGATCTTGATTACAAGACTTCTATTATTACTTTTTAAAAAATATTTATTTTCAGTCATTCATTTTTGTGTTCACTTGATGGACAAGAAAAGAATATAAAAAAAGTATGAAATTTAATTTTTAGTTAGTTTAAATAGTCTACATCATATTTAACGGTGTCGATCATCATTTTGGAAGGTCCATTATTGAAAACAAATGAATGGCAATGGAACCCGTTTGTTATTGATAATATTCCAGCCTATATATATAATATATATAGAGTCGGGCTACTATACTGGTAAAAGCACCAAGTTATTAATTAGTACTTGTAAGTTTTCTGGCGTTAGAACTACCCGTTTGACTAATTTTATCACTTAGATCATTCTATTCCACCAACCACTTAACCCAATGGACCTACTATTATTCTAATCATGCATCTTTTCATCCAAGGGCAAAAAACCTGCAAGCACCAATGACTTGATACTTTTAAAAAGGGGCAATTTCCTACATACCCCTAAAATTTTTTCTGTTTTCAGATTTACCCCTCTTACAAGGCTAATATTAAAACTACCCTTCTTACGTTCCAACTTCTTTCCAAAATACCCCTGAAGTTAAACTCTGTTAGTGTACCGTTTGGAACTGCCGTTATCTGTATGTAATTACTATTTTGCCCTTTCAAATATACCCTAAACCCTAAAATCCTAAACCCCTAAAAAATTCTAAACCCTAAACCCTAGAACCCTAAAAAATCCTAAACCCTAAACCCTAAACCCTAGAACCCTAAAAAATCCTAAACCCTAAACCCTAAAACCCTAAAAATCCTAAACCCTAAACCCTAAACCCTAAACCCGGGCAAAATAGGTATATCTGGTAGTTTTCAACTCCGATTATTATTTAACTCTAATTTAACCCTAGTTAACTTAACAAAGGGAAACGGTAGGGGTATTTTTAATAACGGTGGAACGTATGAAGGGTATATTGGAAAGAAAAAAATAAGAGGAGTAAATTAGATATTTCTTCATATTTCAGGGGTACACAGGCAATTATCCCTTTTAAAAATATAGGAGCTCAATTATTTATATATATATATATATATATATATATATATATATATATATATATATATATATATATAGGAGTCCAGCCACTATGCTGGTAAAAGCACCAAGTAATTGGTGCTTGTAAGTTTTTTAACATTAGATCTATTACTTTGACTAATTTTATTTTTAAGATCATGTTATTCTACCAACCACCCACTAAAACTAAGGGGCCCACAATCATCCTACCCACATATCCTTTCATCCAAGGGCTAAAAATCTACATGCACCAATGACTTGACACTTTAAAAGTATATGAGCTCAATTATATAAATCTACATGCACCAATGACTTGACATTTTTAAAAGTATATGTGCTCAATTATATATAGATATATATATATATATATATATATATATATATATATATATATATATATATATATATATATATGAGCTAGGCTCCTATACTATCTACAGTACCGGAGTTCCGATACTATAATCTCGTTTTCGATCTTAACGTGTTCAAATTAACGATCCACACAGTTAATATAATCTAGGATTTATGAAGTTCTTAAGAATAAAATTTTAATTTTTTTCAACATCGTTTACTTAGTAAGTAATCATGTCAAAATGAACACTGAAATAAGAATAAAATTTTAATTTTTTTCCACATCATTTACTTAATAAGTAATCATAACAAAATGAACGTTGAAAATTAAATAATTTTTAAAATTTGATATTAGAACTTTTGAATTCAAAATCAAGAGTACTAATTTTGATTTAAATAGTTTAAACTATTTTCTATCAAAATTTAAATAAATTTAAATTCTTCTACACCGTTAAACTACAAACTCGTCATTGTGGCCATTGAAAATTAATAATTTTAAAATGGTTTGATCATAAAATAAACTATGTCGAAAAAATATAAAAAAAAATTCTAAAAATTTTAAATATCTTAAATTAATTTTAATGGTGTGGATCATTGATTTGAACACTTCAAAATAAAAAATGAGACTATAGTATCGGAGCTATGGTATTATAGATAGTATAGGAGCCTAGCTATATATATATATATATATATATATATATATAGTCCGGCTACTATACTATCGATAGCACCAAGCATTTGGTGCTATCAAGTTTTCTACCCTTAGATCAATCCCTTTAATTATTTTTATCCGTTAGATTTCACTATTTTCCCAACCATCCATTAAACCCAAAGGGCCCACTATCATCTCAACCACACATCTTTTAATTTAACGG
>CM055060.1:55830678-55873178 GCA_029204045.2 Tillandsia leiboldiana | reverse complement strand
GAATAAGGTGATCGATTAGTGTATTTAGTTTTGTAGATCTCCAAAATGTATATAGGGGAAAAAAAAGTCAGATTAGTACGATGAAGTCTGTTTAATCAAAAAGGTTAGCATACTATGACAAATCTGCTATAACCATTACACGAATATTTTGAAAATTGCAATGTGGGTTCGTTTCTAAGAGTTCTATGTTAAAAAACAATAAGACATTCAGATGGTGTTGTCTTGTGATTGGCATGAATAAACTGTTTGGCATGTTTTCTTTTATTCACAATAGTTTTCTGAAAGATATAAATTCTGCAATTAATTAATTTATGACTCTTTTATAACATGCTGATATTATCGAACTACTATTATTTTGTTATATATTCTTTTGGCATATCATTTACCTCTATTTTTCTTGTTTGGATGAGAGTAATCCAAATTATATATTCTTTTGTTAAAATTCATCATTGAATATAATACTAGTCCCCAAGAGGATTTGAGATTTTCTTTTTCATCATCAAAGTATGCTGAGTTATTTGGACTGTAGAGTGGCAGCGAATGAGGTAGCTGGTAACTTGAACATTGAGGTGGTTCAGTTTTTTGTTTGGCAAAAAAAGCAAGTTTATGTCAAAGGAATTGAATAACTTTGCTTGGCATCAATTTTGTGTGTGTGTGTGTGCGCGCGCTAGTGTGTGCGCGCGCGTGTGGTTCAATTTTTTTGTTTTCTGTTCTGATATGCATGATGATGTTCTCTTGCACTAAAACTTGTTAGAATTGGGAACCAATGTCTCAGAAAGACTAGCAATTCCTTTGAAGATATGAAAATACCTTCTGATATGCCAATGAAGTTAGATTCTCTTGGTCAAATTATGGTTATTTTGTAATTAGAGAAGACCTTCATCCTCAACTGATAGGTCCAAACAAGCTATATTTGTCATCTGCCTGTTACACAATATCTCAAAATGAGAAGCAAATATTTTGCAATTTGCTCCGCAACATCAAAGTTCATGATGGGTATGCAGGAAACATCTCAAGATGTGTAAATTCTGCACAATGTAAAATTTTTGGGCTCAAAAGTCATGATTGTCATATATTGATGCAACAACTTCTGCCTGTTGCATTACGAGGACTTCTTCCAATGAATGTAACCCTACTATTATTTGATCTAAGTGGTTATTTTAGAGAATTATGTTCAAAAGTTCTTCACGTACATGAATTGGAGCAACTTGAAAGTCGAATTAGATTAACAATGTGCCATCTAGAGATGATTTTTCCTCCAGAATTTTTCACTATTATGGTGCATTTAGTCACTCATTTGGCTACTGAAGCAAAAATTGTCGGACCGGTTCAGTATCGATGGATGTATCCTATTGAACGGTACGAATGTATATATAGTAGTCATTTATGTTTTTTATGCTAATATTTATTTATTAAATCAATTTATCTATTATATTTTTGTTGATTAGGTATCTTGGCATCTTAATGTCTTATGTGCGTAATAGGGCTCGTCCAGAGGGCTCGATTGCAGAAGCTTACTTAGCGGATGAATGCATGACATTTTGTTCTCGATACATAGAAAGTTTCGAGACGAGATTCAATCGGTCTACGAGAAATGATGATAAGGTGAAAGTTGAAGAACATTCAAATTTGGCGATGGAATCAATTTTATTCCCTCGTGTGGGACGACCGATAGGAAAGCCTACTAATTACATACTTAATCATTTGGAAAAAGTACAAGCACATCGCTATGTACTTTTCAATTGTCCGGATGTCGCGCCATTTCTTAGGTAAGTCAAGAACTTAAACTAATATAATGCATTACTATTTTACTTTTCAAAAAGATTCAATTGACAAATTTAGAAAATTTGTAGAGACCATGTTGCGGAGATTCGAAGAAAAAGTCGACCACGTCGTCTCTCTTTGAGAGAAGTAGAACGTGCGCAGAATGAAAGATTTCATGAATAGTTTACTGAACATGTAAGAATTATAAATTTATAAAAATACATAACTAATTTGAATTCGAGTATTTAGAAATAAAAATAAAAATGTTTACGATTTCAGTACCTAATTTAATGAAAATAACACATATTCACTATTTTATTTATGACTATAGGTTTTGAGATTGGAGAGGGATGGACATGTTCAGCATCTCAAAGAAGAGATTAGATGGCTAGCTCGTGGACCTAATGAAGTAGCAAAAAAAAATTTCGAGGGTTTAGCATTTATTCATTAAATATTAAGTTATCAGTAATAGTTAGAACTCATTAGGAAATATTTTTAGAAAATCTATTTCAATACCTTATTTTCTAAATGTAGGGAAAGTTTCTATATCTGGTCAGAATTGAAAAGTGGATCTTGAAGTCAACCGGGAGAAAGTGGAAGGATTATAAGTGCGATCTTAAGGCCTCGTACTTTGATGAATATGCTAGCTTGAAGGAGTTATATAATAAAGTACCTAAAGATGTGATTAAGGATCAATGGAATTATCTTGTAGACTTTTGGAAATCAGATGAAGGAAAGGTATAAGTTGTCTTATTGCTGAAAAATTTGAGTTGTTTATTGTATTAAATTGCTTTAGTGTACGATTCTATGTGGCTTTAAGAGTTATATATCGCAGATACGCAGCGCAAGAAATTAAAGGAACCGTACAATGCTAATGGCGACTCACACTGCAGGAACAGAAAGTTTTGCTCGTGTTGCAGAGGAAATGGTAATTTCTATCATATAAAAGTGATTGATAGTGTTAATTTTTTACATTTGTCTTACTAGTTTTAATATATAATTATTCTAATTATATTATGTTTATTTTAGAGGAAATATCATCCACAAAAGAAAGAGCCTCAACGTGCTGAAGTTTATTTGAAAACGCATGTGTACAAGGATGGAACATTCATGGATGGAAAAGCAGCTGTATAATTTTAATTTCATGTTTTTAAAAGTATATTGAATTAAAAGTATATTTTAATGGTTTCTTATATAACATAGCTATTTCTTGTATGATGACTTGAAGAAAAAGCTAATTGAAACCTCGGAGGGGTCAACATCACAAGGAAAGGTTGCATGGCAAGGTGATCCTTACTCCGAAATCATAGGAAAGGACAAGCGTGGATATGTGCGTGGTGTAGGATTAGGTCCTACGCCTAAAGATATATTCACCTCATCTTGTTTGCGTCGGTTTGAGGGTTTAAGAATGACAAATTTTGACGAGACAATAGTTGAAGAAAATATGCGTCAAATGAAGAGCTAATCCTTGTTATACTCAAGTAATCACCCACATTGGCGACAAAAAGAGGGTCCTTGTTTTCATTAAGTTTTGTTGAACTATGACCTGATTGCTCCAATTTCTTTGTCAGGTCCTCCATTGTCTTCTTCAAGCTGTAGTGCTCTATTTTATGAATTAGAGGTAGTGCTAAGACATCGTACTCTACTGTAGATTGTTAATTAGAGTTACATAACATGGTCATTCTCTACTATAGATTGTTAATTAGAGTTATATAACTTGATCATTCTCTACTGTAGATTGTTAAATAGAGTTATATAACATGTTTCTATGATCAGGAGGAATTGGGTTTTTTTTAGGAGAATCACATCCTTCTATTACTTTCTATTATTTGCTGTTGTTAATTTATATGATGGTTTAACTAGGTAGATTTTTTTTTTTTTATCTTTTCCATTTCAGTTTGTAGTGTACATATGATTGTCTATTTCCGCATGCATATGCAACCTCAATGTGTTGCCAAATTCAAGAGGAATTAAATCTTAAGAGTTATCTAATAATAAACAAACCAATCTTACTGGACCTCCGTAAAATGTTAAGATTTTACTCTCTTTTTTAAGCATGATTTTAATATCTTGTTTATGTATATTGCCTATAATTTCAACAACATCAATATGTTCATCATTCTTTCATGGGGAACCTACATTAGCACGAACTATGTATTATGAATCTGCATGTATTAACATACATGCTCAACAACACAATCTACTTAGTATGAGTTTGCATGTACTATTTGCATATGTGCTCAACATGTAAATATGTTTGTCATTTATACATATGCATCTAGACATACGTTGTAAGTTTAAGGACTTTCTACACATGTTGTGCTAGTGACATAATAATACTTAGATCACATTGATTAGCAACTTCAAATACATGTGTCGATGAAGACTCCTAAGAATCTAGAAAGTTTTAGATTATTGCGAGATTGTGGCTCATAAATAACAATCTAGGAGAAGTTTGACTAGCTCATAAAGGTTATATCCTACAATTTTTAGAAAGCAATTATCACACAAAATCATAGTAGTAACTTATAACGACCCGGCCCACTAGCAATAATAACTCGTTGGACCCAAACCACAGCCCAAAATGCTTAAGCCCAGTTATTATTACTAGTGTCCAAGTCTCATATAAACCCAATCACAAATCCATCCACATCCGATGTGGGACTATTGGGGGCGTCACAGACTCCCCCCGTTTAGGCCTGACGTCCTCGTCAGCCCAAACACACACACACAAGTCCAAGATCACCAGGCGATGTGAGACTCGTCTCGCTAGCCCTGTCATCTAGACCCAAGCTCAGCCGTGACTTATCACACACTTCCGGCTGGTTATTGGCTCTGATACCAAATATAACGACCCGGCCCACTAGCAATAATAACTCGTTGGACCCAAACCACAGCCCAAAATGCTTAAGCCCAGTTATTATTACTAGTGTCCAAGTCTCATATAAACCCAATCACAAATCCATCCACATCCGATGTGGGACTATTGGGGGCGTCACATAACTATTGCATATTCTCACAAACAAATAAGGAAAAGTAGATGTATACATTTGTGATGTTCGGAAGTTTCTAACAGACTTGCCAATAAAGAGTCACGCACTAGATCTTTTAGACTAAGTTATATTCATATGAAGACTACAAAAGAGTGGTTGACGACTATTGCGAAACATTTAGAAACCTATGTATCAAGTGGAGGGAAAACTCAATGGTGCTGATTGAGCATCTTCTTGAACATAGTATAGGATCCCTCAATTGAAAATCAGGCTCATTATTCCTAATCTGTGCATCTAAAAGTTTTTCTGAATAAAAATTCGCTTAATATGACTCATGTTTACCATTAAACTTGCATGAATCTTGTATATGTCAATCATTAGAATTAGAATTATCTTTTAATACCGTCAAAAGGAAAAAAAAATGTTGATTAAGACTTCTTATTGTATAGGTATTAAGAGGAACGTATATTAGATTTTTTTTTTTTGAATTTTGTATTTCATAATATATTTCTGAAAAGTACTTCATAGGTCTCTTTAGGTGTTGATCAATCTAATCAAATTTATATCTCAAAGATGTACAATACATAGACTTAATTGGATTAAAGTGATTATTTCAGACAATAATGTACATTATTATTACTTTTGGGTTATGAGATATCTAGGCTTTAGTATGAATTTGATGGCTAATGCAATTATAAAGTTCCTATCCAATGTATATATTTTCTTATTTTTCTCAACTTCAACATACTATATTAATTATATACATTTTAATTTCTAATTCTAATATAATTATAATTTTAGGTATCTAGGACTTTGATTAGCCAATTATGAGTGTTTGGAAAATGAACTACCTACAATATGCAATATAATACATGATTAATGATTAACTAAATTGTCCAATTAAAGTTTGATTACCTCTTTTACTGTTTGGAATGAAGAAACCAGCCGAAGTCATATCTTAAGTATGATTTGTTAATGCATGTAGCACATACATTTTCCTCAGAAAATTTTATCACAAAGTATGCAAGAACTTACATAAAATTCTTATGTGATGTTCAAGAAATCTGTCGGTAGCTAGCATTGGTTATGAAGGTAATGTTGCGTATAAGATGTTTATGGAACTATTTGCATTAATTTGAGACCTGTGAAATCATGCTTGAAGAACAGCGAAGAGTCTGCTTAACCTCTAATCATATTGGATGAAACTCCCTAAATTAATTAAAATGGAGAATTTCTCAAGAAAAATTGAGAGAAAATAAAGTAAATGCAGATACAATAGATAGTAGATGATTTTCCTTGCATAGTTTTAATTGTAGCTTGCCATTCTAATTCAGTGGATTGAAAGGAAGCTATTGTAAAATTACATAATATTGAGTATTTAAAATGTTGAAGCTATATAATATGTTAGTGAGATGATTGTTTTTTCTGTGTACATTTGTAAAAATGTTCAAACAAACTATATATGTACATATATGTGGAAAATTGAGACCTTATTGAGAGAACTTTTTTTAATTTTATTCGATCAATGTGATGCGAAAACTAATAGTTGCAATTGAAAGACTTTTTTGTCAGGTAATTAGTTCCAAAGAGAAGATAAAAAGTCACAATCTCAAGGAAATTTTTTTGCCATATATAAATAAATATAAGATAGTTCCAAATGGAGTGCACCAATAAATTTTTAATTCTAGTATAATCATATTTTTTTTTACTTAAAACTTTCAAGTTTTAAAAGCCGGATCAACAAGATTTGTTTTAATTGTGCATATATTATAAGTTGATAACATTCCTTCAACTTTTGTAGTTAGATCCCAACATTGCCTGCACAGAAGAATCAAAACTTAAATGGAATCCAATGTTTTCATATGGTATCAGCAAATTTGATTGAATGTATGCACATAGAATGAGTTTCTTTAACGCTCTATTTGATTCTGTAAGAGTCTGCCTTTTCATTGGGTTTTTCAAATTTTCAATCGTTCCACCAATAGATCATTATTTAATATGGCTTAATGTAATTCTTTTTCATTCAAACTTATCTTGTTGCATGAAACGCCTAAAATTTCAGGTTTCTAGATCAAATGATGAACCTGTAAAGGAGAAGTCTTCAGAGGTGAATTTGTTTTTTCTTTTTCTTGCTAGTCTTGGTCCTAAATCATGCGAATCTATGCATGTTTCAATAGTTTTGCACCTTTTCTTCCTCTACTTTGTGCACTGAAGCTTTACTTGATACAACTTAAGCGCCTACCCTCCATGGAAGAGCAGGAGCGTGGGCTTAAAAATTTATTAAAAGTAACCCCTATATGATGCTACATACATAGAATTATATGTGAAATGAATCAGAAATGTTTAGAGCTCTAGGTAGTCTGCAATCAAAGTTTATATTTTCCACATCTAGTTCTTTGTCTTTGAAGCTCCAACAAGTGGTTGCCATTTCTCTAGGTAGTCTGCAATCCTGGAATTTTAGTTTTGAGTGTGGAATTTGTTGTTCGGACATCCTGGAATATATTCATTCTTCCCTCTGTATGACTGTATATTATCCTTCTTCTTTCTGCATATATTGTGAAATTATGTTGCCTAACATGTTGACTTCTGCACAATTCTCTCTATGCACTGTGCAAGTTATTGCTTTCTCGTACCCAAATCGAATTCCTTGAAATATACATTCCATCCATGCTGTAGTAATTAAATTGAGATCTGAACAACTAATATGGCTCTTCTTCATTTTTCTTACAAGCAAAGTCGAGATCTAATATTTTTTTTTCTTACAAGCAAAGATGGTTTTTGTGATAGTAAATCCAAATCTTTAAAGATGTATGACAAACTAGATGGGTTTTTTTTTTTTTTTTTTCTACAGCTCTCAAGCGCACGGGATAATTCAAAGTTTAAAATGAATAAACGCTCTAAGAAAGTTGTAAGTTCTCTTTTTCTTGCTTAAATTTATATACCAAATAGATATGCATGTATCAAATTGTATTTTGAGTTTGATAATCTTTTACTTTAATAATGTCTTGCTCATTGTCAAGTAATGCCTTTTTTAGAATGAAATGATAATCTAATACTAGAAAATATATTCTTTTAGGTTTCAGACGCATCCAGCGCTCATAATATTCATCCACAATCTCATTACCCATCTGGTAACATTAAACTTATCTTAATTAATTTTTATGTTAAAAGATTATTTGACTAATCTATTATTAACTTGAGTATTATTGAATTTGCAGGTTCAACATCTTAATTGTGGAGCTCATTAAGACTAGATCTGATATGATATTTTTACTTTTTGTTCTCATTTGTCTTTCTCCTAGATTAAAAAACTTGCATTTGTTGGTACTGTGATTTAGCGACTAAATACTCATTTAAAGATATGCATATACTATTTTGAGACATTTTGGTGTTAATTAATTTGCATAACTATAAAATTTCTTTTATATTTTCTTTTGTTAATTAAAATCAAGACAAATCAAATTAAAGATATGCTAAGTATGCTTAATGATAATAAGTTATCATAGAGTGGTATTATATTTTAAAAAATATTACGTATCAAGAAAAAATAGAATAATTTTTTAAAAAATGAGACATTTATTAAGTGTCACTGAAATAAAATAAAAAAATATTGCTAGATTATAATTTTGTAGCATTTTTATGTGCTGCTAAAAGCTTAAACAAGTGTCGGTAATTTAGCAGCACTCATTTTATTTTTATGTGCTGCTAAAAGCTTAAACAAGTGTCGGTAATTTAGCAGCACTCATATTATTTTTATGTGCTGCTAAAAACTTAAACAAGTGTCGATAATTTAACAGCACTCGCATTATTTTTATGTGCTGCTAAAATCTTAAACAAGTGTCGGTAATTTAGCAGCACTCATTTTATTTTTCTGTGCTGCTAAAAGTTTAAACAAGTGTCGGTAATTTAGCAGCACTCATTTTAGATTATACCGACACTCTTAAAAACTGTCGCTATATACCTAGCGACCCCACATATATCAACACTTCTTAAAAGTGTTGGTAAGTTAGCCAGTAGCACTTTTTTTTACATATACCGTCACTTAAAAGTGTCGCTATATACCGTTTTTATTGTAGTGATATATATATATATATATATATATATATATATATATATATTGTCCGGCTGGAATGTTATCGATAACACCAACCAATTTATGCTACCAAATTTTTTATCGTTAGATCTATCTCTTTGATCATTTTCACCCCTTAAATTATACTATTCAACCAACCACCCACTATACCCTAGGGAATCACTATCATTCTAATCACACATCACTTAATCCAAGAGTTAAAAATTTGATATCACCAATGACTTGGTGCTAGCGTTATATATATATATATATATATATATATATATATATATATATATATATATATATATAGTCCGGCTACTATATTTGTAAAAGCACCAAGCAATTGGTGTTTGTAAGTTTTCTACCGTTAGATCTACCCCTTTGACTAATTGCATCTCTTAGATCATTCTATTCCACCAACCACACACTTAACTCAAGGGGCCGACTATCATCCTAGCCGCAAATCTTTTCATCCAAAGGCTAAAAATTTACAAGCACCAATGACTTATACTTGTAAAAGTATAGGAGCTCAATTTTATATATATATATATATATATATATATATATATATATATATATATATATATATATATATATATATATATTTATATATATATATATATATATTGAGAGAGAGAAAGAGAGAGAGTCCGACTATTATATTATTGTTAGCACCAAGCACCTTGTGCTACCAAATTTTCTACGGTTAGATCAACCCTTTTGATCATTTCCATCCTTTGAATTATACTATTCAACCAACCATGCACTAAACTCTAGAGGAGCACTATCATCTTAACAACACATTTATTAATCCACTGGTGGAAAACTTAATAGCACTAATAACTTAGTGCTATTAATAGTATAGTAGTATATATATATATAAAGAGAGAGAGAGAGAGAGAGAGAGAGAGAGAGAGAGGGAGGGAGAATTCGGCTACTATGCTATTGATGGCACCAAGCATTTGGTGCTACCAAATTTTCCACCATTAGATCGATCAACCTTTTTTATCATTTCTAACATTTAGATCATATTATTCAACCAACCACCCACTAAATTTTAGAGGACGACTATCATTCTAACCGCATATAATTGTGCTCCTATATTTTTAAAAATACTAAATTATTAATGTTTATAGATTTTTAATCTTTAGATGAAAGGATGTGCAGTTACGATGATAGTGCGCACATTGGATTTAGTGGGTGCAGGGTTGATGGAATAGTATGATCTAAGGAGATAAAATTAATCAAAAAAATAAATCTAACGGTAAAAAATTTACAAGTATTAATTACTTGAAATTGTTAAAAACATAATAATCATACTATATATATAATGAAACAAAAATAATATAACATTATAATATCAAGTCATCTGTACTATTAAATTTTTTATTTTTAAATAAAAAAATACACAGCTAGAATCTTAAAATTTAGTAGATAATCGGTAAAATAGTGTAGTTCTAAAGGGTGAAAAACTCGTTAGTATTAAATACTCATGATGTTATATATCAATTGCATAGTAACTGAATTCTTTGTAAAATCAAAGGCTAAAGTACTTGTGCAAAAAGTACTGAGATCATGTTTCAATATCCACATAATTCACCCTTTCTAACTTTAAGAATCACCACTTACTCACCCAATGCCACTCTATCTTACATCATAGAATATTATTTTTTTTATTTTTGAATGCCTTTAATATAAGGCAACTTCCACTACTTTTCTCTATGGGGAATATGTTTTGTATGTGGGTGGGTGGAAAAGGTAAAAAAATAAAAAAATAAAAAATAAAAACAAATGCATTTTGGAAGAACCCCCATTATTCCATTAACCCCACTAAATTCGCCCCTGGCCCTCTTCTCCAAATTGTCCACTTGATCGTAGTTGTCACACTTTGCCCAAAGATATAAATATAATCCTTCTTAATATATTTATATAACTCGATGTTGATCTCCAACAAAGTTTGCATAGATTCTACTGCATTTTATTAACGATTTTGTGATTAAAATAAAGGTTTCACCGCATCTTGGATTACTATTCTAATGGATACGTTACGAAATTGGATTGGTTCCTAGAGCACGAGAATAGATTCGACCAGGTGAGTCCATTTTGGACTTAAGTAAACTAAATTAAAAAGTGTTTGGGCACTTAATTAATTGAAAGGAAAGTAATATATATCTTTACCATTTGAATGAGTCCAACATGCGTGGTACCAACAGTTCAGTGAATGCGTGCCCTCTAATTGTTCTTTCATTATTATTGAAATTTGAAACTTTTTTTCTTTCTTTTTTTTTTTTTTTTTTTTTTTTGAGGGAAACAATTTTTTGGTGGTTGATATTCGAGACCCGAGTTCGAAGACTAGTTACTTCACATTTTTAGCTAAGTTTATTTTAAAAATAAACGAAGCGGATAGCATGCTACTTTTCTCTTTTTAAAAAAAAAAAAGAAAAAAAAAATTTAAAACTTTATATAGCAACAATTAAATTCTTAACCAACTGTATTAGATATGGTCACTAACTTTCTCTTATTTCAATTATTTTAATTCTGCGAGTTATAATTTTTTTAAAATTTTAAATTGCATGTATCTCTAGCTACAACTACTAGAAAAATAAACAACTTCTAAAAATAGATGCATCAACTCTTTCCTAAATAGTTGGACTATGAGTTTAAACTTCTATATGCCATCCTGATCACCATCGATGGAGACTATATTATATTCATATGGCATATATATATATATATATATATATATATATATATATATATATATATATATATATATATATATATATATATATATATATTTTTGTTACATTTATAATGATAAATATATATTACATTTTTAAGTTGCAACTTTGGTAGTTCATTTAGATTCGCATATGTAGAAAATTAAATTAAAGGTTAATATACGTAGGTAGCACTGAGCTTTTACTCGATTATCTAACTCGAGCGCGAATGCTTGTTAATTATTGTTGTCTCCATCTATATATTATGATAATTAAATAAGAAAATTAATTAAGAGCTGATACTTATTGGTTAGAAAACCATTAATTAATCTATTTTATAGTAATATAATTAAATACCCACTAGGCACTAATAAGTGTAGAAAAGCATTTAGATAGCGATTGCATGCATAAATATTACAGCGAATTGGTTACCCGTTCCTTTGGCATCAACGCACCAAACACGTCGCGACTTTTAAAGCACCGATTTTTTTCCTTTTTGCAGCACCACCCAAGTTGGATCTTTTGCAAATTAATAAGAGCATGCATATATATAAACTTTCAATTGTGACAATTAGAATTTCCAAACTTTATAAAATAATTCAATAAGCTCTTCTTTGCAATGGAAGTTACTAAATTACATAATTGTTTTTATTGTATGTTTCACATATTATCTTGTTAAACCTTAAAGTATATATATTTTTTAACATATAAAAATAAATAACAAAAATCAAACTTACTTGGGTTTACTCTACTCTTCATTTTTCGTGCTTAATCATCAAAATTAGAAAGAAAAAAAAAAATTGTACTTTAAAATTTTACAAAATTTTATAAATGGCATACGATAATAAAAAAAAAAAAAAAAAAAAAAACGACTGCATAAATAGCAATGTTGATTGAGAAGAGAAATCTACCGAACTATTTGATCAATTTTAAAAATCTAATTATTAAAATTAAAAAATCATGCTATTATTTACAAATATAGTAAAGTTCATGGGCTTTTTGTACATATTTCTTAAAAATAATAATAATAATAATGCTACCTGTTTATATCCCGCGATCTACGTCACGGCAAATATGAGAAGGACTGAGAGAGCAACACGTCGGGGGTCGGGGTGAAGAGAAATGGACGGCCATGAATAAAGAGCTTGGGATTGTGGGTGTTTGCAAATGCATCTTTTCAATGGGCCCACCTGGGCTAATGACTCTATAAAGCTACAGGTCCCTCGTCTCTCTCACTTTTTCTTTTTCTGTTGAAAATTATTTTATTGTATGTAATTTTATATATATATATAGAGAGAGAGAGAGAGAGAGAGAGAGAGAGAGAGATTATAATTAGTGTTTATCATAACTATCTATAGTTTGATTTAATTTTTTAAATAATTTAATTTTTTAAATCATATTATTTTACTAATTATCTACTTAATCTAAAAGATTCATTATTAAAATATTTTTTCATTGAAGGACTAAAACCTACCAACATCAATGATTAAATACTTTTAAAAATATCGGAACTCAATTTTATATATATATATATATATATATATATATATATATATATATATATATATATATATATATATATACGAGTAGGACATTTATGTTATTAGTAGCACGGAGTGTTACTCCTAATTAAGTTGTTTTTGATGATTAACTTCTGAATGGAGGATTAGCTTCATTTGATTAGATCTAACGTATTTAAAGTGTCTAGAAAATAAATTTTATAATTTTTTAATATTATTTATATAATGATCAAAAAAATTTAAAACAATAATTACTATAATAAAATTAGATTATAGAAACACTATTTTGAGACATTTTTATGCGAATGTCCCTTCCATCTATAATCAAAATTAAATTATAGGAATATATTTTTAAAACATATGACAGTAATATGTCACTATACACCATAACATGCACATATAACGACATTATAATAAGTATCGGTATTTTTACGAGCAGCATTTTTTTAGTTTTTACGAATATTTAAAAAAGTCGCTATAATATAATTTTGTTGTAGAAGTATTCAAATCTGATGAAATTTTGATAGAAAATTTTTTATACTATACGCAATAAAATTAATATCTCTAATAAAAAATTTTAGCACTATATTATAATTTTTTATAAGATTTTTATTTTCAGCTATTGATTTTTAGTCCTTCCGATCACTTGATAAATGATATTGAAAAATTATAAAAAAAAAAAAAATTGGCTAAATTACAGAAAACCCCATTGTAATATTCCGCTTTTTCACTTTGCCCTCCTGTCTTTTAAAAGCCTGCATTTTGCCCCTTGTAATTACCGAATTGTCTTTAGGGGGGCAACGCCGTTAACGGAGGAGGTAAATTGACGAAAATACCCTTACCATATATTGGAGGAAAAAAGTAATGGAGGAAAGATAAAGGAGTTTAGACTTGTTTCCCGCCATTTTTAAAGGGTATTTTGGTATATACAATAATATTTTTTAAAAAACTGACGGCTCACTCACGAAATCGTGACGGCGGGGTAAATGTATATTTCGGTAATTACGATGGGACAAAATATAGGCTTTTAAAAGATATGGGGCCAAAGTGAAAAAGCGGAATATTACAGGAGAGTTTTCCGTAATTTAGCCTAAATTTTTAGATACTTCAAATACACTTGATTAAGCTTAATGGGGTTGATCATCGGTTCGAAAGTTTCATCATCAAAATAAATTTAGAAATATGAAAACCTCCATGCTCCTAATAGCACACAAGTCCTACTTTATATATAGAGAGAGAAAGAGTTCAGTTATAATATTTTTAAAAGCATCTAACACTTAGTGCCAGTAAGTTTTCCACCATTAGATCTATCATTTGACAAATTCTAGATCTTGAATCATACTATTTTACTGTTAGCCAACTACTAATTAAGTGAATACTATTATTCTAATCTTACAAATTATTTTCATCCCTAAGCCAAAAATCTACAAATAACAATGACTTTAAACTTTTATATATATATATATATATATATATATATATATATATATATATATATATATATATATATATATATATATATATATATATATATATATATATAAAAGGAAAGAGAGAGAGTTCACCTAAGTATACTATTTATAGTATATGAAAAGAGCAATGCTACATGTACACCCCGAAGGGGTGTACATCATACACCTCCACTATTTTAATGGTGGCGATATTTTTTACGGGTCACATCAAGTGACCCATCATCACACCCCCACCCTTGGATGGGTGGGGTGTATGATGTACACCCCGAAAGGGGTGTACACATAGCATTTTCCATATGAAAAACATTTTTCTCTAATATATATATATATATATATATATATATATATATATATATATATGAAAAACATTTATTATTAATTTTTTTAACAATTCCCACTAAATTCTAGGCATCCAACCATTAAAAAGTTAATTGTAAGGACTATTCTTCTTCAATCAATAGTATTTTAACTTTACTACATACTATATGAGTTTGGCTACTATATTATTATGAGTTCGATCGCTTTCGTACGCATAAGTTGTTTTTAATATTACATCTTCCGAATCGATAATTCATATCGTTAAATATAATTTAGAATATGTAAATATTCTACAAATCAAATTTTATAATTTTTTAAAATTATATACATTACGATTAATAATTCACAAAATTCATATTTTAACGGTCTGCATGGAACATTTCTAAATTATTGGTGTAGAGGAATAAGAAACAATTGAATTTAAAAAAAAAAATTATTTACTATATAGATAAAGATCAATAATTTTGATATTAAATTTAAAAATCTTATTATTTAATTTTAGAAGATAGTTTGATTTTGACCCTTCATTTTATACCAATTTGATAGACTTTATTATAAATTTAAAAAATCATAAAATTTAATTAAAGATTCATCATATATATATTTTATAAGTGCGAAAATATCCGTACTCATAAATTAAAGTATTGTGGCCCTAATATGAATACAATATATAATTTACTATATTTAAATTTAATTGGCACAAATTAAATTATATGAGAAGATTCAATTATAATAGTTAAAACTATGCTTGAATTGATCACAATTCAAGTTGTAACATTTAAAAGCCATTTGATTGCACACTTTTACAACTGTACTTCAGTTATAAATACATACAATTTCAAATTATGTGCTTAGTTTAGTACAGTTGAGTACAACTGTAATAATTGCAACTGTATAAGAAAGCTCGCATGATGTAATCGGAACTGCATCTAAATTGGTTGTAATCCCAAATGCAGTATGGTAAGACATAGAATCAAACACTAATTAGTAATAATAAATAATTAATTAATTAATTAATATATATTTACATCTATATAGATAAATAAATAAATATTAATAAAAGTTTTTAGGTAATACAAGCTTTATGCAAAAAAATAAATAAATTTTTTTTTAAAATTAGTTTTACTTAAAATATAAAAAATAATTTTATTTCTAAATTTTCATAGAAATGTAGAGCTTATATACTTTTAAAAGTATAAGCTCAACTATATTTGTGAATTTTTTATCATTGAATTTGTATTGAGATCTGTGCTATCACACTTTCTCCTTCTCTCTTGATTTTACAATAGCACAAATCTCAATACAAATTCAATAATAAAAAATTCACAAACATAATTGGGCATGTACTTTTAAAAATACATAAGCTCTACTCTTCGTAGAATATGATTGTGTATGTTAATTTAATAAATTTTAATTAATTCTAATTATTAAATTTGATAAAAAAATAAGAGAATTATAATATATTTTTTAAGTTTGATTTATAAATTAAAATTAAATAGATTAAAAATTATAAATTGTGTCGATAGATAAGTTAAAAAATTATTAATATATATATATATAGCAAGTTTAAATGATTAATAAAATTATATAATTATTTTATGTATAGTTGAAGTAATTTTATCATAAAGTTCACAAATACAACTATTAATTTTATATTACCAAATAAAAAAATATATATTCAGCAGTTGCAAATACACAAAACTAAATAAATTGCATTTTCAACTGCATGTATGTTGTACTATACTATATTTACAACTACCTATATCCAACCATATAATCTTTTAAAAAAGTAACTTTAAAATAAAAAATAAGATTATCTCTCCAATCATCACCTTTTAAGCAGGTAATATTAATTTTTATATATTAAGAATAATCTCATCATTTTATTTATCAATGATAAAATTTGTAAATAAAAATTTTCAACAGCATGCAACAAAAATGATAGTGTATGTAATCTTCTAATACTTTTCATCTACTCTTACTTATTTGTAAAATTGGTGAAATCTAGAGTTACACTTGAACGCGCCATTAGAAAACAAAAAAAAAAATTAAATAAGTTTTAATATGTTCATTTAATATTTGAGCATGTGGATTTGTGTTCCATTTTGTTTAGCCTGTTTTTGTTTAATTTATCTCATTTAATACAAATTTGTCATTTTGAGTCTATGCCCTATAGAAAATTTGGGAGTCTTAGTATGAGAAATGTCAAAAGGGTGATAAACAAGTGAATATTTCGTACTGACATAAAACATTATTATCTATCAATTTAAATTATTTACAAGCAAAAAAAAGTCTATTTTATATACAATAATAATAATAATTGTTCATCATACATGTCTCTTTGGTGTTTATTTTTTATTTTTTTAGATAAAATATTTTTCAATGTTGAAGGAGAAATATAAGGTTTTTTTATTTTTTATTTCATAAGAAATTGAGAAGGATAGCTACGCACTACTATTTGTAGTACCTCAATTTAAATTCATACTAAAAAAATATGGAGACCCATCAAACTATACAATATGCACATCTGAAATTGCCCTGTCAACAATTTTTTGGATTGAGACTATCAACTACTAACTTTTTAGATCTAAATAACTTAATTAAAAAATATTATCAAATTTAATGACATTAGTAATAGTTTAGTTATTAACCTAACGTAGCTAATTTTATTTACTATGTAGTGATTAAAGTTATTAAATTTGATGAAATCACCATAAATTTAGTAAGCAATGTAGCTAGTACATTTCAAAAGAAAAGAAAAAAAAAATTTGTCTTAATTATTTTTTAATAAATATTAATTTTTTAAAAAAAATTATGAATTTTTGAATGGAATGGTGTAAATTATATACAGCCTTTTGGAGTGTATAATTAATATTTGCATAATTGCGTGGTTGCAAATTATGATAATCTTTTTTTTTCTTTCTTTTTTTGATTTTTGAAATTTCAATTCTTGCACAATAAAGTGAAAGACTTGATACTACCTCAACTAATTTCGGGATGATGCCAGCTGAACATGAACTAAATACAACAGTTAAGTTGAATGTTTGTTTTTTATTTTTTGTTTTAGGATAATTAATATTTTATATACTTTTCAAAACTTTTAAAAATCTAATATAATTCTGATTAACTAAAATGTCATTATTGATTTCTTCGAAATTTTGCAAATATTTTCAAACTCCTAAAATTTACTATTGAGATTTGGAGTTTAAAATAACATTTTGATAAATTTAAAATAAATTTAAAATTTTTGAATAGTAGTAAAAAATATAAATAAGCAAAAAAAATTTATTTTAAGAAAAATTATATGTTATCGTTTTATTTATTTTTTAATAAAATAAATTTTGCTGAAAATATAAAATAATTATATTTTAAATTTGGAAATCATACTTGCACAGAAACTGTTGATCGATTAGATTGAATGTTGAGCTGATAAATAATAGTTAACTAAAACTAAATTTAGATTATATTACCCTAATAAAGAAATAATTAAAAAATATTTTAATAATTTGGTTACATTCATATTCTTAAATATTCTATTTGGAAGAGAATATTTTTTAAAAAAATATATTTTTTGGATATAAATTTTAGGAGCCATTTTGGCCTCTAAAGAAGAGATTCTGACATAGAGAAAAGGAGAGCAGAAACAAAAGAAATTTTACACTTTATTAATTATATATATATTTTGGAAAAGGCTAAGTGTACATCTCATTTGAGATGTATATCTTACACCTCATTCATTTTAGGATGGAATGAATTTTATTCGTCACTTCGAAGTGACGAGTGGATGAATATCTACCTTAGGATGGGCCTGATGTAGGATGTACATCCCAAATGGGGTATACATGTAGCATAGTTCATATATTTTTAGTTATTTTTTAAAATTATTACATTATAATAAAATTAGGTTATAGAAATATATTTTTATGACATTTTTTTACAAGTGTACTATTTATATTACATCCATATTCAAATTATAGAGATATATTTTTAGAACACATTACAGTAATGCGTCGCTATACATCCTAGCGGCTGCACATATAGTGACATTAATAATAAGTGTCGGTATTTTTTTCAGTAATATTTTTTAAAATTTTTAAAAATACTTAAAAATATCACTATATCATAGTTTTATTATAGTACTAGTACGGCTACTTACTGTGATGTTTAAAAATATACGTCGCATTTAAAAGTGTTGGCAAATAAAAAATCGTCGCGTATATACTGACGTTTATGCTGAGCGTCGATAAAATATATTCTCACAGTATTAAAACATAAGTATCGATAAAATATATTCTCATATTTTAAAATATTAAAATTTTAAAAAACTCTAACAAAGTATTAAAAAATTAAAAATAATAATAATATTTATTATTTAATAAATTGAATTGATGTTTTTTAAAGTATCAATTTTTTTATAGGGCAATGCTATATGTACACCCTGAAAGGGGTGTACATCCTACACCCCACCCATCCAATGGGTGGGGTGTCTTTGGGGTCACTTGATGTGACCCCTTCTCACACCCTCACCCATTGGATGGGTGAGGGTGTAGGATGTACACCCTGAATGGGGTGTACACATAGCATTTTCCTTTTTTATATTGCTTGAATATTTGGAGGCAGTTATTTCAATTGTCTAAAAAGCATTCTTCTATTAATTTATTTTTATTTTATATAGTGATGGGACCCTCCCGCACGTGCGAAACTGGCAACGTTGAGCATGCGTGACATGAAAATTTATCTAACTTATCTAACCCAGTGAAACCTAGTCCGGTACCCAAATTTGCAAATTATAATTTTTAAAAAGTTACGAAAAAAAATTACACACTTTGCCTACTCTCGGTTGCATTTTGGATTAATTAACTATTTTTTAAAAAAAAAAAATTATAATAAAATTTCATCCCAATATTTTGTTAGATCAGTTAAAAACATCATTAAAAAAAAAAAAAAAAAAAAAAAAAAAAAAAAAAAAAAAAAAAAAAAAAAAAAGGGAGAAAGTTATTCTCAGCAGACCCGGCGAGTTTCGTCCATACAGCAGAGTTAAAATTTGTGCTCGTGGCAAACAAAAAGTCACGATTTTACGATGTACTTGAACTCACACCGTAAATTGAATAGAAGTGGAGCTCCACGATTCGGTCCAAACCACCAATAAACTTGGATTAGAAAAAGTCGGCCACTGTGACACGGACGTAGATGAAATCAAATACGCCCTCATTTCGTGGACATGTTGAGGGCGCCTGGGGGAAAATAGCGATCACATTATTCTCCTTACGAATTTATGTGATCACAAGCCACTACCAATTTAATGCTCTAACCAAAAGGACCAACCGTTGCAGTTTCTTTCGCCGAAAGAAGGGATGTTTTTAACATCTCTTCGTCACCACCACTCCCCCCCCCCCCCCCCCCCCGCGCTATTCAGTCTCACTTTTCAAAGCCATAGACTAGTACGAATCACAAGAAAAGGATGGGGAATCACCTGACTCATATGAAAGAGATAGTAGTTACTGGGTCCACAAGAGAGCCCTAGGTTGTTCCATTCCCCCCCTCCTTCCCCAAAAAAAAAAAAGGAAAAAAAAGAAGAAGAAGATTAATTAATTTGAGAGATAACTAAAGCATCAGAGACTTTTATACACAGTAACGCTTCTAATAACATGCACTGATGCAGCAAAATGGAGCTCCGTACGTACATCCGAGAAAACATCATCTATTTTGGTTTGCCTTATGGCAGAAATAAGGCTACATAATATTTTCGCAGGAGGCTGCAGCCTAGGAGAGGAGGAGGAGTATTTCTATAGAGGAAAAACGTTGATCCAAAGGGCCGCGACGAAATCTAACTAGGCGGCCGCGACGGTCTCGCCGTTGCTGGATTGATCGGAGCCGGTGGTCGACGACGGCGGGGCCTCCTTCATGGAGGTTAGAGAGCACTTCTTCTCTTTCCGCTCGTCTTGATTGATCTGCTGCTGACGACACTCGAGGCTGCAGAAGGCAATGTCGCCCCTGCCCGCCGGAAGTCGAAACGCAAATTAACCATGACAAACAAACAAAAGGCTTGTGTCAATAATTATTCTAAGATCATTCGAATTTGAATAGATGGATAAATATTTTTTGATAAAAAATGATTCAGAAATAGTCTTAACATATGATTACGAAGCCAAAGAACAGCCGACAATATATGGGAATCATAAACTCACAAGTAATCTCTTCAAAATAAGATGACTTATTGATTAATTCTGATTCGATGATACCAATTAATATTAGATACTTGGATTAGCTTACAAGGGAAAGGAACTGTGCTAGATTAGTACAGGAGGAGAAGTTAATTGCTTTGCAGTATAAGATATTCACGTACGTGCATGAGGAGCAACTAAAACTAACGCATCGTTTCTCATGTGAGCGAGCAGCTTCTTTTGCCGAAGAATAAATTTAAATAAGCAGAAGAAAAGAAAGGTGAGAGCTGCGAAAGACGCCCCAGAAAATCAAGAAACTGCATCAACTAAATCTGATTTAATAGCGAAAGGAAGAGCGGTCTGAAGCTACTGCGTACGATCGGGTGCTGTTCTCGACCGTGACCATGGTAACAAACAAGCAAACAAGCAACACCCATCTCCGATCGAAAACGAAACGAATCCGTAAGTGGACTACCGCAGAGAAAAGTTACTAAAAATTTCATCCAATTCCAAAATCATCAAAGAGAGAGAGAGAGAAAGAGAGAGAGAGAGAGAGAGAGAGAGAGAGAGAGAGAGAGAGAGAGAGAGAGAGAGAGAGAGAGAGGAGGGGGGATATAGAGAATTAGATGAATCGGGATTGATACCTGTACATGAAGATGTCGCGGCCGGGGGCGAGGCGGCGCCTGCAGAGGCCGCAGGCGCGCAAGAAGGGGGCCGTCTCGACGGGGGCGAAGTCACCGGAGATCCGCCGGTTCCCGCCGACGGATCGCCGGGCCGACGCGACGCCGCCGGCGAGGCGCGCCTCCAGCCACTCCGCCCCCTCCACGCCGTAGGCCCGGTGCGCCGACGCCGCCGCCTCGGACCGCGCCCGCTCCCGGGAGTGGCCCTGCTGGTGTTGGTGTGGGTGGGGCGTCGCTTCTTGATTGGGCCACTGCTGGGACTCACCACCCTCGGCGACAAAGTCCGGGGCGAACTCCATCATGCTCGCAGTCCGCCTCATCATCGACGGTCTCGGCCTCTTCCCCAGCGACATCTCTCTCCCCCCGGCTCTCTTCTCCTTCTCCTTCTCCTTCTCCTTCTCCTACTACTATTACTACTTTTCTAAGATTAGAAAAATTTAGAGAGATATAACCAAAACAAAATAAGAGGAGGGAGCAAAGAAAGAGGACGAATAAAAATGTAAAGGAAAGGAATGGATGGGGAGAGGTTTTGAAAAGGAATGATAGGAAGGGGGGAGAAAAAAGAAAGGAGGAGGAATCTAGACCGTTCGTTAGAATCAATCTATGTATCCATACGTCCACGTCAACCTTACTTTCATTATTGTTATTATTATTATTATTTTATATATAATTTATTTTTGTTTGATTTTTGCGAGCACTTTTTCAAAGATTTTTTTTTTTTTTTAAATTTAGAATTTTCCAAAGTGTAGTTACCTCTATTTGAGGTGGAAAATATAAGAGGGCGGATTTATAGGAATAATTTGTTAAATTACACATAAAATAAGGTGCTAACAGGTAAAAGATATTTAGTAGACCTAACAATCGAGTCAATATATCTGCAGATTATTTAGATATAAATAAAATTTATTTATAAATTTTTAAATAAATATAAATTTACACGTTGGTATGTAAATTATTTATAAAATATATATATATATATATATATATATATATATATATATATATATATTTAAAATACAAAATATATAGTTTTTTACATATATATTTAAAATATTATAATATATAATAAATAATATAAACAAAAAATTAAAGATAGATAAAATAAAAGTAAAGTTGTCTAAAATACTCAGCCTAGATACTAGTAATTTGTTTGAGTGGAAACAAGTTATTCCAAAGTAATTTCTAATTAATGGAAGAGGACTTTTTTTGAAGAATATAATTTTTTATTTATTTAAAAGTGTTTGCTATTATAATTACCATTTTTATTTTATTTTTTAAGTGTCATGCAGCAACTTCTAATAAAATGTAAAGTCATATCTACAGTCATGTAAAAACACATCTTGACCCTCATTGGGAGCTACTAATCTCCGAGTCTACGGTGGTGATCAAAGTTTGACTAGTAAACTGCATGCAGAGAAATCTCAAACCTCATAGATAGAATAGAGAGATACTGTTTGATCCTATGTTGTTAGTGAAACTTACGTTTAATAAAGCCAGGGTTTCTTCTATTCACTGTTCATATCCTCAGCAAAAGAGAAAGGGAGAGATTAGGTCACAGGTCACTTACACTCACGGTAGTTTCTATTTCGAATTTCCATTTGAAAAATGCTACTTGTACATCCCATTTGGGGGTGTACATCGCACACCTCATTCATCCAATGGATGGGATGTGGTGAGGGGTCACTTCACAATTTGTGAAGTGACCCCCCCTAGGTGTAAGATGTACACCCCCTTTGGAGGTGTACATGTAGCGTTGCTCTTTTCATTTTAGTCCCCCAATGATTTTTTTGTCTTTTTTTTTCCGCCCCAACTCTTCGGACGCACCGGATACAGCCGGTGAGAGGGGTGAATCCGATCCAACGGACGAGAAACCGCCGAGTTTTTGGGCGAGAGTAATCGGGAAGGCCGTTTCGCGAGAACGCGGGGGCCGAACCGCCAAGACGTTCATCGCGCCGTCGGTTTTTGATCGAGCGGTTGGTGCTGTTGAGCGGTCGAGATGTTCGCTCGCGTCCTTCGGATTTTGATCGGACGGCTGAAACTTGCCGGACAGAGAGAGAGAGAGAGGGCGGGGTTTCAGTTGGGGGAATTGATCGGTGGTCCCCTGACGTAAGAGGGGAGGGGAGGGGTGGGCCCCCACGGTATCGGACTTAGGGAGTGAGCCCAGTTGGGGGAATCATTGAAGTGGGCCCAGAGCTGAGTTGGATGAGAGCGACGGGGGGAATAAGGTGGGGTCCACCAAAAACGGGTGGTGGGAGGCCCAGAGGCCAGAGTTTCTCACCGTTGCGGAGGGTTTTTTAAAAAAAAAAAAAAATAGTAAAGATAGCAATTGCATCACATTATTTATATGATTATATCCAATTAAGCATATTATTTTTAAAAAATAAAAAATATTATAATTTTTAAAAACTTCTGATAAAATGAGTGAATTAATAAAAATAATAATTTAATATGACGGGGATCGATGCTCTAAACTTTTTCCCATAATGGGGGGGTGTGAGGTGGCTGTGATTGGGGGGGAGTGTGATGGGGACCATTGGGACAAGAAAAGATGGGCGCACGGAGGACCCACCCGCGGTTGCAGAAGCGAACAGAAGATGGGAGAGTGAAAGTATACACAACGCGTAGGGATCCGTGGGTCAGCAGTTGTTGGACACTACTGTATCTCTTTCTCTTCTCACTCCAGGCCCCCTCTCTGGTTCATTAGGTAAAGTTGGTGGCAAGGGAATTTTTTTAAAAAAAAAAATAAAAATCAAAATTAATTCAGCGATTTATATATTTATATGTAACAGTACCAAAAATAAATGAGAATATAAAATTTTATGTAGTCGTGGTATCTTATATCAGCTTTGAGATAGCAAAAGATAGAAATTCAATAAATAATTCAGTTGATAATGAATTACTATTGAATGAATATGAGGTAGGAGATTGATGTATATGACTTCATTGATTCACCTTAAAACTCGAAGTAGAAATTCCCATTTGAGGTACGAAATTACAGTAATTATGCCCATCAATCTACATTACATTCGTATCCCTTCCTATACAAAATGGTAAATCACATGGTAAATACCTGATAAGAAGGGGTAAAAAAATTCCCACTCTATTTAAATTCATTTATCACATGAAAAGAAAATAGAACTTTCATAAAGAAGCTAATTAAGCTTATAAAAATTCAAGATACTCTATGTTGACTTAAATAAAGCATTTTGATATCTAGGAGGAGGATAGATGGACCGAATCACATTAAAAATGACACGAAATCAAATTGAACTAAATCACATTTAAAGTAGCGAGAGAGTGATTAGATCGAATTATAATCAAAATTCGTTAGGCCTTGTGGCAGAAGGTCACGTTGGGCATAGTCAAGTTGGAAATGACGAGAAGTCAGAAATGATGAGTGACGATTGAACTAAATCTTAATCGAGACTTGCAAGCAACATATCTATACACTCTATGCGAATTGGTTGCATATTTCGAATAATTCAAACTTTTGAAATTAATAATTAATGCCAACAATCTAACAATTTAGTCCAAAATGATGGAATTTGAGTTCCAAAACACAAGAATTAATTTGGCTCTGCGGGTGTGCTCTGCGGGTCTCAAAAAAAAAGGATGGACCGGCAACAATCTTTGTGTGCTCTACGGGTCCCTAGTTAAGACGGCCGACCATCAGTTCACGAGATGTGTGTTCTTACGTTTCATGATTGGGATGGACGATGGGAATGTAGATTTTCAGGAGTTAAGAGGCCAACGTTAGTGGGGCGTAGGAGGGGTGGTCGGGAAGGGAAAGACCGGTGGAGGCGGCTAAGGTCCTAGCGTACCTGTCGGCAAACTGGTGGATGCTTTGCAAAATTCGAAATAAGGTTATTTTCGAGCAGTCTAATTCCGGCCCCCTATACGCTGTTATGTAGGTCAGAAGTGAGCTTGCGCTATGTGCGGACCTATAAAACCCTTTTTTTGTAGTTGACCATTTTATTATTATCTGTACTAGTACTATCAATATTATTATTTTATAATTTTTTTTCTGAAATTTTGCTGTCTCACTCATGTTAATTTAATTCATCTTTATTATAAATGAAGCGGGTAACGTACTATCTTTTTTTCAAAAAAAAAAAAACCGATTTGGCCCGCGATTTCCAACTCTAGAAAACCTTTACAACCGGTCCGGCATCTAAACCAGATACAGGCCAAGAACTTTAAGATCGTTTTACAAAAACGCAACATCTAAATAATCAGTTGGATTGGCCTCATTGGTAGCTTTATGACCTGAATTCCAGATTATAAAAGCATCAATTGGTAAGTAAACTTATGTTTCATACATTATCATACAAACCCGCTGTATCTTTCAGATTCTTGAATAATGATAATTTTACGAAGCACTATAAAAGTACTAAGGAATAAAATAAAAGTAGAAATTACGTCTCATAGACAACCATTAATGCTGGAAAGAAGTACTTTTTTTCCTAGTTAATCCATATGATCAATTCCAATAATTTTGGTACAGCAATAGACCTAAATAGACCTAACTGCTTTACTTCCAGATGGGCTCCACGAGTAGGCCTTCTCGATGAATAAAGCCATCAAACTTTGTGTACAGCCCTCCTGTCCATACATTTTTTTCATTTATTAAGTATCAACGACGCATACGAGATCAACTCGGCCAAGAAAAATCATCACATATATATATATATATATATATATATATATATATATATATATATATACATTATTGTCCTTATAATAGTGTGCTCAAACACCAGTTTCTTACTTGGGCCGGGACTATAATGCAAGTATCTCAAGACCGGCATAGCTTGATTTACTCGCATTGTATACTCAACGCAGAAAAACTCATTGCCCCACACAAATCATCCATCTCCGGTTATTCTTCAATTCTAAACATTCATAAATATTATTAAAAAAAAAAAAAAATTAAACAAGAAAATCCGCCGTTCATTCTACGACTTACAAAACTGCCTCCATTAAGATAAGATAGAATGTGTATGTAAAAATATGAGAGAGTATAAATAAGGCGTAAAAAATATATGGCAAATATCTATTGCTACAGAGCTAGCACTAGTACAAAATAAATATTCCATGCAGAGCCACTAATACCAATCAAATATCGCCATACGGAGTAACATAAGTACATAGATCAAAACTTTTATTTAGCATCCACTTAGATTTCTACCACCTGTGAGACTTAAATAAGATTCGTGGAATATTAGATCTCGTCTCAGCTACACAAAAGGCTTTTTTTTTTTTTTTTTTTTTTTTTCAGGTTCGAGGCGTTCAATTCCTGGACGCAGGGCGAGTGGAGCGCGAGATCGCGTCTCACGAGAACATCGAGAAGCAGTCAGATGACCGGCAATAAGCAATGGCCGCGCGCTTATTGCCGGTCACTTGACATCCCTGATATACAAACAAACATATGCGTGCGCGCATTTGTGGGGGATGGCGTTGCTAAGCAAGTGTGCGGTGCGGGGGTGGCGTCAATTATTGGGGGCCACGGTTTGTCCTTTCTTATTTATGGAGAAACCATACTAGCTTATTTTTTCCTCTCCTCCTTTCGCTTGGAAAAGAAAAAGAAAAAGAAAAATGATAAGTTGACAGCCAGGACGGACTATTTTAAGCATTTGATGACGTCACTCGTTAGGACCCCCACTCAACCCAGGCTGACTCAGCCATGTCGGCACTCTGTTCCCTTCTTCCACTTTAATTTCGTTTCCAGAATTTCATGTTGAATTATTTATAACTATTGTACTTAGCACAAGCGACAAATAACTAATAAATATTTTAAATTTTAAATTATAAATATAATTACCTTTTTATTTCTAAGTTAAATTTATATTTTTAAAAAATAAACAAAACCAATAATATGTCATTTTTTTTTCAAAAAAACAAATTAAGTTGATTTATAATAACAATAATAACTAAGTTCGAATGTCGAATACCAACTTGCACGGGGAACGGTAAGTTTTTGCATCAAACTCTACCGCATATAAGTATTAAAAATATAGCTAAAAAGTAATGTTTACTGTCACCCCAAAAAATAAATCCTCCTTTTAATATTAAACACTAGATTTTATCAATCCTCTTTTTAATATTAAATATCTAAAAAAATCTAAATTTTTGAATAAATGAATGTAGAATTTAACCAGAGTCTTTGCATGTACAACAGTACAAGTAGCATTTCTCTATATGGCAAATACTCTTTATCCCCCACACAAGTAGGTGTCTCCTATTCACTGTATTGTATTATAAAAAGCAAAATACCAATAAAAAAGAAGAGCATTTTAAGAATTCATCTCAGTGCTAAACAAATATTAAACACTGCTCCATAAAGAAAAAGTAAACAGAATAAGTATAAAACATTAAATAAATAAGAAAAAGTAATTAATCCAGCAAGTCTTCTCTACGACGGTTTCTACCATTGGAATGTATCGTACCAATAACGCAAAATCATAGTAGCAAAATCAGATAAGAAAAATTAAATAACAATAGCAGAGTGACTTTTATAGCAATATTTGGTTGACCTTGGTATTCAACTTCTAGAAATGATAGTTTGGATTAGTTTCAAATTACAGAATACAAGGAATATAACCATGCAAAAATAAATATTGTTTTGACAGCTTCTCTGCGAACTGTGGGTCTTACAAAGCCTCTTAGAATATATTTTTTTTAAAAAAAAAAAAAATAACATAGTGTCGCTTTATTCATAAAAAAAAAACCCCTTAGCTATTCTGAAAAAAGGAGAAAAGCTTAAAACAGCTTTCTCTATGGCCAGTTTCCAAAGAAGCTTCTCTTCAAGAGAAGTACCAACCAAGCATTTCGTAACACACATCGTAAGCCAGCTCACAAGCCAAGTTGATTTCATTGGCCTTAAGTAAAGGCGCATCTTAAGCTGCTTGGAGCGGAAGCCTACTTTATTAGTCTTAAGTAAAAACTCAATTTCGAAACTTCTACTTCCAGTTGTAGTAGAAAATTACTAACGGAATGTTGAGGTTTCTGCCAAACGCCAGATCCAAATAGCACATGTCCAGTAAGCAAACGAGGCTAAAGAGGACCATAAAACACAATATCCACATGCCCGCAGCACCAAGATCAAAATAAAACAATACGAATGCATCGTGAGATTAATAAGTGTTTAGGACAAGCAATATGCATAAGGCTTATAACTGACGTAGTTCACCTATTAAGTGATTTTGGATCCAATAAAACAATAGGTAAAATATCAACGCTACACCAGATCCACTTAGGGGGCACTTGAATTGATGAATCTCTAGATCTAAAGCAACTCAAGTAGGGTGATTTTTTACTTCCTTCCTAATATAGTTATTTTTTTATTATTTATTTTGATGTAACTTATATATAGTTATTTTTTTGTTATTTATTTTGATGTAACTATGTTTGTTTTGACATAAATAAGCAAAGTCCATTAACTTCTAAATATAGTAATAAATATATCTCTACAAAATCCAACATATTAAATAATTAAATTCTTCATTAATATTTAAAAATTATTCGACCTCAAGATATGGCTCTGTCAAAAAGTTGAACAAGAGCGAGCTGGATCGGCACATGTTTGGCTCATTTAATAAACGAGCCGAATACAAGCTAAATTCATTAAAATACCGAGCTAAAAAATATAATGTTCAGCTCGTTTAACAACACAAGCTGACTCGCAAACAGTATGTTAGAATAATTATAAGCCCTAAATGCCAAGTGAAAATTTGAAAGAAAAATAAAAAATTATTTATAAAATATAAATTTCTTAGTTTAAATTTTATAAAATATAAATTTCTTAGTTTAAATTTGAGTTGGCATAAAATCCAAATAGTATATATATATATATATATATATATATATAATTGAGTTTCTATACTTCTAAAAATATCTCATTGGTACTAATTTTTGATCTTTGGATGAAAAAAATAGGTAGGAAGAATGATAATGAACTCTTAAGGTTTAATAAATGATCGGTGAAATAGTATGATCTAAAAGATGAAATTGATTAAAAGAATAAATTTAACGATGAAAAACTTAAGTACCAAATAATTTATACTTTTACAAGCACCATAGTATTACCATTATTATTATTATTATTATTATTATTTTTACTTTTCTTCACCGTAGTTGATTTCGGCCTAGTGAGACGAAGTCAATTACGTTGTTTTGCATAACTCGAATTTCGACGGTATCTTTATTACGGTAAACAAATTAAACAGCAGCAGAGACCATTTACGGCCCAAAATAATTCCAGCTCTCTCCACTTCCAACCCAAACAAACAGGCCCTAGCCCTAACCCAAACGGCCCTCAATGTTCCGGTCAATTGGGATCCGGGCCATATAAACGACAAAGTCAATCGAATGTCTAGTTGGGACCTAATACGGCCTCACGTAATGAAAGGAAAACAATCAATAGTCAATATGATTGATTTGAGGGATATCATTAACTTAAAAATCAAAATGAGGGGCCTATACCATCTTTATATTTAGATGAAAAATCTAATATAAAAATTCTAAGTACTGCAATAACTAATGAAATTGCTGAATAAAAAAGAAGAGAATATTGCATAAAAACAATCAAACTATAAACAGGATAAATGACAAAAAATTAAACTTAAAAAACACCAGTACAAAACCTATCAAAAGATAATTAAGATAAAAGACTAAAAATACACTTACTAGTAACAGTACAGAACTATTGAATATTCAGGTAAAAAGAGGACAAAGACTTGACACAACACATTTTTACAAAGGTTTGATTGATAAAAGTTCTGATTTTGTTATCTAATCCTACAACGCTTCCCACTAGGTGCTTTAACTTTAGAAATTAAGTCTGCTACCTAATTTTTTTTTTCACACAGTAACTGTAAAGTTAGGCAACGGAACCAAAATCGTCAAAGTTCAGGTATTTATTACAAAAATACTATTAAAAAAATTAGCAACATCAAATGTGGGTCTTATCTTAGACTCTCCCTCATGGAGACCACAGGCTTGTAGGGGTATGGGTTTGAGACTGGTATCAGGTCAAAGTAATACCTCTAACAACAGACACAACTGTTTCGTCTCAAATGATTAATGTAAAATGTAATAAAAAAAAACAAGCAAAGGGTGGAGACATGGTAATATCTCTTTGGCAATCTAGCATAAATATACAATATATCTGCAGAAATAACTTCAGATGCTAAGTTATCAAAGTTGACATTCTTCCTGAAAGTAATATATAGAGGTGAAATTAGTAATTGTCATACAATTCCATGCCACTTGGAAATCATTAAACTGAAATAATTTTTGGTATATTATTGAATTCATGCACTATTATACAAATTATTTGTTAGGAATATCTAACACAAATATATACATAATAGCAGTTAATTTTGCATAGAGCAGTTCTTTGTGCCAAGTTTAACTGACAAAACACGCAGATTATGAAAGCCTCTAGATGAAGAAGCATATAGCTAAAAAGGTTTTTTTTAAAAAAAAGGCAATAGTTTTATGCAAATTAAAGCACGACTTGACTGGAAGTGAACGTAGGACCTTCACATAGATACATACAGCTGTAAGTATTTATTTGTGCAGTTTGTGTTAAAAAGTTATACTTCTCCTGTCCATAAAATTTTGATGTCTATCCATCCATCTTTGTACAAAAAGGAACAGAACCAATTATCTCAAAGGGTAATTTACACAAATTTTTTGTGAAACTAATAATATCTCTTGATGACTATATTATTCAAAGGGCTTTGTAAATTACTCATTTTTCACTATTCAAACTATAAATCTGAGATAGACCACAAAGAAATAAGTGCCACAAGAAGCTAGAGTGTCCGAGTACTGTAGCCTCAGAGCATAAGTGTCCATTATTGGCCATCTCCTTCATCTGTGCGACTAAATCAAACCTATCAATCAAGTCCTTTTCTTCTCTTGGGAATATTTAGAACTTATTTGGTCTTCCAACAAGAAAAATTGATTTGGTTGAACATTTTACAGAAAACCTATAAAAAAACAAAATGGTAATAGTGGCAAAAAGCTTCTTTCAGGCATTTTCTATCATTTGAACTCCAGAATAGCTACTTCTAGATAGAAACCTTTTGCTTCTCTCTGAGCGAAGGGGAATACTAGAGGCAAGTAACTTAATAATTGCATAATAGAAATTTAGCCTCAGTCTCATATATAAACAATAAGAAACCTACCATGAGAGTTCCAGACACTTGAATTTGATCTTAACGATGAACTACATTAGCTAAGCACCCAACTAGAAAACATTCTCAAAGTGCTATATATAACTAACTACCTGTAAACATGCACTTAAAACCATTCAAAACCAAGTAGGTATTCCACTATTATGTATCAAGTTATAAAAATAAAATTCAACCCAAAGTTCAACCATGTACACAGATATGTAATAATCCAATCTAGCAACAATGAGATAAGACTGGAATGACCAAATTGTCAGAGTTTGATCAAGAAATCACATAAAATTCCCTTGCGGTACATAACGCAATCCGTTATCCTAGCATTAGCTACCACTAAGCTACAAAAAAGGATCTGGGGCTAAGTGATTCACAAAACACTTAAGAGTGCAAATAATGCACTTGGTGAATGCCTAAAGGACAAGATGCGACATCTCGACCTCCTAATGTTGGCACCTGCTCTAAGACAGTATAGATACCCCACCAACTTTTGGCTTTTTGGCAACCAACGCAGCAAAAGTTTTCAGCATACAGATAATCAAAATGTCCTCCCGTAATAATAATCTCATTACTTTATGGTGAATTTTGGATCATTAGATAACCATATTCTTACTCTTAATTCATTCTCTGCTTCCACTATTCCAAGTTCCCCACCTGACGCAGTGAATAGGCTTGATTCCTCATTCACTCTGTCCACTGCATATAGCTGGGACCAGAGTTAAATCTTCTTCTTATTATTTTCCTTTTTTGAGTGTGTGTGTGTTGGGGGGGGGGGGGGGGGGGGGGGGGGGGGGTGCTCCTCTAGCTTCTTTTTTTTTTTTCTGAAAAGAATGCTAGACCTATGAAAGGATGACAAAAAGAAAAGCTGACTCAGGTGTTGGTCCTACCAATAGAAACGGAATATATGTAACCACGGAATATCGGTACCCACTAGTAGAAGGGTTTCTGACATCACAAAACCAGGCTAAAAAAAAATCATACAGTGGCATAAAGTTCAATTACCTTAGCACCTGTTTACTGTTATCTGTTGTGCTCTTGCCTTTTTGTGGTGCGTCACTTGGATTTGAGGATGTCACCAAGCATTATACTCCACTAATCTCGGATACCTGTGCAAAGCATCCACAAAGTTTACCTGATTTGTGATGCAAGAATTCTATAAAACGGCCAAACTTTGAATTGAGTTTATTTGATTGGCTTTTGAGCATATTAGTCCTAGTAAAGACGACTGCTGAAAATTTGAGACAAGGATTATCACAGAGCATGAAGAATCACAATATTAAAAACCATAAAGAATATAACTTATCATTGGATAACTTAGTCTAACATCCAAACGGGATTTAAAGATTATATTATTCAGGCCGAGGCCGAACATGGGGGTTAAAAACTGTTCTACTGTAACACTACCAGAAGAAAATTACATAGGAGTACCAGAGATGAAAGAGGAAGTTCAATAAGAATGATGTTGTATAAGAATTATGCAACAATTTGAGTTGAAAGTCAGATGCTATAAACAACCTGTCCCATGATCATCTCTGTTCAAGAGCATCTTCATCATATATATATATATATATATATATATAGAACAAGGCTAACGTACTATTGGATAAAGGGATGTGCGGTTAGAATGGTAGTGGTCCCCTAGGGTTTAGTGGGTTGTTGGTTAAATAGTATAAACCCTAGGGGATCACTGTAATCCTATTCGCACATCCCTTCATCCAAGGGCCGAAAAGTCAATAGTACCAAGTGCTTAGTACTATTGATGGTATAGTAGCCGGAGACTATACACACACACACACACAGAGCTAGACTTGTGCGCTTTCAGAAGTACGGCGACCTTCGTACTATCAAGTCGTTTCCGATTCTAGGACTTCCGAATCGACAATCGGCTCCAATAGAGTTGATCTAAAGTATTAGAAGTACCGAGAAAATATATTTCAAAATTTTTCGATATTATTTACCTAGTGATCGAAGGAGCCCAAAATTAACAATTATAGTGGTTGTGGTGAGTCGTTTTCAAGTTTAACGGTCATCACGTTTTCAATATATATATATGAGCAATGCTACATGTACACCCCGAAGGGGTGTATATCATACATCTCCACCATTTTAATGGTGGCGATATCTTTTACGGGTCACATCAAGTGACCCATCATCACACCCCCACCCTTAGATGGGTGGGGGTGTGAGATGTACACCCCTTACGGGTGTACACATAGCATTTTCCTATATATATATATATATATATAGAGAGAGAGAGAGAGAGAGAGAGAAGTCCGACTACTATGCTATCGATAGCACCAAGCACTTCGTGCTACCAAGTTTTCTGTCGTTAGATCTATCCCTTTGATTATTTCCACCCGTTAGATCATACTATTTCCCCAACCACTCACTAAACCCTAAAGGCCCACTATCATCCTAACCGCACATCCCTTCATTCAAGGGTTAAAAACCTAATAGCACCAATGACTCGGTGCTATTAATAGTATAGTAGTCTAGTTCTATATATATATATATATAATTGAGCTCCTATGCTTTTAAAAGTACCAAGTTATTGGTGCTTGTAAGTTTTTAACCCTTGGATGAAAAGATGTGTGGTCAGGATGATAGTGGGCCCCTTGGGTTTATTGGGTGGTTCGTGGAATAGTATGATCTAAGAGGTGGAATTAGTCAAAGGGATAGATCTAACGGTAGAAAACTTACAAGCACCAAATGCTTGGTACTTTTACAAGTATAGTAGCCGGACTCTCTCTCTCTCTCTCTCTCTCTCTCTCTCTATCTATCTATCTATCTATCTATCTATATATATATATATATATATAGATAGATAGAGAGAGAGAGAGAGAGAGAGAGAGAAAGAGAGAGAATCTAGCAAAAATACTTCTGGAAGTATGCTATTTCTACTTTTTGGGCACTTGGATGCCTTGGGTTTACTATTTGGTGTTTTGGAATAATATGGATCCTAAGGCCCAAAAAACGAAAGTAACTACTTCAAGAAGTATCATAGCTCATCCCTATTTGCTATTGATATATATATATATATATATATATATATATATATATATATATATATATATATATATTTATATTTAGAGAAAGAGAGAGAGAGAGAGAGAGAGAGAGAGAGAGAGAGTAGGGTTACTATACTCTTATGAGTATAGACCCATTCGTACTCATAACTTTTCCGCCCTTAGATGAAGGGATGTGCGATTAGGATGATAGTAGTCCCCCTAGGGTTTAGTGAGTTATTGGTGAAATAGTATAAACCATAAGGAACCACTATAATCCTAACCGCACATCCCTTCATGCAAGGGCCGAAAATTTATAAGTACAAAGGGGCCTATACTCATAAGAGTATAGTAGCCGAACTCTCTCTCTCTCTCTCTCTCTCTCTCTCTCTCTCTCTCTCTCTCTCTCCCTCCCTCCCTCCCTCCCTCCCTCCCTCCCTCCCTCCCTCCCTCTATCTATCTATATATATAGTTCACCGGGAATTAATTTGATAGTAACAGAACAGTATTTAGTTCACTAGGAATTACTTTTGATATTAACGAAATAGTATTTACTATCAACTTGCTAGCCCTTAGATCAACACTATTTCATCTACCACCACTAAACCCTAGGCATCTAAAGACTAAAAAGTAGGTAGTGAATACTATTCCTTTACTATCAAAAGTATTCTAGCTCCATTCTATATTAAAATCTCGTTGTGTTAATATCTTACATTCAAGACCTGCTTGCTTATAAATGTATCTACTCCATACAACTGCATGGTGATTATTGTGAATTTGATGGTTAAAATTTCATGGTAACTTTCTGATCCCTAAATAACAGTTCTGCAAAATTTTGGTAAAAATAACATATACAATGTAACATATAAATAACTAATGATCATTCAAGTCAAGTAATGGTACGTGAAGAAAGTATCAATTCATAGATTTAAATCCAATATGCAACATCACATAGCAGCAAAGCAATATTAATCACCAATAATGATTGTTTGAATTTCTTTTTGTCGTAAGTTATAATTGTTTAAAATTGCATCTAAAGGCTTGCCAACCAATTTAGCATAAATTGCACAAACTTTGATGAAATTGCAACCACTTGCAAGATCTAGTGTAACCAACAGGGTCTGGGAAATCAATAATGATTGTTTGAATTTCTTTTTGTCATAAGTTATAATTGTTTAAAATTGCATCTAAAGGCTTGCCAACCAATTTAGCATAAATTTGCACAAACTTTGATGAAATTGCAACCACCTGCAAGATCTAGTGTAACCAACAGTGTCTGGCAGATCATATAAAAAATCATCTTGAGAATACAGGACAAGAATCAAGATGATTCTAGTAAAATGAGAATTGAAATAAAAATTTGAATAACAACAATTATACTGATAAACATCCAAGAAAACACATTAAAGTGTTGCTTGCATTTTATCTGTTTCGAAGAACTAGAGTTATGTTTAGAAGAATGTACTACCAACCGGACTTATATTCGTGATTTAATTAATAAGCTTGTGATGCACCCAGTTGGATGCACGATGGTGCCTTCTTAAATTTTTATCTTTAGTAGCCAAAAAAAACCAATGGGGCCATTAAAGCACAGAACTTGATTAAAAAAATAAAGCATAAGTGTGTACCCAATAAGGCCTACAGCAGTGATAAAAATGACTCAATTTCCTCTGTAACAACAAAGAACTAAAGAATAATCTCGTACAATATAAAGTATCATCAGACACCTGCCATGAATAAGATCAAAAAGAAGGCTAAGTAACTCAAAGATCACAATCATAAAAATTTCAAAGTAATGCATAAAAATTATGGTTTTGCCCGCCATATTTTAACAGAAAAAGTGATTCATTCTGGATAGCAAGAGATAGTAAGTGTACATAAATTTGAAAAATCTCAAAATAAATCATAGCATACATGTTTCTGAATAATATAGACATGATTACATACTAAAATGACAGGAAGAAGTACTATTAATAGACTTGAGAGCGTATAATCTCAGCTGTTAAAATAAAATAAATGAATAACAAAAATTAGACCTGCAAGAGATATGGTCAGTCAGAATATGATGAGGGGACATGCTAAAACTACAGAGTTTATGAATGTTCTAAAACTATGCTTCCATATTTGTAATCTTGTATCAACTAATTTAGGTAATTCTTCTTCCTTTTAAATCCACTTGCACCTCAAAATTGTTGGTTCATATATACGAATAATGAACAAGACTATAAGCATAATAATATCAAGAGTATCCAAAAAAAAAAGTGTTCGTTTTAACATGGTATGGAGAAAACCAGTTGATATAAAATGTAAAAAGGTAAGCAAGAAAATTGATTAAGCAACATGAAGACATCGGCAAGGTGATCCAGACATAAGAGATGATTAAAATTGAACAGATTAATAAGTGATCTACAAACTAGATCAAATTTGATAATTATGAGGCATACTGATGGCACATTTATCAATGCAATTCAAAAGAGAGCCATTGTAGGAATATTTGAATACATTAACAAAATAAATCAACAGGATTTCAAGACAGAAGAGTAAGTCATTACAACTATATAGAGTAAAATTTCGCTTATATCATATTATGAGAAACAAGATGATAGGTGTAGTATCTTCGAAAATAGAAAATCAGAAAAATCATCATAAGAAGTCTAGCTTAGCTTTGAGAATAAGATATTGAATTGCAGTAGAACAAATTAATACCAACAATTTGGTAAAACTTCACTATTACGAGCCAAAGCTAAGTCTAAAATAACTATAGGGTAAAATATATAGATAGTCTCCTGTACTATTTTGAAAACTCCAACTTGGTTCCTGTACTTCTGATTTGAGCAGTTTAGTGCCTGAACTTGGTCCCTATACTTCTACATGTATTGAACTTCAGGAATTGACCCTTGAAAAGAATTATTCTTCTCTAGACCCCGTCAGCTGTAAAATGGCTTATTTCATTGTACATTTGTAATTCTATAGGGTTAAAATGTTGCACTTTATAATAGAGGCCATTTCTAATAAAAGCAATGCATGTGAAAGTTTGAGGACAATTTTTCAAGTGAAAAAGTACAGAGACTAAGTCACAATATCAGGATGACTCAGGGGCTACACTTACATTTTACCTGAAAACAACAAAGGATACAGGAACACAGATGATAAAGCCACCAAGAAAGCAGTAAGTAAAGATATCAAGTTGAGGGAACAACCAATTTATTGTTAGGTACAACATCTAGATCAACAAGCCACAAGGAGGTGAATGATGCGCTAGAATGGCCGCCATCTTATCAAGCCACCCCAACTGGAGAAGACATCAGAACCTCGGACAGTCACTGCACACTATAAGGGTGTGTTTGGTTTGGGGATCCCCAAATGGTTTTTGAGGAAGAGGGACGGGGGGCGGGGGGGCCAGCTCGAAACAGTTATTCCCCCTCCTTGGTTGGGACAAGGTTGGATTTACCTGCCATTTTTTAAAAAATAAAAATAAAAAATTTTAAGATATTTAAATTTTAAAGTTTTAAAATTTTAAAATTTTTTAATAATTTTTTTATATACAGTAAAATATAAATTTTAATATATTTTTTTGAATAAATATCGAAAATTAAACATTTAAAATAATACAAGTAAAATTTTTATTTGTTTTAAAAAACTATATGGTTACGGGCAATTTCGTCATTTCATATAATTACTACTCTCTATTTCTCTTATTTCCCATTATCATACCAAACACATTTTTACAATAGTTCCAGCTAGTTCCCAAATTTATACTTATCCCCGGTACAACTAGTTCTCTCTTATCCCACAACCGGGGCCTAAAGGTATCAGATAGCTATAAAACTATTAATCCTTGCTCTCGGTAGAAGAAATGCTCAACAAAACCTTTTCTTCTGAATATACAAGAACCTACATTGCTAGCAAAGAAGGCAAAAAATAAAAATTAGGGGACAATAAAAGAGACTACAAGCTAAAGCAAAACAGAGCCTCCTGAAAGAACTTAGAATAGATCGGAAAGGACTAAGCCCCCATACTCTCAGCGCAATCCTATCAACAACTTGAAACGCGACCTACAGGCATTTCTCTGTAAAAAAAGGAAAAAAAAATAAGAAAAATAAAGAAACAGCAAGCATGTAGAATATAAAAGAATAAACCAAAAGAAGAGCCTGAAAAAGATGTTACCTTCACCTAGTGTAAGGAAGGAAATTTTTAAGTTTGAGGTACTTGTCCTGTCATACTCATGGCCAATATTGGTCACATTAATGAAAGGAACAAAAAGACAAAAAGAAACCATTCCGGAGGGAAGGAAAAAAAAAAAAAAAAAAAAACATCCGGTGTAGGAAGGGGGAAAACAAAAAAATAAAAAACCCAAAGGGGTAAAGAAAAAAAATCACAAAAAAAAAAGGGGGGAGAGGTGGGGGGAGAGGAGGGAGGCAATATCGGGAATAGAAGGGAAGGCAGTACCATCTGGAATTTCAGTACCAATATATTCTACCTAATCCCTTTGCAGATTTTCATTCTTCATCTATTAACATCTATATCAACAGTTATTTCAAGTCTTTCAACAGGCTTTATAACAGTACCCTTTCTGTTAAACAGATTAATAGACCATGTTTCATTTGATAACATTTATTTTGTATGGATAATGGACTAAGGTTCAATAGTCGGATTATTCTCACCAATTCCTCCAAATCTAGTGCACTTGAAAATTAACAAACTAAAGTAGAGCGTTATCAGATTTCTTACAATTCCATTCCAATCCTTTTCCCAACTATATTTAAGAAGAAGAAAGCCAATTTCATTGAAGAATAATCATCTTCATTCTCAGCTATGCAATAAAATTCCAGACTTCCAACTAAACCCTTCATCCTAATTTCAGATATCAAAATATCTGGAAGTGAAATATATCTTGCAGGATCAATAGCATAGGAAATGTTCCTCCCAGTGACATGACAATTCCACGAAAATTGATCATTCAAAAAATTTATTGCATATACACCATGCAGTTCTTGACCACATTATAAACATCTTTGCAGACAAAGTCCTTCATATTACATTTCTTAGCATATTGTTAAATTTAACACTTTCCACTTCTTAGCATATTGTTAAATTTAACACTTTCTAAATCAAAAATTATGCAGGAAGAAGGAAACGAATGCTGATAAACAGGATGGAGACAGAAAGAACTTACATATATCAAGCTTACAAGAAAATTTATGCATGACTGACGCATACATTACCAGACTAATTATCAAGATTAGGATGCTCCATGCATGCCGGAAAAGACGAACCATAATCTTTGTTAACATAATTACCGCCTTTGAGGGATTTGTTTACCGCAGAAACTCTCCTCTCTTATTCATCCCATCCCCCTTGAATCAAATTTGAAAATAACATACAAAGCCAATCGCATCTTAACTTCTTCAGAAGAAGATCTATAGATAGAATGAATAGGACCTTTATCAGGTTTGTCACTAGAGGAATGTAGGAAAAAATGATAAGCCAAAAAAAAAAAAAACGAAGCCAAATCCACAACAATCTCCAAGAAATCCCGAATAGAACCCTAATACTACAGAAATAGCAGAGAATTAGGGCTCACCACACTTAACGAGAAAGGTAGACGATGACGAGAGGAGAAAATCAGAACGAACCGATTCAAGAGGGAAGAAGCTTCCCTCTCTCCTCTTCGTCTTTTCCGTGGCATCCCCATTGGATTAATTTGAAAACAATATATAAAAGCCAATCGCACCTTAACTCCTTCAAAAGAAGATCTCTAAACGGAATCCATGGGACTTTTATCAGGACCGTTCCAAGAAGAAGATATGAACAATTAACAAGCAAAAAAACGACGCCAAAATCTCCAAGAAATCATTTCTCAAAAAAGAATCTCCAAGAAATCCCGAAAAAGAACCCTAATTCTAGAGAAATAGCAGAGGGATTAGGGCTCACCATCCCGACGACGACGAGAAGAGAACGATCGGAAAGAACCGATTGGAGAAACTTCCCGAAGAGATCATCTCCACTCCGTACCTTTCCTCTCTCCCTCCGATCACTCCGAGCTCGCTCCCTCGCTCTCGCTCTCTCTCTCATCCCCCGATCTCCGATCTCCGATCTCTCCGCATTCTCTCTCTCTCTCTCTCTCTCTCTCTCTCTCTCTCCTCGTCAGGCATTTCTCACGATAGCGCGCTCTATCTCAGCCTATTCCTCGGCTTAAATAGGCATCAAGCATGATCGCTGGCTTAGATTGGAAACCCACGGCTCGGATTCGGACTCTCGGACTCCGAAACCGACTAGGAAATGTAATGGGCCTAATGGAGGTGGGTTTAAATAACCAAATAACCATTAGGAAACGTAATGGGCCTATTGGGTGCGGCCTTAAATAAGCATCAATATGACCGTTTGCTTTGATGGACCGAGGGTCCGGATTGTGAGTCCGAGAGGTAATGGGCCCAACGCCGTTCAAAATACTTCCAAATATTCAATTCAATGACATGAATGAAATACTTACCTTTATTTTTGAATCACTTATTTAGTATAACTATGACTATAATTAGTATATATATATATATAAATAACGCACTAGTATTGAGAAAAAAAAATATATTATTTGCTCATATTTTTATTATATTACCATGATCATCACACAAAACTTAGAATGGATTTAGCCTTTTTTTTGCCAAGTTCATCAGGATCAAAGTCGTGGTTAGACCAACCATTGAGAACATTCAACACAGCTCCAAAAGTCTAAAAATAGTTATTAAGGTGTGCTATGCGCTTCCCGCAGCATCTTCATCTCATTTATCTATTTTATATCCATTTTAACTTCTTCTTTTTTTTTTTAGTGTGTTTGTTGAAAAGTTGTTGTATGCACCCAGTGCACCCTCCCTGTACTTGAAAATTAATCTAATAAATAAAGTTGATAATGTTGCTTAAATATAGAGTAAAGTTAAAATATTTGTAGAAATAAATAAAGCCATTCATTTTCGCGTTGTTTATGATAATGGATATTAGGCTATATAAATTTTTAAATTTTTTATTATTTGCCTATTACTTTAATAGCTTCAGTTTCTTTTTCTTCTTTTTTTTTTGAGAAAGAGAATAATAACATATAATTTGATTTATTTTATTTTTTAAAAAATTAAATTAGTTGAAAATATAAACCAATTATATTTAAACTTTAATACCAATCATCAAATTTTTTTACTACTTGTGACAGGACGATCAGTTGTGACTTCACAATTGATAATTTTGTACAGATAATATAAAATAAATATAAAACTACAAGTGTTTGGTAAATAATGTAATAAAATTATAAAATTTAATTTTTTTGTTTGTTAGGATACTCCAACCGCCAGTCTCATTTACTTCTTCAGATACTTCAATAAAAATTTTAAAATTAGGAGTATTTTAAAACAATTTCATTCCATTGAGTAAAAATTAAGTACAACTAGTATTAATGTAGGATTGGATACATAATAAAATTTATTTAAAATTTTATTATATATAAAATTAAGTACAGCTGGTATTAATGTAGGATTGGATACATAATTTATTTCATTCCATTAAGTAAAAATTAAGTACAACTAGTATTAATGTAGGATTGGATACATA
>CM055060.1:55760847-55830668 GCA_029204045.2 Tillandsia leiboldiana | reverse complement strand
CGTAATGGGCCTATTGGGTGGCGGCCTTAAATAAGCATCAATATGACCGTTTGCTTTGATGGGACCGAGGGTCCGGATTGTGAGTCGGAGAGGTAATGGGCCCAACGCCGTTCAAAATACTTCCAATATTCATTCAATGACATGAATGAAATACTTACCTTTATTTTTGAATCACTTATTTAGTATAACTATGACTATAATTAGTATATATATATATATAAAACACTAGTATTGAGAAAAAAAAATATATTATTTGTCATTTTTTATATATTACCATGATCATCACACAAAACTTAGAATGGATTTAGCCTTTTTTTTGCCAAGTTCATCAGGATCAAAGTCGTGGTTAGACCAACCATTGAGAACATTCAACACAGCTCCAAAAGTCTAAAAATAGTTATAAGGTTGTGCTATGCGCTTCCCGCAGCATCTTCATCTCATTTATCTATTTTTATATCCATTTTAACTTCTTCTTTTTTTTTTATGTTGTTTGTTGAAAAGTTGTTGTATGCACCCAGTGCACCCTTCCCTGTACTTTGAAAATTAATCTAATAAATAAAGTTGATAATGTTGCTTAAATATAGAGTAAAGTTAAAATATTTGTAGAAATAAATAAAGCCATTCATTTTCGCGTTGTTTATGATAATGGATATTAGGCTATATAAATTTTTAAATTTTTTATTATTTGCCTATTACTTTAATAGCTTCAGTTTCTTTTTCTTCTTTTTTTTTTGAGAAAGAGAATAATAACATATAATTTGATTTATTTTATTTTTTAAAAAATTAAATTAGTTGAAAATATAAACCAATTATATTTAAACTTTAATACCAATCATCAAATTTTTTTACTACTTGTGACAGGACGATCAGTTGTGACTTCACAATTGATAATTTTGTACAGATAATATAAAATAAATATAAAACTACAAGTGTTTGGTAAATAATGTAATAAAATTATAAAATTTAATTTTTTTGTTTGTTAGGATACTCCAACCGCCAGTCTCATTTACTTCTTCAGATACTTCAATAAAAATTTTAAAATTAGGAGTATTTTAAAACAATTTCATTCCATTGAGTAAAAATTAAGTACAACTAGTATTAATGTAGGATTGGATACATAATAAAATTTATTTAAAATTTTATTATATATAAAATTAAGTACAGCTGGTATTAATGTAGGATTGGATACATAATTTATTTCATTCCATTAAGTAAAAATTAAGTACAACTAGTATTAATGTAGGATTGGATACATAATTTATTTTAAATTTTATTATATAGCATTGTTTGAACCACAAAATATAAGTATTGAAAATCGTATTTTATCTTAAATCTCATCATTATAGTATAATATACAAAATATATAGAATTAGGCTAGAATACTATCGATAGCATCAAGTCATTCGTGCTATCAAGTTTTTAATCTTTAGATTAAAAAATGTATGGTTAAGATGATAGTGGTCCCCTAGAATTTACTAGGTGGTTGGTTGAATAGTCAAATTCTTATGGGACCACTATAATCCCAACCGCATATCTTTTTATCCAACGACAGAAAACTTGATAGCACTAATTGCTTGGTGCTATCGATAGTATTCTAGCCGGACTCAAATATATATATATATATATATATATAGTTGTGCTGGAATGCTATTGATAGCACCAGCCCAACTCTGCCACCCATTTTGTAATTTTTGGATCACATCGAGATTCGTGGAGGCTCTTTAATAAAAACAAAAAAAGAAAAAGAAAAAGAAAAAAGTAAAAAATAAAAGACTCTTATTTTTAATTAAAGAACTTGCACGAATCTCAATGCGATCCAATGACTACAAAATAGATGATAAAATTAGACTGGTACTATCAATAACATTCCAACACAACTCTATATATATATATATATATATATATATATATATATATATATATATATATATATATATATATATATATATATATATATATATATATATATATACATATACATATATATATATATATACATATATATATATATATATATATACATATATATATATATACATATACATATATATACATATACATATATATATATATATATATATATACATATATATATATATACATATATATGTATATATATACATATACATATATATATATATATATATATATATACATATATATATATATATATATATATATATATATATATATAATTTGAGCAATGCTACATGTACACCCCGAAGGGGTGTACATCCTACATCTCCATCTCTTTAATGGTGGCGATGTTTTTTACGGGTCACATCAAGTGACCCATCATCACACCCCCACCCTTAGATGGATGGGGGTGTGAGATGTACACCCCTTACGGGTGTACACATAGCATTTTCCATATAATTTTTACTTTTAAATTTTAAAAATTAAAATAAAATTTGACAAGTGGGATATGCATGGTGCACCAGGCGCATGCATTAATTTGCCCCGTTCGGCTCCGGCTATTGCGGCCCACCAGCGAACAGTATACGAATTCGGAGGCAGGCGAGAAGACCCGGTCACGGCCTCCGTTGGAGGTGGCGGAGACGTTCGGGCCCATCAGAGAAGGTGGCGGGAGAGTTCGTTATCTTTTTTAACCAAACCCATCAACAAAATGGTTTACCCAGATCGGTTAAGTACGGCGATGCAGGTCTCTTTCTCTCCTTCTCTATCTCCCCTCCCCCCACCTTTTCCTCATCTTCGAATCTCTTTCTCAGTCGATTATGAAAAAATTATGACGAATCCCATTGAGCTTTCGTTTCCTTCTCGATACCATATTCTCTGTTTTTGAATTGGATGTCAAATCATAACCCTTCCTTTGATATGACCAAATCTAGTACCAATTCTAGAACACCGGATGACTCTGTTAAAAATGACAAAAAGAAGAAGGTATGCATCTATGTTGATCGTCCTTTTCAGAGATATTTAAACTGCATTTGTTACGTACGATTACGCTGATTTGAATTTGTTTGTCTTAATTAGTCGATTATTTCCAACATTTTTGGTAAGAAAGGAAAGAACGGGAGGACCTCGGATGATGACATATTCTCACGAAGGGAAATTGTTCTTGGTATACTAGTCTTTTTATTATTATTATTATTTTTGTCATATATTATTGTGAGAGTTGAAAATTTTAAATGTACATTGTGGTCATATTTAGATTTAGAGAGGAGGTATGCGACGAGGAGGAGCTTCTTGGATGCATCCCCTTTAATTCGCAAAAGCTTTTCAGGTGGCTTTAATGAGCAGCATCTTCCTCTAAATTTGTGCATTGCAGTTATAATGGCATTTCATGATTTCATCTCAAATTTGCTTGTATTCAGATAGGCACTGTAGTTCGCGGATCGAAGGTTTGAATCTGTGTGGCTTTGATCGGGCCAAGCGGCAAGTCGTTGAAGTGCAGGAATTTCGGTAGCGTAATATATGCATTTAGTCCCTTTTTTTGCTGAATTTTAGTGCAGCATTGCGGCCGAATGGTGTCAGACTTTGGTGATCTGTTCTGAAATTATAAGATGCTTCATATCGCAGGGTGTTTGTGGCGACATGGAATGTTGGTGGAAAGCCTCCGAACAATGGCCTCAACCTAGAAGACTTTCTACAAGTCGAAGGATCTTCCGACATCTATGTGTTAGGGTATGCTTCCCTTTTCTGGAACTTTTTGCATAACGCATTTTATATATGTATATAAAAAGATGTGTTTATTGAGCTTTAAAAAATAAAGTTTCTACTCTAAAAGGAAAATTTGACATCAGTTTAAGAAATTGAAGCTAACGAAGCAGGAGTTAGGTTTAAGGAAAAGTGCATGGAATTAGTTGCTCTTAGTGTCCTTGTTGTGCCTAAGTAAAGAAAATATATATTGGGAATAAAAAAATCAAATCATTTTACGTAAATTGATACCTCGACTATGAAATTAATACCTATTAAGAGAACAGTAAGATCCTTACATTAAATGTTGTATTAGAATATCTGATCAGTAAATCCCTGCAGTTTTCTTACTGAGCACATGCGACTATAGTTACTCTTTTTTCTTGCACATTGCTGATTTTCCAATAAGAAGAACCATGTTTGCGAAAGAGGTTAGAGGCCAAGACACGTTTGGATATCATTCATTATACGCTACTAGTAATCCTAACTACTTTTATGGGTGTAACTAGCAATCATAAGTACATGAGTTCAAGTCTCTTCATCGTAGATCCAGAATGATGTGATGTTCTCTCCTCTTTTGTTTCTCCCTCAGGTTTCAGGAAATAGTTCCTTTAAATGCAGGGAATGTGTTGGTCATCGAAGACAACGAGCCTGCCGCGAAATGGCTTGGCCTCATCTGCCAAGCCCTGAACAAACCCCGTGACCAATCCGCTAAGGACGACTCCTCAGAATCGAATAGTGGTTCTAAACATAACAGGGATTCCAAGTCCTCAAGCGGCCTCCTCTTCTTCCAAAAACCATCACTCAAAGTCCTCAGTAAGAACTACCGTGTCGACAGTGCCCTCGTTAAGACCTGCAATTGTTCTTCCGAGCCGTCCAGCGTGCGTAGAAGGGCGAGAGATCTAAGAGAGTTCATCTATAGAATAGAGTCGGGCTCCGATGAAGATTCCCCGACAACTAATTTCTCAGGATCTGAGCTTAGGAGTAACATGAACTACTGCCTAATTTCGAGTAAGCAAATGGTGGGACTCTTTTTGTCGGTGTGGGTGAGAAGTGAGCTTGTGCAGCACATTGGACACCTAAGGGTGGCATCCGTAGGTAGAGGGATCATGGGTTGCCTTGGTAATAAGGTAAGCCCATCACTTATATTTTTTAGTAACACATTTAACTCCTCAAGTTTGATCATGCTATAAGCTATTCCTTGGAGTTCAATTTTAACAATTTCATTCTTGAAGTTTGTTCTATGCCGATTAAATTCTTTTGTTAGTCTATAATCTGAAAAAAAAGAGCATCTATATCTTCTTTAGAGCTCAGTGGCAGCATTTTAAGGTTTCAATGTGGATGATAGTGTTTATGTCTCTCTGTCAACGAAAGTGTGTATATACAATTTTTGGAATATGGTAGACTAATGGAAGGTTTTTTTTTTTTTTTTTTTTTGTAACTTAATTGTTGTATAGAACAAACTGCATGAATTAAGTTGCTAAAATATAACTTTGAGGAAATAATTTAAATTATGATCAAACTTTATGAGGTAAATTTGCAATTAACCTTTTGTTGTTCTTCGGTATTATCAACTAAGAAAAGTTTGTCACCTATGAGATTTTGTTTCCAATATAGGGGTGCATTGCAATCAGCATGTCGCTGCTCCGCACGAACTTCTGCTTCGTTTGCAGCCACTTAGCGTCAGGCGAAAAGGAGGGCGACGAGCTGAGGAGGAACTCAGATGTCGCTGAAATCCTAAAGAGCACACAATTTCCAAGAATTTGCAAGGTCCCTGGCTGTAAAATTCCTGAAAAAATCCTCGATCACGAGTAGGAATATAAAACTCTGCTATATTTTGATACAAAATCAGAATTGCATATTTCCTGGTCTCTAATATAATATCTAATTGATTGCAAGACAGTCGGGTGATCTGGCTTGGGGATTTGAACTACCGTGTCGCATTAAGCTATAAAGAGACACGAGTTCTTCTCGAGGATAACGACTGGGACGCACTCCTAGAGAAAGATCAGGTAAACTAATCTCACCAAATAACAATCCCACAAACAAGTTATGTACAACATACATTACCAGGCATTGTAATTTTCTTTTGGTACTAGTTTATTTACTTGATATCTAATGACAGTTAAAGATAGAGAAAGAAGCAGGTAGAGTATTCACTGGGTGGAAAGAAGGCAAGATCTATTTTGCGCCTACTTATAAATATTCCCATAACTCGGACGCATATGCTGGAGAGACCGTGAAATCTAAGAAGAAGCGTAGAACGCCTGCGTGGTATGTTATACCATTAATTAGTCTATTTACTCAAGTAATTCTAATGAGTGCTAGATGTAAACAAAAGTAGCTTTCTGAGATAAAAAAAGGGAAAAAAAAAAACATATATTAATTATCTTTATCATGTTGATTCAGGTGCGACAGGATCTTATGGTATGGAAACGGCATCGAACAGCTACAGTACATAAGAGGAGAATCGAGATTCTCCGATCATAGACCCGTGGGTGCCGTCTTCATGGTTGAGGTCGACATGAGCAATGGAAATAGAGGCAGAAAGGGCTACTCCAGCACCTATTCGACCATCGGCTCGAGAATTCCGTTGGAAGAGTGCATACCTCAAAGGCACAGCTTCTATGAGTTCTAAAAGTTTAAAACGGTTCCTCTGACATGTACATGTTTATGGATGAGAAATTAGTCTCATCATGTCCATACATATTGCCTATAGGTTTGTATCAAGTACTCAGAAGAAGTCCTATATAAGGTTTATCGAAACAAGCCCAAACGAAAGCTCAGTCTCATCAATATGTAACATATTGTCAGGTCTCTAGTCTCCTGTTCTTGATTTTTTTTTTTTTTTTTTTTTTTTCTTTTAAGAGCAAAATGAAGAGCGTGTAACTATTTATCAAACATCCAAAATGGCAATGTAATTTAACTATGCATTTCTAGACATTATTTACATGTGATTTTAATAACTAATGCTGATGTCTCTAAACCATTGTAAAACTGAAAAAAAAAGTACATGGAGACCGTTTGCTGAAACATCGATCTGATATATAACTTCCTCTTCTTTTACTGCTATGTTGTCACAATTTGTAAGTTCATGTACCATATAGAGTGACATAATGTTAGTTTCGGTTTTGGATTTGGAATTTGTTTGGAGATCAAACCCGTTCGAGGCCCAATTAAGAACTAAGTCTAAATCTCGGGTCGACGTATTGACGGGGCAATTTTCTAGAGCGTATGAGCAATATTACTTATACATTTCAAATAAATATATATAAAATGTTTTTTATTTATCATTTCAAAATAATCAGTAAAATTTATTTTATTTTTAAATAAATAAAATATAAAATGTAAGTGATCAGTAAAATTTACTCCATCCTTAAATAGATAATAGATAGAGGATAAGATGTACACCTGTTTTTTGGATCTAGAAAAATCATTTTCCTTTCTCATACAACTCCTTTTTGGGGCGGGTTTGAGCCGTTCCTGTTGTCCGAGGACTTGAAAGGAGAATTGATTCCCTGGACCAGGTTCACCGCGTCAGCTCCGTCCCAAGGACTCCGACCTGCGCACTCCGTGACAACAACGAGCACACACAGCCGCGGACATGGCGGAGGAAACCCTAAATCTTCCCCGAGCTCGAGCTCTCGGCATCCATGGCGAACCCTTCCATCGAGCCTATATCCTCTCTCCTTCGCCATGCTTAGCCCAGCGCCAGAGATGACGCCTCTCGCATCGACGTTGCCCCTCCTCCTCTTCGCCGCACTAATCGCCTTCGAGGATTGGGCCTCCACGCCTTCATGCTCGATCTCGGTAGGCGGCGGTGGTGATTTGAGCCACTCTGGCGATTTGAAGGTGATGATGGTGGCAGATCTCCTGTTGCGGGGCTCCGACGCGTCGTACATCGACCTCTTCTTCAGATACCCCTTCACATCCAAGTTCTTCAGCGTAAAGTTCTCCTTTCGATCCCTTTAGCACGTTTGGCTCTTTTGATCGCTCGTTGAACTTAGCTCTAGCGTCAGAAGTGTGATTATAAGCAGAATTTGGGGTTTTAGGCCTTATATTGCTTGCTTAAAGGATAAATTTATGATCTTTGAAATGCATTTGCTTGAAATCTAAGTTACTGTTCTATTCGTGAACCAGAAATCCTTTCAGATTCTAAATCCGGATATGCTTGTAGTATTGGGAGACATATCTGCGCAGGGATATGAACTCACTGAGAGCAAGTGGTTAACAATACTGCAGCAGTTTCAAAAGATGCTGGAACCTTCTGTAGATCTTCCTCTTCATATTGTGTTGGGCGATAGAGATGTTGGGGAATGCAGCAACTTAGATAGGAAGCTTGTTAGAGAGATTGCAGACCATATGCCGGGACTTGATTCAAGTGGTTGTAGTGCTTTTGAGATCGGCAACATTAGTTTTGTTTCACTAAATGCAGTTGCAATGCTTTGTGGCAACAATGACTTGCGCTTCAGTGTCGAGAAGGTCGTGGAGAGGGAAAGTGTTGATCTACAAAGCCAGATTAATGTTGTGGCAGGAGAAGCTACTGGATCACATGAAAAGGAAGCTGTATTCAGCAACTTCCCCTGGAGAGGGAATGACATGGAATTGGGTTCTGGTCCTGTGGTCTTACTTCACTTTCCTCTTTATAGTGCTATTAAAAATGAACGTGGAGATGGCAATGTTGCTGAAGGAAATTGCTGGCATAATCATTTTTGGAGTTTAAGGTCTGGATATAGGTATTGCAGCCTCGCCGATTTGTACTTTTTGACAATCTCGCCATTTCATCATACATATGGTGCAGCTTAATTCTATATTAGTTAACTAGGGGTTATATTGCATTTTGGCATTTTTTATTTTTTGATGCAACTATAAGAATCGATAAGCAGGTTTGCTATGATGCTTGAATCGAATATACTAAGTAGCCTATAATTTCCAAGTATGTAAGGACAATTAAGAAATCAAAAATATTGAAAATGCCCCATGGTTGTATACGTCTTGCAATGCTTAAGATTGGGGAGAAACAATATCTTGTTGGAATCTTTTATACCAATTTTTTTCTGAGGTTATTTATTTATATTATGTGCAACTCCACTTCACAGTTTATCCTCTAGTTAAAGTGATTGAGTCCTTATAAACCAATATATCTAGGATGTTTGAGAACTCGGTTACAGTTTTTGTTGTCAAGTCTTGGCTGGATCTGATGTCATAGCTTTTAGCTACCTCCTCTTTGTTAGATTTTCCCATGATCAGAGTTCCTGGATTGCAATATAAGTAATAGAAGAAATCACTTGAGTGTGGTACTTCAAAATATTGAGCCTCATTGCTTCTTTGTTCTTTGTCAAGTATATTTGTGTTACAGGACATGCTTGTAATTCATCATCCTTTGCTTTTTTATTTTGGCAGTGAGGTCTTTGACCTGCCAACATATGATCTGAATCATACTCTTCCAGCAAATGCTACCGAATATATCTTTCAGGCTCTTAAGCCAAGGTGAGTATTTCCAAGAATTTCAAAGCTTCTTTTCATTGTGAATGTCGATAATTGATTGTAGTGGGCTGGTGGCACAAAGATATGTACAGCAGATATTTTTGAGAGCAAGGTCAAATAATACTTTGTGGGACTCATGTTATACCCAGTAGCGTGTGTGTGAGTCATTAAGAAGATGGGAATTCATCAATTGAAGAAGCTGGAAAATATATATTATTATTTCTTTTAAATGTTGTGGTGACAGAAAGATATATAGATGGGTATCTTGGATGACTGAAAGTTCCAAAAATGTCTGTCTCGATCAGCACAGTATCTGTGTATGTTGTTACAATCTGTTAGTACCATGTTGATGAACAATCTTGCTGTGTTCTTGTTTGTTAGGCATTTAAGATCACGGATTGGGAAATGAACAGCTAAGAACATTGAAACGTACTTTATATAGGCATCACCTCAAGTTCATTGATCAATAGAAACACGCACAATTAATTTGTTTCCGCGAAGCTCAAATCTGCAACCTTGATTTTAAATTAATGTGATAACTTCTAACAAAGCACTTTGGGTTGAGCTGAGCATAGCAGACTAAATGAATTTCATCCTCTTTCCTGTAAAATTCGTCATTGTCGGTCACCTTTTTGTTGTCGCCATTGCACTTCTTTCTTTTCTCAATGGTATATTTTTCATTGAAGATTAAGTTTGGACCTCTTTTTAGCCTGTTCTTTGAAGGAATCATGCAGCCAGTGTAGTGATCTAAATGCTTGAATACACTAATAAAAAGCCTTATTTCATTTAGTATTTTAGCTCTGAGTGTCAATTACCTTGTACGAACTCTCAAAGAGTGTTGCGGATCAATGGATGTTTCCCTTGTGCAGGATAGTGTTTAGTGCTCATGCCCACAGATTCTATGACCACACCCATAGTGATGGGACTCGGGAAGTGACAGTGCCAGCCATGACATGGGCTACAAGGGGGAAGCCTGGTTTTGTTGTTGTTACATTTGAACAGAACAAGGCGCATAGTGTGAGCCACTGCACTCTGTCTGCGGAGTGGCATGTAATTATGAGCTATGTATTTTTATTTCTCCTGTCAATAGCAGTAGCAATTGCAATTAAATGGTCTAAATTGTAAGTATTATTTGGTGTAAAGTCAATAATATATTTTGTTTAGTGGTAGAGATCAGATATATTTAGATATCGAGTATTATTCCTCTAAATTTCTTTTTTTCCCCGTTTTATGTGAACACTCACTTGATTCAAAAGCCTGTCTATTGTTGTAAAAAGGGTTTTTTAGCTCTACTCGGAGCAGGATGATTGATATAAGGTTACTGATCTGTACTTATTTTAACAAATGTTTGCTCATTAACTGGTGTTTTAGTGTAAACACAATGTTTTTTGTATCAGAGGCTGATTTAGAAAACTTCGCATCTGGGAGACTGGGATTGCTAGTTGAGTACTTGGGGAAAGCCATAATTAAATTTGAGAAAGTGTGGAACAATTTTGATTCAAATAATTAAAAACTTTGTGCCTCATTATACATCATAACTGACCCTACTAGTCCTTCGTAAACAATTGATGGCCTTACGACACCTGAAGAACCATTTTGGAAACACCAAATTAATCAGATGAAGCACGACATTGCCTTTGAAGAATGTTAGACCTTACATTTGTTGTATATTAATCACTACTGGTGAAAATTATCCCTTTGCTAGTACTTATATATTATTAACTCTTTATTAGTGTGAACAATCTCTCAAAGGAGGTATGATACTACTGATGTGTAGATAAGGACTAAAGAATATAATGACAAGTCTGAATGCTACTTTGTTTCCTAACTTGAGAAAGAAAAAGTTTTCCTTGTCCAGTTCACATGTCGGAATGTGAAAATTAGTTGACGATGCCTTATGGGCGAAGAATAATCGGTGAATTGTGACATAAAATTTTAGTATTTAAAAGTTAGCCTTCATGCTATACTTTTCTATCTTATTTAATTTGTGGATTCTCTATGCATGGAAACTAATAAGGCAGCTTCCCACCACCACCAAGAACTACCTCTTGGATTCCTTCTTTTATTAAAAAAATTGGTTGACGTTGTCCGTGCTCTCATTAGAGCTGATTTTGCTATCCCAAGAGAATGAAATTTCAATTAGAAGTATTTGAGAATTGATATTTAATTGTTCTTAGTTGAAGGTTTTTGATTAGTGAAAGAAAGTGAAGTCCTGTGCAATAGCTATTGTTGAATTTGGAAGGTAGAATGTGTTCCTGGCATAACAAACCATATTCTTTTTTACTTTTAATATTTTTTTAAGAAGTGATGCTCCAAAGTAGTGCATTTTGAACTATGTAAATTCTAATGACTCTTTGAAATTCTGTCATTCATCAAGGTTTGTCGTCACAGGTTCTTCCAATATGGCAACTTGTAAACAGCTCGCTGGGAAATACGAAGCAGATTGTCAATTCCTTCACCACCTATTTTCTGGTACACTGTCCATGCTTTTAACATATTTGGAATGAGACCCATCCCATTAATAATCGTATTCTCTTTCTACATGTGCTTGTTAGAGATCGTTCGAATAACTTGTGTTTAACTCACTTTTGTATGGAGATGTTTGCAGCGGTTTTTTGGATTGCATGAACAATTTTGAGGTTTTCTCACCATTTTGTGACAAAACGTTGTTTGTTTTGTCTGAAGTTTTGGTCTCAATTTTCTGCCTGTAAGTACTTTGCCATGCAAAAGTTACAACTAAAAACACTTTGAGAGGATTAGCTATCTTTCCAGTTTGTATTTTCACAAAGATTATTTGTCAGCTTTAGCTATACCTGTTAACTATAATGACATATCTTATGCCTCATTGGGCATCATTTAGTTTCCTCTTCTTTTATCTTTTTCTTTCTTCGAACTTTCACTTGGTTTTTATTTTTGTTATCATTCTCAAAAAGAACATCAAATATTCTCTGATTGGTTACCAGCATATGCTTCTAATCAAAACCATAGATACTGAAACAAAAATATGGGTGCACTTGGATTTCTTACAGCCTTTTGTTTTGTTGCTATAAAAAGATGACAAAAATGACTGAATCAGATAGTCATAGTGGAACAACATGTTATTTGTGTTGTGAAAATTCTTATCTATATAATAACTCAGAATTTGAAGCATAACTGTGGTAAACTTTGTAAGAAACAGGCGACACTGCATCAAGGGATGATGCAAGGACAGCTGTGGAGATCTTCACGCAAAGAAACACAGAAGAACTAACACTCATTTGCCAGGCCTATTGTGCTCTTTATAGTTGCGATCTCCTTCACCTCCTCACCAGACACAACACCCCTTTTGCAGTAAGTCTATGTAGGAACACAAATTCAAGAGAAAGCAGTTTATTAAGTAAAAGCAGTTCACATTTAACTGACTCTCAATACATGCAGAGGGTGGCCTATCTTCGGGCTAGTGAGCCTTCTAATCGAGATGCAGAGATAACTAGGGAAGCACTATTTGGTAAGACTTTGAACACCGATGTGCTCATAGAGATCATTTGCACTCGTTCTTCATTGGAGCTTATCTCCACCAAGCAAGCCTACCAAGCTAGATACAACTCCATTCTCGAGCGCGATGTTTCATTTAAAACTAATGGTAGCATAAAGGAGGTAATTTTTGTTCATAGTAGCGTGAATTACCAGGGATAAGCACACTGCAGTAATTGTGCTTTTGCAGAGGCCATCTAAGTTTGAATAGTTTTTTGTATAGCTCTACATAATTTAAATTTCGTTAATAGCTAGCTAGTCATATAGCAGTCAATCGAAACAAATGCACCTAATCTCATCTAGGAATTCAAAGAAAAGGGGTTATAGGTAAACTTTTTAGGGTGGCATGACAGTTAGAAAAAATCGGGTAATCGGCTGAAGTAGGGACAGGTTGTTTTCCATGGCTTTTGAAAAAATTGAAAGTTTATGTGCTCATCTGTTAAACATTGATATTCAGTGAATTGGTGCAATTATTTTCATCCACTCTCTTTACACGATAAATTAGAAATTATCGTGACAAGAAAGTTTTGATGGTAAATTACTCTTTTGGATTCTGTCAGGTTCTTTTGGCAGTCTTAAACTCGAACAAATATAATGGAGGAAGAGTTGACACAAGTATGGCCATGTGTGATGCAAAGACACTTTACGAGGCAATTGAAAGTGGAAAATACATTGATCAGAGGTGCATCATTTTGGTGCTGAGTCAGAGAAGCACTGATCAAATTAAAGCAATTCTTTCCTCATACAAGCAACTCTACGGCCACGAATTCACAAAGTTTCTGAAGAAAGAGAAATGCGGGGAGTTTGGTCAGCTTCTTTGTGTTGTGATCGGATGCATTCAGTTTCCTGAGAAGCACTTTGCGAAGCAACTTCGCAAGAGATTGAAGGAAGGAGATGCGCAAGAGGTTATTATTCGAATCTTCGTGACGAGATCAGAAATTGATATAAAGAGTATAAACAGAATTTTCACTGTGAAAACGGGATGGACGCTAGAAAGTGTTGTAAGGAATGAGTTCAGCAATAGCAGTTCTTATAATGACAAATTGTATTACTTTGTTGGTGATTTCCTTGCTGCACTCCTCAAAGAGTCATGAAAAGTTTGTGTGTATATGATACTGATATTATGCTTCTATTGGGCTATTTACTGCTTTCAATGTAGACGTAATATCTTAATGAATAAGAAATTGATTATAAGGAGATTTGCTGTCACCAATATAATAGTTTTGTTTATATTACTAAGATTCAAATCTTCATGAATGAATTGTCGGATCGTTGACGCTAACTATTAATCCCAAAAGTTCGGGCTATTAAAAATACACAATCAATTTATTTAAAGCGTACGGACACATCGCCCATGGATCTCGATCGGACTCAATCAAGTCGACTTATTAGTCTGGGTTTATTATCACAGGGCAAGAAGTTTGACCTATTTTTAATCCATAAAGCAATGGTCGACAATTCACCTCCCCTGCATTGTGTGAGAATTGAACCCGTTTCACTGGCTTTGGTACCACTTATCGGATTGATATCACTTGTCAGATCGTTGTCGCTAACTATTAATCCCGAAAATTTCAGCTATTAGAAATACGCAACCAATTCACTTAAAGCGTACATGCACATCGTCCACGAGTCTCGACTGAACTCAGTCTATATAGGTGTTCGATCTATTGTTGGGTCTATTTTCGTTATGTCTCTTTTCGTTATGTCTATTATAGATCGCAATCTCATTCTAAATTATTGGACTCATTCAATTCAACTTATTAGTCTTCTAGATTTATTGTTACGAAAGAAAAAATTAAATTTATTTTAAATTTATAAATAAATGACCATGAATATCAAATAAACAGTCCATTCTGATAATTTTTTTTTAAAAAATGTGATTTTTTATTTAATTTCAGAGTTGTTATACATAAGGCATTTTAAATATATATATATATATATATATATATATATATATATATATATATATATATATATAGGAAAATGCTATGTGTACACCCCTTTCGGGGTGTACATCATACACCCCACCCATCTAAGGGTGGGGGTGTGATGATAGGTCACTCGATGTGACCCGTAAAAAATATCGCCACCATTAAAATGATGGAGGTGTATGATGTACACCCCTTCGGAGTGTACATGTAGCATTGCTCATATATATATATATATATATTGATGATATAAACTAACTAATATACTAAGGAAAATGCTACTTGTACACCCGCAAGGGGTGTACATCTCACACCCCCACCCATCTAAGGATGGGGTGTGATGAGAGGTCACTTGATGTGACATATAAAAAATATTGCCATCATTAAAGAGGTGGAGATGTAAGATATACACCCTTTCGAAGTGTACATGTAGCATTGCTCATATACTAAACCATGCCAGTAACTTTTTGCAAATTCAACGATTACTTTATAATATTTTAATTTATTTGACCCAGGAATAAAGTGGAGAGTTAAAATGGAGAGAATCTCTTTTTTAATTTATCCTGATATTTATCCGTCCATTAATATATCTTAAAAAAAAGGGGTAGGGCCGTAGGGCCGTAGGGGTTTGTTACTGCTCGAGGCAATCAATCAATCAGCTGTTCCCGGCATCACAGCCGTCCGTTCCGTCCCGCTGATATCTCGTACCCACGCGCTGTTCCATCAGTGTTACAGCGTCCAATTCTCCTCGTACCGCATTTACCGAAATACCCCCACGTTCAACAGGCCGAGGCGCTCATCCCAACGGAGAGGTACAATTAAGATCGAATAGAGCCGTTGAGAGACCCTAGGGGCATTTTTGTCACGGTATGTTTGAGTACTCACTTTTTGTCGATTTATTGCGAATAATAATCATTAAACTTTGGAATTGGGCCAGGTGGGTTTCCTTGGGGCCCATTACTGCTCAGCAGCGACGCACTATTCTCGATTCCCACACTCCCTTATAAATGCTCTCTCAGAGAGAGAGAAAGAGAGTGCGTTTAAAACAGAGTATTGGTTTAGTATTAATAGCTCAATCTCTCCTCCTCCTCTTTGTTGAGGAGAGAGAGAGAGAGAGAGAGAGAGAGAGAGAGAGGGGTTTCTAGAGGTTTCACTACAGTCGAGGTTCTCTTTCTCATGCTTCTTTTCTCTCTTTCGCATACATGGACATGGTCTCTTTGTTGTAGTGGTGGTGGCTTTTTCTTTGCCGGGTTTTTGTCTTTTTATCCACGGGACCTTAGCTTTTTTGTTTTTGCTGTTCTTGGTGCTCTGTTTTCGCAGAGATTATAGCTACAAAAGGGTGGTTGGGTGGGTGTGGGTGTGGCATTCTCTTCTACCTGATATTTTCCTTTAAAGGGTTTTGCTTTGTGTGGAGAGCCATAGAGAGAGAGAGAGAGAGAGAGAGAGGGGTGGGAGTTCGTGTGTGAAGGGGTTGTGATTTTTGTAAAAATTATTTTGAGGTAGGTTTTTTTTTGGGAACTTGAGATTTTCAGGATTTTGGCTCGGAGGAGGGGTGGCCATTGGGTGTGGGTTTAAGTAGGGTTTTTGATCAAGGAGGGGTTTTGGTCGACGAGGGTTTGAGGAGGAGAAGGATTTTTGGGGAGCAATGCATTGCTGGGTCCTCGGAGCTCTCGGCAGTTGTTTCCTGAGTTTAGGGTTTCCATCAGGGAGTAAGTAGAATGCGCTTCTCGGGTAGAAGATGAACTGCTCAAATCTTAAAGTGCGAGGCTTTTAGAACTATTCTAAAGAGTCTGATGATTCGTAAAATTGTATTTTGGAAAGGAAGAGGTCTCCCCTCTTACATTGAGGCAACTTTCAGGTTTTAAGCGCTGGCGGGGGAAGAAAAGCCAAGTTTTGGGTAGTATGAGGTTTCCAGTTACAGACTTCCCTTAATATGCTTCATTAGTGTTTTTGAGCGAATTTCAGGAAGGTGGGCACCGCACGAACTTTTGCGAGTCAAAAAGCTTAAGTTCGTGACAGGTATCGAGAGCTCTCGTCGTTGAGAAGCTCTGAAAGTTTTTGTCTGATGGGTAATTCAGGCACGAAACACGGCCGTAGTGCAGCGCTGCAGCTATGCAAGGAGCGCATGCGGTTCATTAAGCAAGCAATCGATTCAAGGTATGCTCTCTCGGCGGCTCAGCTGTCTTATGTTCAATCTCTTCGGAATGTAGGAAGTGCTCTAAGACAGTTTGTGGAGGCTGAGACTTTAATCGAAGTACCCATCGCAACTTTTGAGCCCGATAAATCTCCGTCTCATTCTTCTTACGCTTCGCCGTCGCCTTCCCCTCTCGCCGACCATTTTGGCTCTCCTTTGACCACTGAAAGCCCTTTAAATCCTCGTCTTTCCGACATCAGCTTCATGAGGGCAACAGGAAGTGCTTCTCTAAAAGTTACAGTTAATTCAACACAAAGCCACTTTGTTGAAGAGGATTCATCCCCTACTTTTCCATTCCCTCCACCGCCTCCGGATATTAACTCATCTTGGGACTTCTTTGATCCTGTTTTTCCGTTCCATAATGTAGGCATCCAGAATGGTGAACATGGCCAAAACCAAAATTTTAGTAGGCCTGGGGAATTCCAACATTCTAAAGAAAAGTATCTGAGTCCTTCAATTGAAGAGAAAAATGTGTTTGGAAAGAACGAAGAAAAGGCATCCGCGGGTACTAATTCAGAAGTTGATTGTCAGAACAATGGCTTGGAACGATATCATCTGATGGGAAGGTCTGGATTTATTACAACCGATGGAAAAAATGAATCTTTGAATCGAGTTGCCTTGTCAGAAGTAACCACTTCCGCGTCAAAGGGTGTCGGTGTTGAGAAAGAACCGAGCAATGAAAGGGAAGATGCTTCTGAGTTCATAACTCATAGAGCTAAAGATTTCTTAACCAGTATGAAAGATATTGAAAGCCGGTTCAGTAAGGCGGCAGATTCTGGCCACGAAGTGTCGAGAATGCTGGAAACGAATAAGATTCGACTTAGCATTTCTTCTGAGACAATAGGTAGCATATGAAGTTTTTTTGTAGTCGAAATGCCGTTTGAGTTTTTGCTTGCTTACCTTTTTAATTCTCACACCAACTTCTTGATGGACAGGGAAATCTTCACCATCATTATTCCTTATTCCCTTCTTAATCTGTTGCAAGGCAGAAAACAACACAGCTCATGGTAGGTCATGTTTGTTAGTGTAGAAGTCAATAAATTTTACTTTTCAAGACAAAGAGCTATTCAAAGAATGTGTAGTGCTGTGAGACATTACAGTTCAAAGTGGATTAAATTCTTCTGTTTCAAATTTTGCCAATTTTGTGTAGAATCGGACAAGCAGGTTGCAAAGGTTATTACATGGAATCGCTCGATTTCGTCACAGTCATCATCATCAAGAAATCCTCTTATTTCGGCATCAAGGGATGACGCAACTGAAAGTGGTAGTGACTTTATTGAAGAATTTTGCATGATTTCAGGAAGCCATTCATCAACTTTAGATAGATTGTATGCTTGGGAGAGAAAACTTTACGATGAACTGAAGGTAAACTGATTTATGTGATGCAACATTTCATTTTCTAGAATGCTTTGGGAAATTTCTTTTGTAACTTGATTTTAAATTTCATATCAAATGAAAGAAGAGGGTATTTCTGGCTTTTGAATTGTGTTCCCCGAGTGGCGGTTTCTGTAGTTAATTTAAGTGTGGCCAAGTATCCTTCTCTGAAAAACTTGTACAACTTAGTTTTCTATGCACTCAATGTTTTAACAAGGTAGAATAGGAATTCTGCATTTTACCATCACTTTCTAGAATTATAATTCCTCATAGTGTTAAGCCCTAGTCTAGCCATGTACCTTGAAGCTTATACCTCACCTCATTCGGACTCTGCACTCCTTGTCTACATCTAGCTATTTTAGTAAATACATGATGTTTGATCTGTTTCTTCTTTACTTTTCAAATTTCTGTTTCTGAGAACAGCTATTTTGTCTGTAATATACACATAGTTAAGTTGTCAAATTGTGATGGAAATGGGATGTCATCTCAAAGAATCGACATTGGGGACAGAATCATATATGTATTTTCGACAAGAATTTAAGTGTCGTGGCACGGGATCGTGCCGAAAACTTGCTGGCACGGTACAACACGGTGCGTGCCGACCCATGCCGATTAGTGCCGGTCACAAAAAATTTATGTGTGCCGACACATAATGGCATGAAATATTTATTTTTTTTAGCAACAAAAATTTCAAATTACATATTATTTATTTTTATCAAATATTTTGAACTTTATTGAAAAAATTATTTAGTAATTTAAAGAAAAATAGGTTTTGAGCTGTGCCATTGGAACGGACGCTATATCGTGCCGGTATCTTGTTGACACGATACGGTACGGTGGATACGACCCGTGCCGATGCATACTTAAATCATTGATATTTGAGCATATTTACTCAAAAATGAACCACTTTGTAATCAAAAACAAAATAGAAATAAAAAACAACAATATCTAAGATGAGTTTTGCTTTGTTTTCTTGTATCTTGATTCTCATGCACTTTGCTTTTCTCTTAATTAATATACCAGTATTTGATTTCATTATTGTGATTTCACTCTATTTTTCAATTTCAGTCTAGTGAGTCCATCAGTAAGGCATATGATCGGAAATGCGTCCAGCTCAGACACCAATTTGCAAGAGACTTAGATGCCCGTGTGATCGACAAAACTCGTGCTGTAGCGAAAGATCTGTATTCAAGATTGAGAGTAGCAATTCAAACAGTTGATTCAATTTCTAGAAGAATCGAGAAGCTAGGGGATGAAGAACTGCAACCCCAACTCATCGAACTGATTCAAGGGTATGTATGCTATCTTACCTTCCATTTAATAATTCATCTTTCTACGAGTCTTACCTTATAACTTTGGCAAGTTAAACAGAAAACTATATTGTGTTTTGCAGGTTGATCCGCATGTGGAGACTTATGCTTGAAACCCACCATGCACAACACATAACTATCTCACTAGCCTATCACACAAAATCCTCAGCTTCAGTACCACCTAGTGAGTCCTTTAAACGAGCTCTGATCCACCTACAAAGTGAGATGAATTGTTTTGGCTTAAGCTTTTCAAATTGGGTAAAAGCCCACAAATCCTATGTAGAAGTTCTCAACTCCTGGCTCCAAAAGTGTGTCTTGCCACCACAAGAACGCTCAAGGGGAAGGAAGGTAGTCTTTTCTCCTCGCAGAACCCTTGCCCCTCCAATATGTGTTCTCTTGCGGGAATGGTTGAACAGAATATCGTTGAAAAATTCAGATGAAGTTAATGATTCTATAAATCAGATCACATTGGACTTGCATGAATGGTTCAAGCAGCAGTCACAATTAAAACAAGCCAAAAAGAAGCTTGATGAGGACAATGAGACAGAGTCAAAGGCGGAGAGCAAAGAAGAGAAATGTATGGAGATAGAATCGAAGGTGGTCAACTTACAAGGTAGCTTGACAAGATTGTTTGATCGGCTAACGAAATTTGCGGAGGCCACATTGAAAACGTATGAAGAGGTCAAACAAGAGAGCGAGAACGCCCGGGCTGCTTATATAGATGGTAGAGTCATTAGGTAAATTAATATGTAAATGTAATCGGTATCCTTGTAAGTATTTTGTTTGAGCAAAGTTTTATATTTTTGGGAAGCTGTCAAATGCTGCATGGAGGAAGAGCATGCTGATTTTTCTGGCATTGTATCAACATTTGCTCACAGGATGGCTAGTCACAGAGCTGACCTAAGTGCTATAGATTTTCAGTGGCTATGGGATGTGTTCAATTATAAGTTCTCCTGTACAAAAATATTTTTGGCTTATCTCAGGGGTGTTCTAACTTGCTTTGTCATGAATGAATTGTGTTAGTTTACCACCTTTAGATGAAAACTAGTTTCTGATAGAGACATCCTGGTGCAGGTTTTTTGGTTTTTATGTTGATATAGATTTATAGATAAAAAAAGATTACAAGAACTTGATATGTTGTAAAGGTAACAGTAAATAATCAAAAGTAATATTGGTCGGCAGCCTAATCAAACTTAGACAAATGGCGCAGTCTAAAAAATCTCTCAGATCATACGTAGCATGCCTAATAAAGTACTAGCTGAAGCTCTTCAAAGATGCTAATGAAAATATTCCACCAGTGCAGTACTACAATGATTTATCCACACAAATAAAATAAAGGCAGAATTAATAGAAATTCCCAGTTTGATGTTCAAATGAATTATGCGGCTTATCAATGCAGCCCAATGTACAGTAAAATTATACTTGCTGAAAGTGATAGCATACAACAGCTCATATGCTGCCTATACAGCAACTGACAAATAAGCGCTTGCAGATGCTATCCAGATAAAACTACAATACAGTAAGCATCAGATCAAATCACAATTACCGAGTTCCAGCTCCTACTTTGCTTCCTAAAATACAGTGATCAGCATAGATGGCCAAATTATGAATGATCCATTCAAAAGTACCAAATAATCCTCAATCATCTGAAGAAACTGTGCTAATCTCGAGATCTCTCTTGCAGTTCTCCTTCAATTCCTTTAACCTCAGTAGGGTGGAATGCTGCCATTGAAACAAAAAGAACATATACCAGATTACTTCCTAAAAATAAAAAAAGATGTATACCACATAAAAGAGTTGCATGACAAACACATAATTGAGCCATACTTTGAGGTTTAGAGATTTCGACAATATTTCAAGCAATTTTCTATATTTTAGTCCTTACTACTAGTCTGCAACCAGTGACCCTGATCATTTATGTTAGGCCTTGAAAGTATCTCCCTTCTACTCACCATTCAAAAGGATCAAAACATAATAGAGACATACGAATGATTTAGTGGGCAACTTACAAGCTGCATCGTCTCACGCTCAAGGACGTTGTCGGTATGAAGAAAGAGTGACTTCCAGTGTTGCGTGAGTTCGAGCTCCATTTCTACGGATTGCTTTGGGATATCTCTAGGAGTCTTGCCGGTATGTGCAAGACCATAATTTTTCCCTTCCAGTAACCTAATCTGTTTTCTCGTCCTGTTCACCGCTAAGGAAATAAAAGAAGTTATAGTCATGTGAAGCCAGAAGTAGACCTGAAACTAGGATTGCTGATGATCAACAACTACACAAAACCATCCGTGGTTCATTTATTCCTGAATCAATCAAGTAAGCTCACCAGAAAGACGGCCGCTGGTATCCTGGTAATGAAGATCCGCCAACATATGAGCAGCTAATCCAGAAACATACAATATAAGATCAGGAACTTATAAGAGCTAAGAAAATTTTCAGAAAAACTTCTATGCAGTTAATATAAATTTAACAGATAAATGCATGAGGAAAACAAGATTGTAATTTTACCTTTGAGACAAAAGGAGCACATACATGCTTTGTCCATATGAACACCGCCTTTCCCCTTAGCATCCTCACCGTTTCGCGCATGGTGCGAATTTAAAATCTCCTTCGTATCATTCACTTTGTGCCCTGATGAACCAGATGGGTCAAATAACTCTAACCAGCTCGATTTCCCAACTCGATCTTGGGTGAGACATTCATCATTCCCAACAGTTATCTTATCGTCCATTCCAGAAACAGAATTCAAACAGTCACCATCAGTTTGCGCAGCATTTCTTGAACTCTCTTCGCCATCTGTTTCATAACCCTCTTCGCAGCGTTCTTCTTGTTCCGGCCATGACTCTCTTGCTTTACTGCTGTGACCAGATAAAGAACCCAAAAGTTGACAATCGTGTTTCGACATTTTTGCTTTACTGCTGTCTACATAGTCCAAACACAAACTAAAAGGATGGTCGGCGATTCGAGTATTCTCTTTGTTAAGGTAATCTCTATAATCTGAAGCCATAGAACGGCAGGTCTCTTTCGCACTACCTCCGATATTTTCCTTGTCATCTATCGCACATTCGTTCTTTCGATAACACCGCGTCTCGTATTCTTTTCCTTTTTGTCTTCTTGACGTACTCTCTTTGTCTCTCTCGATCTTGTTCTCATTCATAGAAATTTTCAAATCCAATGAGGGTGGCCTCTTACCAAAGATGTTGATCACATCATCCAAAATGCGCGGAGCTTCATCTCCTAGGCCTTCATTAGCCATTGTATTCCTATGCAATTAACCAAAAAAAAACTTTTATCATATATATATATATATATATATTCTACCTTTGTTTCTCGGATTCAAAATAGCACTCGCATAATTTTTGCATGGATCGGGACGCAAAATGCAAAATCCAAAAAATGTATGAGAACAAGTCACCATTTGGTCAAATTGAACCCAGATTTTAACCAACAAAAAAAAGGGAAAATATCAGCAAAAATTACACCCAACAAAATGATATTTTCGAATGTTATGTCAAAAAAATAGATCGGAAGCAAATCTAGAGAAAATTTAAAGATCCACGTATCAAAAATTCGCTGGAATGTAAAAAACGAAGAAAAAAAAAAATCAAATGGGAGTGAAATTGGAGGCTCGCGAGATCGAGAGAGATCGGAAAGGAACATGAGGAGCAATGGTAACCTTTTTCGCGAGGGAGCTCTCCGTTGACTCGGGTGGCGGAGGAGTAGGGTTTAGGGTTTTGGAAAATGGGGATTTTTGGAAACTGAGAGAGAGGGAGAGGTTGTAGAAGAAACGAGCGAGGGAGGACAAACGCGCGTTCGGTATTTTGAATTGTCCGAAAAATTAGAAAAAAAAAAAAAAAAAAAAAAAACTAAGAGGGGATCTGGAAACTTTTTTTGTTTTTTGTTTTTTTATGACGTTTTGTCCACACAAAATATGAGAAAGGCCCAGGCCCAGGCCCAGGAATAACCTGAACTCAATACTTAAATTTTTTCTTTTTTTTAAAAAAAAAATTATAACTTTAAGACGTGTTTTCGAATTTGGATACATTTTTTAAACACATTATGAAAATATTAACGTATGTGTAAAAGAAAATTAAAAAATAATATCATGTTTACGCACTAAATCGGTTATGATATATTTTTTTAATGTATTATCTGAGATTATGCAAAAATAGATTCTTCATAGTTGGGAGGGAGTGAGATGGTGTAGATGGTGAAACGCGCAGTTCAGTATATCGAATTGTCGGAAAAATAGAGAAAAAGGTATATGGTATTTGCAACCTTATCTTTTTTCTTTTTTTTTTGTGCATTTTGGATATTTTTTTGGTAGGATATGTCCAGTGTCCACACGAAATACGAAAAAAGACTCAGAACTAGCTTAAACTTATTGTTATAAATATTTTTTTTTAAAAATAAATTTTATATGTGTTTTCGATATTTTTTAAGGTGCCGTTTAAAATTATGAAAATATTATAATATATGCTGAAAACAAAATAAAAAAAATTATTGTATATCGTAATGAATTAGTTATGAACTTATGATTTTTTTTTTTTTTTTTTTTTTGAGAGAGAGAGATAGAAAGATAGCATGCTATTCAGAATTATAAAGCAATTAGGCTTCGAATTCAAATATCAACCACTAAATTTGTTGCCACTTGTACTAGTGACGGTCGGTTATGATATATTTCGTTATATTTTTTTTAAGGGAACGTTTGTTTGATATTATGCAAATATGAATTTTTTGGAATTGGAAGGGATGGAGAGGGTTTAGACTGAGGAGAATTTGAAATCCTGTTTTATTTTTTTCTTTTACTTTTTGGATATTTTTGGGCGGGACGGTAAGTGCCGGGCGTTCACACAAAACACACGAAATGCTCGAGACTAGTCTGAACTCAATGCTATAAATAATTTTTCAAAATTTAAAATTTAAACGTATTTTGAATTTTTTTTAAAACACTGTTTGAAATTAGATAAAAATTACTGTACATGCAGCAAAAAAACATAATAAAAAAATATTATATTTTGCACATCGTAATAAATTAATGGGTTAATTGCATACATGTCCCTCCAAATATGTCGGATTGCAAATATATCCCTGCAAAATTCAACTTTTCATATTTATCCCTGCAAAAATTTACCGTTATTCAAATATGCCCCTCTGTTAGAAAAAATAAGTTAACCATAGGTTAAATGCTTAACCTTGGTTAGATTAGAAAGTGAATATACCATTTTACCCTTTCTTTTATTTTAACGTTGGGTTTTTTCCTGTTCTCTTCCCATCCCCTCTTCCTCTTCATCTTTCCATCATCCCTGAACCGGACTCGTCGAGCGGGAGGTCGCCGCGCAGGAAGAGGTGATACATTGGCCCCGGAGGAAGAGGTGATACTCGCGGCGCTCGGCGGCTACCGCGCGCTCTACCGCCTCTGCGTCGGCCCCGCCCTCCACCGCCTCGCCGCCGGACCCGACCGACCCGACCTCTCCCTCGCGCTCTCGCTCTCGCTCTCCCTCTTCTCCATCGACCGCTACGAGCGCCTCGGGGCCCCCACCGCCCCGCCTCCCTGCTTTTCCTTTCCAACCCCGTCGACGTTTCCTGATCCCCTTGTTAATTGCTTCCATCTAATTTACTTGTTCCCAGTTATTATTATTTTTTATTTTATTTTATTTTTTGCAGTACAGAAAATTATATTTCTATCTATCTTCATAGTTATCAACTCGTAAGAGGAAAGGCGCGTGGGAGTAAACTCCACGCGACGAGTTTATGTGCTCTACATTTGTTCCATCAGTGTTTTGGTAATCATTTTAGTTTTTTATTTTGTAAAAATTATATTTATTTATAGGTTAAAATTAAGTTTAAGATTTTAGATAGAATTAATTTAGATTTTAGATAGAATTAATGAATTTGTTTTGTGATACGAAATATACTTTAAGTATTTTCAAATTAATTTGTTTTATTGACACCAATTTAAAATTTGATTTTTTTTTTAATTGAGAGATTTCAATTTTGTTACAAATTTTATTAGGAGAGGGGCATTTTTGCAATAATTAGAGGGATTTTAACGTTGGGATTTTTGGAGAGGGGCATTTTTGAAACAAGTAGATTGGTATTACTTTTGGAGGGATATATTTGTAAGGGGCAAAAAAGTAATTTTACATGGAATCTGTTAAAAAATTAACGGATTCCAAACGGGGATTAACCTCAGGGGTATATTTGAAGAACTTTGGATTTTTGCAGGGATAAATATGGAAAGTTGAATTTTGCAGGGATATATTTACAATCCGACATATTTGGAGGGACATGTATGCAATTAACCCTAAATTAATTATAGGGTTAATTGCATACATGTCCCTACAAATATGTCGAATTGCAAATATATCCCTGCAAAATTCAACTTTTCGTATTTATTTCTTCAAAAATCCAAAGTTCTTCAAATATGCCCCTCTGGTTAATCCCCGTTTGGAATCTGTTTATTTTTTAACAGATTCGATGTGAAATGACTTTTTTGCCCCCTTACAAATATATCCCTCCAAAAACAATATCATTATATTTGTTACAAAAATGTCCCTCTCCAAAAATCATAAAATTCTATCATCAAAATAATTTTTTTTTTTTTTTTTTTTTTGAGGTATAATATGGAAAGGGTAAATATATAAATTCAATTTTTAATCTAACCAAGGTTAAGCATTTAACTTAGGGTTAAATCAACTTTTTTTAACCGAGATGGACGGTAGGGACATATTTGAATAATGGTGGATTTTTGAAGGGATAAATATGAAAAGTTGAATTTTGTAGGGATATATTTATAATTCGACATATTTGCAGAGACATATATGCAATTAACCATTAATTATAATATATTTTTTAAGACAAAATAAATAAAAATATATTTTTTAGAATTGAAAGGAAATGAGGGAGTGTAGACGAAGCAAGGGAGGCGAAACACACAACTCAGCACTCCGAAAAAAAAATAAAAAAAAGGTTGAGAGGATTTGGATTTTTTTTTTTTTTTTTTTTTTTTTTTTTTTTGGTGTTTTAGATATTTTTTGAATAGGGCAATAAGAGGCCACGTGTCTGTACGAAGCACCAAAAGGCCCAAGACTTGCCTTAACTCAATGCTATAAATAATTTTTAAAAATTTAAATTAGACATATTTTGGATTATTTTTAAAATATTCATTGAGATCGACATGATACATGTATACAAAAATACAATAAAAAAATATCAGATTTGCACGTCATAATAAATCAGTTATAATATATTTTTAAAAAATATCATTTAAAATTATGTGAAAATAAAATTCTCATAGTTGGAAGGGAGGAAGAGGGTGTAGATGAAGCGCGGGAGGCAAAACGCACAACTCAGTATTTCGATCTGTCGAAAAAAAGGGTAGAGGAGATTTGGGACCTTGTCTTTTTTTTTTTCAGTGTTTTAGATATTTGTGGGTAGGACGGTAAAAAATTACGCGTCTATACAAAACACTCAAAAGATATGAAACTAGCATGAACTCAATACTATAAATAAATTTTAAAATTTTAAAATTTAGATTTAATTTGAATATTTTTTTTAAGCACGGTTTGAAATTACAAAAGAATTATGATACGTGCAGAAAAAGTATAATTATAAAAAAATATCGTGTTTAACATATTTTAACGAGTCAGTTATAATATATTGTTTTGACGCCCCATAAGTCCCATTCAAACTTTTAAAATATTTATAAATTAAAATTTAAAACTTTAAAAATTATAGTTGGAAGTTGGCTCAATCCCAGCCTTGTCTGAAAAATATTATTTAATTTAAAATTCAAAGCCAATTCAAAATAAGCAAATTAGGTCAAATCAAATCAAGCCACGTGACGAAGGAATAAGTTATACTGGGTCAATCAGTGCGAATTTTTCCGGGCTTGTGATGTGAAATCCGATCCAACCTCCCGGTACCGGGTTAGGTGCCACCAAACCTAACAAGAAAATCGGGCTCAACGAATCGGGCCAATATATTCTTTGGGTTTCAAAACTCTGTAGAAAGAAGTGCGATGCAGTGCTGCACAGTCGACTGCAGCAGGGCAGAAACAGGTGTAAAATTGGCATTTCATAATCTCATCATCGATCATATTCGATCACATATATATATATATATATATATATATATATATATATAGGTGTCTCCACTCCAAAAATGGAACCTTGTTTGAGGTGTGTTTAATTTGTTGGCTTTTATTTGTCTACGCATGTACACTTTCGTATTTGACGCGCCATTGTGCTTTGCTAATTCTCTCCAGTTGAGGTGGGGTCCCAACCATTTTCCTTGGATTTGGTGCATTAACATCCATGTAGATGATACAATATCTGATGAATTTGGCTAAGTGGACGCGCGTGTCTCAACCAATTTTTTGTCATTTGCGATACGATATCGAGACACTTGACAAGGATGTTTCCCAATTCACGATATCATGTTGCCTATAAATTAAGGTGCCTAGCTTGTATAGAGTTCTCTTTATTCGAATAGTTGTTTTCATCCTTTTCCTTTGTGCTCCAATTTGTCGATCTATTGCTACATGATTGATAAGGGAAAACAAATGGAAAGGAAGAGTATGTACGTACGTCCATTTGTTATAAACTGATCGACCTTACAGTGAAGGGCTAATACTCAAAACCATGCATGGTCACCTTTGTTATTGTGAAATTCTCTCTAAAGAACATTGCTTTACTACTACTGATCACGAAAGTTAACTACTACTCTTTGTTATAATATTTGACGTGGCTCCGTAAATTTAAGTAGCTCAGTCATGAGATAATGTGACAATATTGATTCACAATGGCCATTTGCTAGCTTTTCTCTCCACATAATACATACTCTATTTCCCAAAATTAGATAGGGTGATATCAACGTAACAAAAAATTCTATTAACAGATCAAAAATATTGAATTTGGTCAATTAATGACTAGATATATGGACAGGTTAACTATATATTGACGATTTATTCAACCAAATTAAAGCAGTACTATCAAAAGATTAATTATCTCAACTGTGTGCAATTACTAAGGCATTGAATAAAATTCTCTACAAAGCAAGCTGGCTTATGCTAATTAGGTAGGACACGTTAGATGATAGTTAAGTTTCAGTGCAAACCCACATGGAGATGAGATTTGAATATATATATATATATATATATATATATCAATAATTTTCATTTTTAAACAATTTGTTTTTGTGAATAATGGGATGATGTCCCTTTCTATAGTTTAACTTTTAGACAAAAAATCACAATTAGATTTTATTCTTAAAATATTAATCATCCAAAATTAAATGCAGTGTATGTGCATGCAGGGACGAAGCCAGAATTTAATCATGAGGGGGGCCAAAATGTATGTAAATAAAAATTTTAGCAGATAACTATAATTTTATCTAATCAATTTTTTTTAAAAAAAATTATTAATTTAATAATTAATGTAAAAATATTAAAATTAATTTTTAATTACAGATATTTAATTTTAATTATTTTATTTATATTATTATATTTAAATAACTATAAATTATATTAAATCTAACAGTAATTCAGTTAGCGATTGATCCATTTCTTAGTATTTTTAATAAATAAAATTATAACATTTAATGATTATTAGATCAAATAGTTATTAAATTTAATATAATATTTTATTTTGTTAAATAAAATAGCTCACTAGGCAGAAATAAAAAAAAAAAAAAAAAAAATTGAAGTTAAGGGATGTATTTCAAAATACCTTATAAGTATGCGACTCTTAATATATTTTGACTTATTTAAAATATATATAGAGAAGAAAATATATATATATATTGGCACCAAAAATAAATTAAGCAAATATTTAAAAACTGAGGGGGGCCATGGCTATCTAATTTTTTTTTTTTATTAAATTAGTACTTAGGACTAATAAGTAATATTAAAAAGTTGGGGGGGGGGGGGGGGGGGGGGGGCCATGGCCCCTTTGGGCCTTAACATAGCTTCGTCCTTGTGTGCATGAGATATACAATTAATATATACTGGGCGCATGCAATAATTTTCTGACGTACGTAGATGCCGTCATACTCATACGGAGGAATGCTATCTGTACACCCATAAATGAGTGTATATCTTACACCCCCATCCATTCAAGGGTGGAGAGTACTTCTCCACCCATCACTTGAAGTCACCCATAATTTGAAGTGATGGATAAAATTCATCTCACTCTTGGATGAATAGGATGTAAGATGTACATTCATTTTGGGGTATATACTTAGCTTTTTCTTTAGATAAGTAAAATAATCTACACAAATATAGTCGATATGTAACAATATAGTCATTGAAGAAGTAAATATAAAATGTACATGCATGTATGTGTTGCATGCATGTATGCCTCAGTTTAGCGTATATGGTAAGCTACAAGAAGCAGATGCGATTTGAAGCATGAGATGAATCTATATTATATTAGCAGTATGTTATCGAACAATATTTTATCTTATTGATACTAAATAGATTGAGAAAATGAGCTCATACATCCTCTCCAAGCAGCTTAGTTCACATAACATTTTACCAACCATGCATGCAATTGCCTATATGCTCCTGACTATAAAACTACTATTATATTTACTCTTCAAAAATTTGTGTTCCAATATAGTAATATACTCTCTAAAATATTAAAAATAAAAGTATATAAGAAAAAAATAAAATCCTATCAAGTATACATTTAATATATTAGGTATATAATTTTTTTTTTTTTTTAATTTATTAGTACTTTAACCAGATCCTAAACAAAATACAGTTTGGTGTCGAGGATGCACCGATGCACCGCTGGGTCAAACTTGCAAAAGTCAAGCCGCAAAAAAGCTAATTAATTAATAAATAAAATAAATGGATTTAAATAAGAACTCTCCAACAACCAACATGATCTATCGCCACGTACCCTGCTCCCGCCACGTGTCCTATTTTTCCTCACAAATCATCCTCGCTGTTTCCTGTTTAGTACGTTTACCGGATCTTTCGCCATTCTCTTCCACCGCTCTCCCGCGTCTATAAATTTTCCCGAGTGGGCTCAAAATTTCTCCCTCCGATCCCTCTTTTACCCAGTCCTAAACAAATTTCGCTTAAATCTCTTTAGATTCGCCTAAGGTATGTGATGGTTTTTCTAAATTTTTGGAAATTTTTATCATCGATGTTTCATTTCAATCCGTTTTTCATACAATATTTTTGAATTTTTTGTAGTAATTAATCTCTAATTGGCAAAAAAAAAAGAAAAAAAAAAAGAGGGTAGATATGGCGCAATATATCGACAACGATCTCGATTACATGTTGCAATTCGGCGGAGTATTAGGGTTTGAATTTGATTACGATTCATACGGAGATGACACTGATTCAGAAAGAGGAGGTGAGGATTTGAACTTCAATGGGGACGATGAAGTGGTAATTTTTCCACCTTTTCCCCCAAATTTGGTGGTTTATTATGATCAACTGCTGGTTTTCTAGAGAAATTTTTAAAAAAACCATTTTCCTGTTAATTTTTGCTCTTGTTATGCTCTTAGGAAACCGAAACATCGGCCTCTGAGGCTCATAGTGAGAAGGATATACAAGGGATTCCGTGGGAACGAATGAGGCTTACGAGGAACGAGTGTCGGCAAATTAGGTTGAAGCAGTATAGGAACTACCAGAACCTTTCCTTACCCCGGGACCGATTGGATAAGGTGATATATTGGATTTTGTAGTAGGGTTTATGTGAGCTGAGTTTTATTAGTATTCTTCTCAAAGGAGGGAAAAATATTAGTTAAGATGCGTTGGATAAGTTATTTTGATTCTAGGATTATTCACGGATTACCGGGCTACTGTTCTTCTAATTTTCTCTTGTTTCTTAGCATTAAACTGGTAATTTAGACATCCTCGCCTCCCTTTCGTAATCTTTCATGATTTTATTTTTGCTTACTTTCCAACAACAGTAGCTATTTATACTCATGAAAAAGGCTGGTGGATCTTCTCTTGGAAATGCTCCTTGAGGCCCTATAAACATTTGTTTTTTGTTAAATGAGCCTTCAATCAATGTTTCTGGAGTTAAAACCGAATGAGTTTTTCTCGAAAGGTCAAGTCAAATTGATCGTAGCCCTTTATTCATTTTGCGGAACAGAGGAGGGGTTTCTTGTCGATTAATTACCTGAGTTACATAAAAAGGTTAGTAATAGTCAGCAACAATACCAAAAAAAGGGGGATTTATCAAAAAGAAAAATTGCTCATATATTGCTTCTTTTGTCCATTTTTAATTGTCAACACTGTTTTTCCTGCTTATATATTATTCTTTATAGGCCAGTGGTTTATATCTGGGTGCTATTCGTTGGTTAATGGTGACTGATAGTTTAGAATTTATATGACTTGTCAAGATGTAGTCCTGTCACAGTGCAGGGATTTTTTTTGTTATATTGCTTTGGTAGAAGAATTTAGATAGCCAAATCTTTGGATTGAGAATTAAAACTCATTTGTAAGTTGTAATAAGGTTAAATCCAACTCTAGTGGATTGAGAAATAAAACTCTTTTACTCTTTGCAGCACATATGTTAGTCTAGTTGTTAACTCCACTACGCACTTGTCCAAAAGACAGAAAAAAACCGATAGTAGTTATAAACCTTTAATTTGAGTATTTAGAATTTACATAATTTGCTCTTTTGGCCATCATCTTTGCCAACTTTGGCACGCACAAATGGGCATTCACTAGTATGCAATGAAATTCATGCATGCAAATTATCAGGTGCTCCTTGAGTTGTGTGAATATAAAGAGGAACTCTACTCCTTGTGAATGATCATTTCCATTTTTTGACACACTTCGTTGTTTACAGGAATGCAAGCAGGTGGAGAAAGGAAGTACTTTCTTTGATTTCCAACACAACACAAGGCTTGTCAAGTTGTCAATTGTGCATTTTCAGGTAATTTTCGAATAAAATTTCCAGTCTGAATTGATAATTCTTTTTATGTTAGTCATGATTGGTTTAGTGGTAATCTGCCACCTTGCTGGCATTTGGGAAAAAATATTAAGCAGATCAATGTGGTTTAGGAGTCTCTTTGTGATCTCCTTAATGTTTTTAAAAGGAAACAATGGAAATTCTGAAAGAAGAATCAGACCATTTAAGTTCTTTTGATTTTGAGAAGTAAACAATTTACATTCTAATACAGAATGAATATAGATAAGCTATTAAATACACATCTAAACCTAGGAAAAACTCTTTACTATACTTCAATTTACACCCTCAAACAATACTGGACCTGTCGACCCAATTGATTGTCACGACAATGTTCATGGGTATTATCAACCGTCCCTAGTGCAAGTGGCAAAGGGCTTGGTGGTTGATACCCGAGACCCAAGTTCGAAGCCTAGTTGCTTCACATTTCCAGCTAAGTTTATTTCAAAAATAAACGAAGCGGGTAGCATGCTACCTTTCTCTCAATGTTCATGGGTATTTTGTATTCCATGTATATTCTGTTGGGCAATTCAGCTTAGGCTCTAAATTCAGCTGTTGTAGACATAATTCAGCTGTTGGTTTATGTGGATTTTCTTTTGAAACAAGTTGTTTTTGCTCATTCTACTGTTCCTTGGACGTTCTTGTTGTATTGATTTCTTTAACTAACAGCACCAGTAGCATGCATACACGCAAGGGAGAGAAGACCTGTTGTAGTCTACAAGATCCTGTAATCACTGAATTTTGTTATTGGGTGCAATATGCATTTTAAATTTTTTACTGGCTATTTCTTGGTAGAATGTCTTTTTATTTTAGTTCTAACCATCTGATGTGCCTATTAATTACCTATATCTAATATTTAGCAGCAGATTGCTTTATAATATGTTTTTACCAGCATTAAAGCATTGGGCCAGTCTATATGATCAGATGAAGCTATGGAAGTTTCTATCCACATGGTTTGGTGGGGAAAATATTATGTTTTGTCTGGGCCTAACTGCATGCATCTTCTGTTTGTAACCTTTTATTTTTCTTTTACTACAAGGGGCCATATAAGATAGAACACGTCTCCCGCAGGAAACTCAAACTTACTAGCTCAGTTGTTATTTACTAATCAGAACTTGGCTGATTCCATCTCTGTTACTATGGATTTTTTTTTTTCCTGATATATGTTTTTTCTTTTAAATTATAGTGGATGTCTACTTTTTTGATGAAAATGGTGTTTTCATCTCGATTTGTGCTTGCTTATGTTTTAACATATGCTTACGCTCGCACACTGAATTATTTCTGTTGTTTCCTAATTTAACAATTAACTTAAAACTTTCTAAAGAAAATTATATTGTAATACTGCTTAAGTCAACTGAAATGATTCAAATCTTTAGCCAAGTTAAAATATCATGGCCTTCAAGTGTTTAAATATTCTAAGCATCTTGTATTGATTTTTGCTCATGTTATTGAACTCCTGGTTAGAGAGAGATTATTCTGCTGTACGAAGCAAATGCAGTAAGAATTTCACTAGACAACTAAATTGATAGTTCACCGAAAAAACAAAAGAAATTTTATTACGAGGCATTTTATTACAACTTTATGAAATTTAATTTCTTATAAATAATTCAATTTCTTTTGTTTTCTGTGCAATTTATTTCTTATCAATAATTCAATGTATTACTTAGCAGTAATTCTCTACAATGATCTGTTTTGCAGTTGAGAAACCTTCTATGGGCAACATCAAAGCACGATGTCTACACAGCTCAGAATTATTCAGTTCAGCATTGGTCTTCAATGCAACAGAACTGCACGGAAGTACTCAATGTAGCTGGACAGGTTGTACCGACACAGGTCATTATCTTTAACTGCTACAGATTTTTTGTATTTACTTTTTTGCTTCTTTTATCACTTATTTCTTGTTAGATTTTACAGGAACATCGTGGTTCTTTAGTACAACCAGTCTCAAGGGTACAGATAAGCTCGATGGCTGTGAGAGAGAACTTATTAGCAGCTGGTGGTTTTCAAGGGGAGATTATTTGTAAGGTAAATTAAATTTGCAAATATTCCCTGATATTCTTTGTCCTGTTTATCTTGAATGTCTGATAAACCATAATCTTCTTGATTTCACAGTATTTGGATCAACCTGGAGTGGTCTTCTCCACAATAGTAACTAATGATGAGAATGCCGTTACCAATTCAGTGGATATTTACCAGGATATGAAGTGAGAATTCACTTGGTGGTTGATCATTTTTATTTTACCTCTTTGTAATTCTTCTTTTGAGTTGCCATCTAATATCTGAAAACTATATAACAGTGGCTCCACTCTGCTGATGGCTGCAAACAATGATTGCTCCGTGAGGATTTTTGATGCCCAGAACTTCGCCTTGTTAAATCAGTTCACATTCCCGTGGTCTGTTAATGTGAGTACCCTAAATCACCTATGCACTTTTCCTTGCTTCTAACAGTTAGCTTAAATATACAATTTAGGCTTTTCTTCTGCCATTGCTAATTCAGTGCTACTGGTTGGTTTCTGCAGAGTACTTCTGTTAGTCCGGATAGCAAGCTCCTTGCAGTTGTTGGGGACGATGTAGATTGTTTAGTGGCCGATGCTAAGTCGGGGAAGGTAAAGTCCATCTCTTTGTTCTTGGAGCTATGTCATTTCACTTTTTATTAGGTAATGTGTGGACTGACCCTTTAAAGTTTCGCATTATTGCGACTTAGTCCCTGAATTTTTCGCTTAGATCTTGCAAATGTTTCCCTGGGGTCCATTAAGCCAAGTAACCTCAATGTGACCCTATTTATGTAAAATGTCCATATTTACCTTGCTCCAAATAAACTATGAGGGTAAGTCAATTTGCAGAAAGGAGTTTAAAATGGCCAGTTTATACGAAAATGTCAATTGTGGAGTACATGATGTAATGGACTTCAGAGATCAAACATTTTGGACGACAGTCAATGAGAAAGTTTTGCCAACTACATTGTTTCGGTGAAATGTTCAGGAGAAATATTGTGAAAGTGCAGCAACTACCTGGGCGTTTTGTTCTACTTTCTAACATTGTAGCTCATTTTTTGTTAGGCTATCGGAATTCTCAAAGGCCACTTGGATTATTCATTTTCATCAGCTTGGCACCCTGATGGCTACATCTTAGCTACTGGGAATCAAGACAAAACATGCAGGCTATGGGATATAAGGAATCTTTCCAAATCATTTACCACACTAAAAGGGAGGATGGGGGCGATTCGGTGTATTAAGTTCTCATCTGACGGTCGTTTTATGGCAATTGCTGAGCCAGCTGATTTTGTTCACATATACGATGCCATGACCGATTACTCCCAAGCCCAGGAGATTGATTTGTTTGGTGAGATAGCCGGGCAATCTTTTAGCCCGGATTCAGAGGCTTTCTTTGTAGGTGTAGCCAACCAAACTTACGGAAGTCTAATAGAGTTCAATAGGAGGCATAGCTATCAGTACTTGGATTTTTTCCTGTGATCAAGGGGCGACTTTATAAATGGAGAAAGTAGAGAGAGCGAGAGAAGTATCTATCTTGCTTTGCGTAATGATGCAGCATATGGAGCTTCCTCCTGGAAGAGGAGTGATGTTATAAATGAAGTCTAGTTTTTTATGTTCATAATTGATGTTTGTATGAAGGATCTCTGCTTTTAATGAAGATCCTTCTCGCTTTATCGGTCTGTGTGTTTTTCCACCGTATTGTTACACAAAACAGTTATGTATTGGCTGAATTTGGACAACTATGTATATAACCTATGCTATACCAAGAAAATGATCGTGTATAATATATTTATGGTTCTTTCTCAATTCCTGGTTCTGAGAAGCGAGTTTTTCTTCTATTGTGCAAAGCTTTGACAATTTACAGTTGCTACATTTCCTTTATACTAGGAGATTTTTAATGCTTAGTATTGTCTCACCTGTGTTTCTCAGAAAATTTTTGTCTCACTTGTCATAGTTCTGAATTTAGTGAAGAACTATAAGCTGCTCATCAGGTATGACATTTTAACAACATCCTTCAGTTATATTTTTAAGAGATTGTACACGCTTAACAATTTACGAAATATTTAATTAGTTTATTAATCATATTACATATAAATATTTAATTACATAGAAAAGCAGAAAAGAAGATTTCTATTTGTATTCCAGGCGGAGGTCTAGAAATTTTCATTTTTGAATTTTATAAATAAAAAAATAAATATTGTGACAGGACACATTTGGATACTTAATATTTGGTAAATGCTAAGTGTAAATTAGGACTGTATTTAGTTGCAATGTGTAAATTAGGACTGTATTTGTTGTAGTAGTTCAACCAAACGATCAAACAAGCTACCAAAATCGGTCGGATGGCTAATTGACTAGTCCTTTTTATGTTGTAGGAGGTAGGGGTGCCAACAAAAGCCGAACACGAGCGAGCTCGTTTAATTAAACGAGCCGAACACGAGCTGACTTGTTTAAATATCGAGCTGAAAATTTTGGTTCGTTTATTAACAAGTCGAATACGCGCTAGCTCGCGAACAACAAGTTAGATTTTTATTTCCACTATTATGTATAAATTTTTAAAAAAATTAAAAAATTAAAATCTTAATCTAATAATTAAAATTTATAAAAAATTAATTTTTTTATATTAGATTGTCATAAAATCTAAACAGTAAAATTTACAGAAGTAATTTCCATATATATATATATATATATATATATATATATATATATATATATATATATATATATATATATATATATATATATATATATATATATAGAGAGAGAGAGAGAGAGAGAGAGAGAAATGACAACCTAATATAGAGAGAGAGAGAGAGAAATGTTATTTTACATTCTAAAAGGAGTGTACATCACACATCCCACCTATTCAATGAATAAGATGTGGTGAGGGGTCACTTCATAATTTATAAAGTAATACTTAAAAGACATTTCATCTTTGGATGGGTGGAGTGTGTGATGTACGCCTCTTTCAGGATATACAAGTAGCATTGCTCATATTATATATATAATTGTAATTAATATATATGTATTCGAGCTCTTATCGAGCCGAACACGAGTGAGTTGACCCCAGCTCGTGTTCAGCTCATTTAAAAAAATTCGATTCGAGTTCGGCTTATTTATTAAATGAATAATTTGATTTCGAGCTCATGAATTGCGACTCTAGAAAGAGGATCCAAGTTTTGATAATGACGGTATCAATTATTTTGTTCTTTTATCTCTCAAAAAATAAAAATAAAGAAAAGTGCTTGAAATGTACCTATCCTCGAGGTGCATAGCTGTACTAGGTGCGCTGTATCGTCTCTAGGTCTTATTCATAAAGAACAAAATCACTCCTTAGAAATAATTAGCGAATAATTCGGTTTATTGGATCAAAATCACTTCTCCTAAGAAGGTTTGCTGTGGCGGATCTTGGAAAGAGAGCTCATATGTTGAGGCCCAAAGCAAGCCTGGCCTTAGGGTCCGATCGTGCCGGTCCGACTGACATGGTCCAATTTAGGTTACTATATATATTATTAATAATACTAAATTATTAATATTATTAAAATTTTAATTTTTAAAATAAAAAATATGAGATTAGAATTATAGTGAGTTTCTAGAATTTAGTGAATAATTGAAAATATAGTATGATATAAGAGATGAAAATAATAATAAAAAAAAAATTAACGGCGAAAAATTTGATAGCACCAACTATCAATAATATAGTAACTCAACTATATATATATATATATATATATATATATATATATATATATATATATATATATATATATATAGTAGGGTTTGTATGTTTTTAAAAGCACAAATCTATTTATACTTATGAATTTTTTACTATTGAATTTATATTGAGATTTGTATTTTTTACTTTTTCTTTTTTTCTCTTTAGTTGAGTTTATAATAGCACAAATCCTAATACAAATTTAATGATAAAAATTTTACAAACATAAATTAATTTGTACTTTTAAATATATATATATATCACTAAGTCATTGATGCTGTTAGAATTTCGATCTTTAAATAAAAAAATATGCGATTACAATAGCGGTGGCTCTCTAAAATTTAATAGTGATGGGAGAAATAGTATACGCCCATGAGTAAAATCACATTCTTTGGATCACTTGCTTTCTTGGAAGAAATTCCCTTCCTGAAGAGGGCTAGGAAAAGAATTTTAATACTAATTGGCTAGTGTAACACGCTATAAGCTAGTAACTTATAATTATCTAGTTCGGCTTGATATATATTTCTAGTTCTCTACTTCATAGTCAGATACAGAAAATATATAATATAGTAATATATTAGATATACCTCAAAATATATATTTAAATGCTTTGGTACCTACACCAATAAAAAGCGCCCCTAGTATTTGCCCTCCAAACATTATATAACCATCAAAAGTTGCACTACATATATACTTCCAAGAAGTAAATTAGGCTTTGTTTACGAGGAGAGGCAGTTCATCAAAATTGACAATTCGTATTATTGAATATAATTTAAATTATTTAAATGTTTTTGAAATTAAATTTTATAATCTTTTTTGATATTATTAATTTAGTGGTCAAGTAATTTCAAATTTATTTTATATTAATCATTAAGAATTATAAATTTTGAGAATATCTGAATACATAATAGATAAATAATATTATAAAATTATAAAATTTAAAATTTAGAAAGTTTAAGTAACGTTGATGAACTTTGATGGTTGATTTGGATATTGTATTGCTGGAAAAAATTCGAAAGTTACTTACTTGGACAATGCTGATATTATTGACTTGAATACTCAAAAATAATACAAAAGTTGACGGCCAGCTTGCATATATTAATATTCTTTGACATTGCCTAGCGTATATGCAACATAGTTTGAAAATTTTTGGCATTGAAATTTGAGTTTCCCGACAAATTAATTCTAGTACCTCTCACATTTTATGTTGACAGTTTCAATATATATATATTTATGGTTCTCATTTGTAGAGTGAATGTGACACATTCGAAATTTAGATTAGTCCTATATATAAATAATATAATATGACTAAATTTTTTAACTCAGCTATAGCATTTTGGATGATAGCAAGATCTAAGAGGTTATGAGAGTTAAGCGTGCTAGAGCTAGAGTAGCTCTAGGATGGGTGATCCCCTGGGAAGTGGGGCGTCACAGTTGGTATTAGAGACATTCACCAGTCGGAAATGTGAGATAAGTTTCGGCTGAGCCAGAATTATATAGCAGGTAGAGCGAGCCTCCCCGGCTAATGACCGTTGTGGATGGAGGGCAGCTCTCCACAAGGTCGGCTAAGGCTAGCGATACGAGTCTCACATCGCCTGGTGCTTGTGAGTGTGCTTGAGCCCTGACGACCGTTATGGGTGGAGTGCAGCTCTCCACAAGGTCGGCTAAGGCTAGCGATGCGAGTCTCACATCGCCTGGTGCTTGTGAGTGTGCTTGAACCTGACGTGAACGTCAGGGCTTAAAGGGGGAAAGAATGTGACACCCCCGGAATTTGAATTAGTTCTATATATAAAAATAATATAATAGAACTAAATTTTTTAACCCGGCTATAGTATTTTGGATGGTAGCAAGATCTAAAAAGTTATGAGAGTTAAGCGTGCTAGAGCTAAAAGTGGGGCGTCACAGTGAACTTCCAAATTCTCACGATGAAATTTAAGTTCTCAAGCAAATGAACATACACCTAAATATAGGCCCTTTCTATGAATTAAGGACTTATAAACTTGAAATAATTGATGATATATAGTGTAGGGCGCGTTTGATCTAAGTTTTTAAAAAATAATTTTTATATAATTAATTTTGATTTAAAATTTAGTTTTGATTAAAAATTATAGAGTGTTTGACTGAATTTTTTTAAAAAGTGATTTTTTTAAGGTAATTTTATAAAACAGTTTGGCAAAAATATTTTTGTCGTTGTTGTTTGTAAATAATAATTATTTTACTAAATTTTATTTTAAAATAAATTAAAATTTGAATTCAAATTTAAAATTTAAATTTAAATTTTTATAAAAAAAATTAAAAATTAAAATAAAATTTAAAATCAAATTTTTAAGATCTAAAATCATATGCAGCTAAAATCTGCTTCTTTAAATTGGATTCTAATTTTAGATTTAAATTTTAAATTTTTATTTTTATTTTATATTCAAATTTTAATTTTAAATTATAATTTTTATATTTGAATTTTAAAATTTCAAAATTTAAATTTGAAATTGATATTTTAAATGTTGATTTTAAATTTGAAATTGAAAATTTTAATTTTAATTTTAAAAATAAAAATTTAAAATTTGATTTTTTTTTATTTTATAAAAAAACTAAAACTAAAATTTTTATTTTTAAAATTAAAATTAAAATTTTCAATTTCAAATTTAAAATCAACATTTAAAATATCAATTTCAAATTTAAATTTTGAATTTTTAAATTTGAAATTTTAAAATTCAAATATAAAAATTATAATTTAAAATTAAAATTTGAATATAAAATCAAAATAAAAATTTTAAATTTAAATCTAAAATTAGAATCCAATTTAAAGAAGCAGATTTTAGCTGCTTATGAATATTTTAGATCTTAAAAATTCAAAAATTAAATTTAAATTTTGAAAATGAAATTATCAAACACTCTATTGAGCTAAAAAATAATTTTTAATTCAAAATTATTTTTCAAAAATTAGGCCAAACACCCACATATGCATATTGAGTTATTTTTCTAAGAATGCATACACAATTGTACTAGTTTTGAGCAGTGTAGCATATATATATATATATATATATATATATATATATATATATATATATGAGCAATGCTACATGTACACCCCGAAGGGGTGTACATCATACACCTCCACTATTTTAATGGTGCCGATATTTTTTACGGGTCACATCGAGTGACCCATCATCACACCCCCACCCTTAGATGGGTGGGATGTATGATGTACACTCCGAAAGGGGTGTACACATAGTATTTTCCTATATATATATATATATATATATATATATATATATATATATATATATATATATATATATATATATATATAAATGCATAAATTTTGTCTGAGTTGTACATTCAAAAACTACTACGTACAATAAATAGAAACTTATATAAAAGATTCTGCTAGTGACTTCTCTGGCAACTTTTGGTAGCTAGCCAGAGTCTATGTTGTTTGCTTCATCTAAATGTATAGCTCCAGAAAAGATCTCGAATTTATTTTGTTTTCTTCTTGCTTTATCTGATGCTTTTTTGCGAAGATCATCATCCTTTTCGTTTGCGTACCTTCTTTTACCTTTAATTTTAGCGGCCATGAAAATTCTTTGGTGTACCTTTCACTCTACTAATTAATCCTACCATTATGTTTGTTCTCGATGGTGATGGTGATGGTTTACTTTCGTGCCAAAGATCACTTGCCTCAACTTGTTCTTCCTCTTCTTTTTTCTTTTTTTTTTTTTTTTTTTTTTCAATACTTCTAATTTTAATTCGGAGAGCAAAAATGAATGCACAAACACTTTTTTTTCCTTTTCCGTCTCAATTTTTCTAAATTTTGTAAATTTGAGAGAAGCATGAAATCTACAATCTCTTAAGTAAAAATGAATACAGTAAATAATTCATCAGGTAAATATTCGTTCGACCACTTCCAGTAAATCAGAAAAAACACATAATGTAAATTCCGCTAACACAATTCATGCACTCGGAAAAAATCAAATTGAACTAAATCATGACCATTTTATAAAACATATTTTGAATTTAGCACACATACATTATTCTCCTAAAAGAAATAATATTTTTATATTTAACATATTATAATTATAATTTTAGAAATATTTCTTGTAGCTAGAGAATATAAATTAATTTAACTAAATTAATTTAACAATTACGTTTCAAACTCAAGACTTCGAATACCAAGAAGGGTTCAGTTTAGAAACTTAAGAGATAATATAAAATTGATTTGAAATGAATGGATAATAAAAAAGAAAAAAAAAATTGCTCAGACAAGACTGATAATTAACTGATGGATCGTTTGGATAATAAGAAACAGTATTATTATTAGAAAGATTAATATTGACTTTTGTGCTTGATGTTAATAAGATCAGATAATTGATGATTCAGCCGGTAAAACTATTTTCGGCTAAGCGACACTAACTTATACCCTAATTTGACGCTAACAATCAATGAGTGCGCGTATTTTTTTCACTTTTTGGCGGAATTCTAATATCTCATTTTTATAATTTAATTTATTATTTTAATAAATAAAATAAAAGTCACGTTATTTTTATTTTAAAAAAACTTTAATATCTATCGTTAAATTTTTAATTATTTACATTCTAGGAAGACGTTATGTAGAGAGATGCGAGATGGCTTATTCTTGAGAAACACCAAACGAGGCGTTGAAGATTTTTTGCACATGCATGCATGAATATTGAATACAGGTTTAATTTTTTTTTCCCTTTTTTTTTAAAAAAATAATAATATCAACGGTATTAGATATATTGTGGATAAAAAAATAAAAATAAAAATAAAAACTAGGGACAGCTTCCGCAGCCGCACGGCGTTTTGTATGCGACTGCGGATTCCACCCACCCCGATAAGGAACCCTACCCGTTGGATCTCGATCCGCGATGTAGCGTGCGAGTGGGGCCCACTTTGGGTGGGTCACGTCACGTGCCCGACGGGTGAGGCTACAGAGACGAGGGAAGGGGTGGTGTGGGAAATGGGTAGTGGTGCGTGGTGCGTGACTGTGACTATGACTATTAAATAAATAAATAAATAATATAATTAAATAAATATAATTGATTAGCACGGCATGGGGAGTTCGCTTGACTTGGAAGGGAACACTTGTGCGGGCTCCACCACCTTTTGACTCTTTGAGCTGGGTTCGAACCGGGGTAGTATCTTTCTCGTTACTCTGCACCATCAGGAGGTTGTGGTTTATTTTTTTTTATTTTATTTTATGTTGCGTACGTACTAGGGTTGATGATCAATTTTTTTTTTTTCTTAATAATGCTAACTGGAGATAAATTTTAAATTCTAAATTTTTTATTGTTAAGATTAGTTTACTAGTGTTTTTTTTTAAAAAAAGAAAAATAGATGCGATTCGTTTATTATTATTATTATTATTATTATTATTATTATTATACTTTTGTAAATTTTTAAGGCAGCGTTTTGTTTGTAAATAATATCTGAAATAAAAATTTGTTTTAGCCTCGTTTCTCAAATACGTTTGGTTATAGATGGAAACAATAATTTTTGTCTCTTTGAAATAAACTGGTATAAAAATAAAACTATTGTTTCAATTTTTTTATTGGAACAAACTTATTCCCACTTACGAATAAGTTTAATTAAAATAAATATAATTTTAATTATTGTATAGTTCTTTAATTAATTTAATATTTTGACTAATCTAATTATTTTACTAACTAATTATTTAATTAGATAACTAACTAATTAATTTATTAATTTATTAAATTATTTGTAACTAATTAAATTATTTATTAGCAATACTCATTATTATTAATTAATTTATCAATTAATATTTAGAATTATCTAGCATAGTTAATTAAATAAATTAAATTATTATTTAATTAATATTTTAATATTAATTAATCAGATAAAATATTATTATTTTAAAATTATAATTACTTTTATTCTTATTATTTCAATCTACTATTTTTTTTTATTCCTGAAAATAATTTAATTTTTATCCAAATATAAAATTAATTTTTATTTCTAAACTTATACCTATTTATAAAATAACCGATTTTAATTTATATCTGAACCAAACATAATTTTAGTGTATAAAATTTTCACCATTATTAGAAATATAAAGATAACATTTTTTTTTTTTTTTTTTTTTTTTTTTTTTTTTTTTTCTAAGCAGTGCTGTCTGTAAGTCAATATTTTATAATATAGGTATAAATCTAATATCTTAAATTTTTTAGGACCTAGATTTACTGACTATTTTTAAAATTGTTTGTTAATATATATATATATATATATATATATATATATATATATATATATATATATATATATATATATATATTATTTTTAACTTTTGGAGGGATGTTTTCTTTTCTTATAAATATTCTTGTGGTAGTGGCATAGATCCGGCCGATCTGGATTTTGCCAACCCCACCCTCCATGGGTGTGATTTTAGAGGAATCGTGTGATTATGTTTTGATTTTGGTGAGCACTCCATTTAATAAGTACAACAATACTACATGTATATCTATAATATATTTGTAAATTTTACACTTTAAATTTTTTATTGTTTAAATTAACTCACTTTTTTAATTATTTGTTTACTAAAATTTAAAATGAAAATATAAATTCAGATTTAGTTTAGATATAAGTTAGAACTGTCTATTCTACACATATATATAAATTTAAGAACAAATAGAAATAAGATTAATTTTGTGCTTCTGAGAATAAGAAAAATAGTATTTGGATAGTTAGGTTGAAATAGTAAAAATAAAAATAATTTTAATTTTAAAATAATAAATTTTTTATCTAATTAATTAATATAAAATATTAATTTAATTAATTAATTAATTAATTATTGCTTGATAACTTTAAATATTAATTAATAAAATAATTAATAATAATGAAAATTATTAATAAATAATTTAATTAACTACAAATAATTTAATAAATTAATAAATTAATTAGTTAATTATCTAATAATTAAATAATTAGTTAATAAAATAATTAGATTAGTAAAAATATTAGATTAATTAAAGAGTTAATATATATAATAATTAAAATTATATTTACTTTAATTAATCTTATTCTTAAGTGGGAATAAAGCTTGTACCAGATATTTCAGTCTTATACCGACTTATTCTAAAAATATAAAAATTATTATTTTCATTCAAATCAAATATGTTTGGATAATAAGACTGAAATAAAATCTTATTCGAGGCCATACTTCGGAATTAAATATTGTCTTAGTTACAAAAATATAAGATTTATACCATTAAATGAAGTATAAAGATAATAATGTTTTTACTAATAAATATTCTTGTGGTAATGGGTAGATCTAAATCTTGTCAAAAATAATTTTTATTTTAAAAAAAAAAGGTAGCACTAAAGTATAATGTCGCAAATAAAAGAAAAATGTTTTTTATACAAACTAAACGGTATATATATCTTACATTCCATTAATTTTAGAATAGGATAAATTTTACTCGTCATTTCGAAATGACGAGTGAAAAAGTCACTACTCTAGGATGGACAAGATATACATCGTACATCCTATTTGGGGTATAAGCGTAGCATTGCTCTAAATATACTAAAATATATTATAGTAATTTTTTTTCAAAATATTATTATTTTATTATATTTTATAATTTTGTATATTGTATTTTTTAAAAAATATTTATATTATTTTTTTCATAAATATTATTAAATTATTTTTTTTCTTACCCATCCTTATATTATTGTTAACAAATATATTATTTTAGACAAAGTCTCAAATTTTTATTAAGATACTAGTTAAATAGTAAAAAAAATATAAAACAAATTTTCATAATAAATTCATTAAAATTTTTTATTAAGTTATTTTTAATTATTCTATTATTTTTTTTTTATATATTTTGTTATTTTTATATTAAATTTAGCCGAATATATACTATATTATTTTTAATCAGTATATTTTAATATTTTTTATATAAAATTATAAAATTATTATTTATTGTGTAATAATTGAAAAAAAAAATAAATTTATTGTGTATAGTGCAAATTATCTATTTTTTTTACTAAAACATAAAATATTCCTAATGAAGCACAACACAACCAATAAAAACACAACTCATGACTAATTTTTCTTTTTAACAGAGAGAGAAAAATAGTATATCATATATTTTATTTATTTTTTTTAAAAAAATTTAGTTATAAATATAAATATTTAATATTTAAAATTTAAAATTTAAAATTTATAATATCAAATAGTAATCATCCCATCTTTTACTATTTGTGTTCGAAAAAGTCAATAGCTAGATTTAGGGGTTGGGATTGCCATGATGAGAGAGCAAGTAATCTTATTGGTGTGGAAAAGTGATGGGCAAAAAAAAAAAAGGGTGTTGCATTTGGTTTGCTTAGAATCCAATCCCTCTCACACGCCGCACTCCATCTTAACTTTCGAGAAATTATTTTTATACACCAAATGCATCTTAAAATATAATAAATTATAAAAATATAATTTAATAAATTTATTTTACAATATTTTATAAAGTTATATATTATGTACAAATATTTAAAAAATAAACACCTATTTATTGGCGCAGCATGAGTTTCGAAACTTTCTTAGTAGGCAGCATTTGGATCGAAAATAAGATATAAAATAAGATTTTGTTCCAGTTTTATTTTTTCTCAAACGTGTTTGATTTGGATGGAAATAATAATTTTTATTTTTTTAGAATAAACTAGTATAAAACTGGAACAATAATTATAACTTTTTTTTCTTAAACAAACTTATTCCCACATGAGAATAAAATTAATTAAAATAAATATAATTTTAATTATTATATTAATTTTTTAATTAATTTAATATTTTAACTAATCTAATTATTTTATTAACTAATTATTTAACTATTAAATAATTAATTAAAATATTTGTAGTTAATTAAATTATTTATTAATAATGCTTATTATTGTTAATTATTTTATCAATTAATATTTAGAATTATCTAACAATAATTAATTAAATAAATTTAATTATTATTTAATTAATATTTTTATATTAATTAATTAGATAAAATATTATTATTTTAAAATTATAATTATTTTTATTCTTTCCATTTCAATCTAATTATCTAAACATTATTTTTCTTATTTTCAAAAATAATCTAATTTTTTTATTTATTTATAAATTTATATCTATTTATAAAATAAACAGTCCTATTTTATATCCGAATCAAATGCTATTTTAAAATATACAATTATTTATAAATAAATATTTTTAAAATATTTATTTATCGTTGTGATGTACCGTGCTCGTAACAAACCACGATAAGAACGGAATTGAATTAAATGCACTAGTAAAACTACATGGCATTTTTTTAAGCATAAGTTAATAAAAAATTATTTTATTATAATATTAGTATATACCAATCCACTATATACAAAGATAACATTATAAAAAAATCTTAACAGTGAATTTAACATTTTATATCAACGCAGGGGCCCCACACTCGATGTCAATGAATGGTGCTGGTGTGGCTGGTGTGGAAATTACTTTGTTGAACAACTTTTTCTGGTTTAGTTTGAATATAATTATTGATTTTGGATGCTTTAGATTTGAGACTTATCCTTATCTTCAGAAAATTAAAATATTAATTACTATTTGTTTTCAATGGAAACAATGACTGATCTGAGCCGGCTACAGTGATTGATGAGTTTCTTGATAATTTCATATTTTAATTTTAATTTATTTTTTTTAAAAAAATTCTTAATTTTGATTCGATTTTCTTAAATTTTTTATATTATCACACGTGGCATGTTCTTATTGGTTATTACGAAGGTAAAACCCAATAGTAAGTATTATTTATTGTATGTAAGGCACAGCTCCGAGCCCGAGCCCGAGCCCGAGCCCGAGCCGGAGCCAGAAACAATTGAGTCGAATCAGAGCCACACAGCCCCAATGACGTAGCGACACGTAACTTTTGAACCGAGAGAGTACTAACAGGTGGCGTAATTTCATTGGCTATGTAGCAACTTGGTTAGCCACGCGTGACACGAGATGACGATATCACGAAAGCACCGTTGCGTGTTAATTAGGTTAACGATTAAATAAATTTAATTTAATTTAATCCCGGAATTTTTTCTTAATTTAATAATAATAATAATAAATAAATAAGAAAAAAAAAACCCCTAAAAAAAAAAGAAAGGCATAAGCGGGTCTATAAAACGCTCTTCTTCTCCCACCTTGTTCCTCAACCCGAAAAGAGAGAGAGAGAGAGAGAAAGAGAGAGAGAGAGAGAGAGCTCCACCCAAGAGCTGAAGCCATTTTTGGTCCCATCCATCTCGGTGAGGTCGAGTGATAGCTTCGAAGGAGCTCCGCAGGTTTGTTCTCTTTTAAAACTTTTTCAATCTCCTCTTCCGCTTCTTTTCTCTGAATCCTTTTTCTTTAATCTTTGTCTTCTGGGAAGGATTTAAAAGAGAGAAAGAGAGAGAGAAAAAAAAAAAAAAAAGTTGATTTTGAAGTCCTAATAGTAAGGCTTTTCAAGGTCCTTTTTTTTAAAAAAGAATTTGAACTTCTTTTAGGGAGCCAAAGGTTAACAGAAGAGAGATCCAGAGCATTTTATATCTGGGTTTTCTTTTGTTTGGATTTTTTTTTTTTTTTAATTTTTTTAAAAAAACTTTGCTTTTTTAAACCTGTAAGCCAAGAGGGCTGTTTTTTCATACCCTTTAGGCTATTTTCCTCTTCTTTTATATAGATAGATAGATAGATAGATCTAAAGAGGGTACCTTTTTAATTAAACCTTCGCTAAGAACCCAACCCCTTCGCCTGTTCTTTGTTTTGTTTGAGAACCAGGTGGGTTTTAGTTTTATCTTCTCTTATTAAGAAAAGAAAAAGAAAAAGAAAAAAAAAATCGATTTTCTTTTGCTTAATTAGACAACATGGCTGCGGCTATAGATATGTATAATCCTCAATCGGTGTTCTCGTCAGACCCCTTTAACGGGGAGCTCATGAAAGCACTTGAACCTTTTTTAAGAAGTGCTTCTTCTACCTCCTCTCCTCCTCCTCCTCCTCCTCCTCCTCTCTCTTCTCTTTCTTCCTATTGCACTCCTCAAACCACCACCACCTCCTCCTCCTCCTTTTCCTCTCCTTCTCCCTACTCCTACTCCCCTCTCTACTCTTCCTACTCTCTCTCTTCTTCTCCTCATCAAAACCAGTCGAGTACCTACACGGAGGGCATGGTGGGCCTACCGGCCCTGGCCCGGGTGAGCCCGGTCGGGCTAGCCCAGCTGAGCCCGACCCAGATCGAGTGCATACAGGCCCAGCTCCACTACCAGCATCTGCAGCAGCACCAGCACCACAACCAGCACGCGCTGGGTCCACGCGCCCAGTCCATGAAGCACTCGGCCCAGGCTCCGAGGCCGGCGAAGCTGTACCGCGGGGTGCGGCAGCGGCACTGGGGGAAGTGGGTGGCCGAGATCCGCCTCCCCCGCAACCGCACGCGTCTCTGGCTCGGCACCTTCGACACCGCCGAGGACGCCGCCCTCGCCTACGACCGCGCCGCCTTCCGCCTCCGCGGCGATTCCGCCCGCCTCAACTTCCCCGACCTCCGCCACCGCCACCACCACCACCTCTCCTCCGGCCCCCTCCACTCCTCCGCCGTCGATGCCAAGCTCCACGCCATTTGCCAGTCCCTCGCCCACCACCCGGAGCCGGAGCCGGAGCCGGAGCCGGAGCCCGAGCCCGAGCCCGAGCCCTCGTCGTCGTCCGAGGCCGACGCCGCCTCCTCCCCTTCCTTGGCCTCGTCGCCCATCTCGGAGATCCAAAACCTCGACTTCACCGAAGCGCCGTGGGACGAATCCCAGAGCTTCGCGCTCACCAAGTATCCGTCGTGGGACATCGATTGGGACTCTATCCTCTCGTAAAAAAAAAAAAAAAAAAAAAAGAAACTTTCCACTTTCAGTTTAGTTGTTTAGGGTGTTATTAATGTTGTCGGCGCAGATATCTGTCTCCAGTTGCCGCCGCAGATGGGGTTTTAGACATCTGCTACTGCTTCTGTAGAGACTCCTCTCGCTAGAATGTTAGCTAGTGTTATTGTATTTATCTTCCATTGGACTACTATGCCCCCCCCCCCCTCCACCTCCCTGGCATGCTAGTTAATTTTTTCATTGGCATCGCCGGTTAAATATTAATCTTACGATGAATATATTGTACGTGTTCTATTGTCTTATTATGTATGAGCTTCAAGAAATGTTCTCTTTTTTGTCCTTTTGGAAGTATTTCTGAGCGAGGTGAGATAAGCTTCAGAAGAAATCTTCTTCCAGGACCTTGTTTGTTACCTCAAAAAAAAAAAAAAAAAAAAAAAAAAAAAAAACACAAAAGAATTTTTATTATTGATAGAAAACAAAAATTCAATTAAGAGCTGGTCTAAATCTGAAATCTTCAGTTGGCCGAAACATCATAAAAATTCTGCTAATTGATATGTTGTTGCTGTTGTGGCTCGGAATCTTCTGACATTTCTAATAAAGAAAACATTGCGATAAAATGAATAATTTGGTGATATATATCTATGGTTGCTATTAGCACCATCTCTCTGTCCCTAGTTCTATTTATGCTATATAGTTTTTAAATTATTTAGGGAAATTTTGGTTTTGAATACTACAACAAAATTAGATTATAAGAGCACATTTTTTAAACGCATCACAGTAATATATCTAGCGATTGCACAACACTATACTACGTGTCGGTATTTTTATCCGCAGTATTATTTTTTTAGATTTTAGAAATACTTAAATGTGTAGTTATAACATAATTTTGTTGTAGTGCGAGAAAGTCTGAAAATTTTATTTTGAGGAAAATTTTATTTTTATGTTTTTTTGCTCATTTGATTTTAAGAAAAACTAGATTTTTTTTTAAAAATTTTTGTTTCTAGATTTTATAAAAAACTAGTATTTTTTGTTTTCCTAAACAAAGAAATTGAAAAAAAAAAAAAAAAAACGTTACTTTTTCATAACAAATTTTTAAAAATAAAAACTGAAAATGAGAAAACCACCACCTTCTTAGTAACAACAATTTGGCATTAATTATTTTATAATATTTTATTTTTGTTAATCCAAAGAGTACGTACGTTCATTGAACTCGAATTTTATTAGTATATAAATAATCCCTTCATGCCATATAATTAATCCTTTCGCACCCCCTTTAAAATGAAGATTAGATTCAGTTAATAAAATTTAGGTATGCTGATACTAATTAAGACAACGGTATTCTAAATAAATTCCATCCGAAGTTAGATATTTTCATATTAAGACAATAGGATTCTAAATAAAAGCTTTCTAAATGAACTAATTACTAATCTTCCATATTAACTCTAAAAAAAAAAAAAACTAAGTAATCGTGCAATGAAATCATTAAAAATCTAAATATTCTCACTATATAAAAGAGACTGATTTGGACACTCTTTTCTCGCAATATAAAGGTGATCACCGGTTCGGACGATCATACATCAATTTTCACCAAAATGGCCTACATGAGAATTTTCACATTATCTTTTATATGGATCACTCTCGTCTCTTGCTCACGAGTTAGAGGGAGATTAGTGATGGAAAAGCCTGTTGCATTCGAAGCAAAGGCACAGGTAATTGAAATCTCGCATTTTAAGATCACTAACCAAATTATCGACGTTAATTATTTCAATAATTTGTTTTGCATGTTTGATAATTGGAACTCCTATTGTATATATCTATGCAAATTAAGTTAATTAGATTCTAAGTTCTTTTATAATTTTACAAATTTTGTTGTTTGTTATCTTTTGTTAGCTAGGAATTTATATGCGTGGAATAGTGCTCTCTCAAGCTATATATAATAACAAAGGTATAGCACGAAGACACTAACAACGTAAAATTAATTAAGCACGGTTTATATTATTTCGGCCATAGTTAATTATTCGTTTATTACCATTTGAAAGCACTATGAGTAGTTAGTTAATTAATCCGTCCAATATATGATCAGTAAGATTTAGTACATCTGGGGCAACTTAATTTATATATAATTAATTGTGATTGATATAACACGTGTGATTGTGATCGATTTTTATTTTTATTTGATTTTCTATTTGTGATGTACTCGTTTATCTCATTATCATATATTTTTTTCTGAATTAATTGCATTTTTTCCCACAAAATTAATTGTTTACTTAATCTTTTGCCATGCAGAAAACTGCATATGATTCAGAGATAGATGTGCATGTTTTAAATTCCAACAATAGAAACGAAAGAGTAATTTCTTCAGAATCGACACCAAGGTCGAATGAGTCTCTTCCGGCCACCAAAATTCTATCACCAACAAATATTTATGCGCCTGAAGATGACTCCGAACGCATTCAAAATGTGAGTGATTTTACAATCTTCTTAATATATATATATATATATATATATATGTCCCCATGCCAGCTCCTTAAGTTAGTTTGAGCCAGTAAACCCTCAGTATTAATTAAACAGAAACAAGTTAATTAGAAAATTAGAATTTTACATCAAATTTTATGCGCGCTGATCGTCAATTCATTTACCCCATTGAGAACAAAATGGAAGCATAGAGACAGTCATATTTGATGCTAAGATATTTGAATAGTTGATTCTCATCATTATTGATCAAAATGATCTTACAAATTATTAATTAGCTTCGTTCATTTTGAGAAATAAATTCACTAAAAAATGTGAAGTATCAAGCATCAAATGTTTAGCCAACTATGCTAGCTAGCTATAATTAATCGGTTTTAGTGTTTGATTTTTTTTAAAAAAAAAACAAAAATGCACGAATGTGATGCTTAATTTTTGTCTGTGCAATAAGTAACGACAATTAAAACAAGAACAATATCAATTAATTAAAAAGCACCTACATTAATCCTACAGTTTATAAATTATATTTAACTCACTATCCAACTTGATTAAAGTTTTCTCCATATTTTATTTTTATTTGTTCTTTTGTTTTAATTTATTACAGTGGGCAGTGTATCAATCCGGAACGGGAACGTCCAAGACTTATTATGGTGCCAAAGCAACACTGGCTGTTTACGGCTTTCCTAATCTACAAGTCGGCCAGGTTACCTCAACAGGCATTTGGATCGCAAACGGCGCAGATGGACCTCGTAATCAACTTAATGTGATCCAAGTTGGATGGCAAGTAAGTTTGATGCATGCTTAATTTCATATATTATTCTTTATTTCTTGTTTCAACTATATGTTGCATGATAAAGTTCTATATATTTTTTTAATTGTTAATGACCCATGCATATTTGGTTTTTATGTTAAGAAAAAACGACTCCTGTTGGAAAACTACGTACTGTTCATAGTTGAAGTACTTTGCATTGTTTACAAAACTATATACTACTATAAGGAAGAGGCCGCAGGTTCCACCCACTAGTTAGGGTGAAGAAAAATAAAAATAAATACAAGAAAAATACCCCTATATATATATATGTTCACCTGCATAATTTATATTTTAGTAAGAATGCAAAATAAAGAGATTGATGATATAGGCTGGTAAATATAGAAATGATTATGGTATCCACGACCTTTAAAATTTAAGGGCTTATAACTATCAGCTCCGATATCATATTGGTCACCTCCTCTTGCTCTTTAGCCTACACAATTTTGTTGGACCTTTCGCATTGTCTTGAAGCAAGAAGCGCTTTTTTGTACTGTTGGATGATCAAAATTTGGTAGCAGCTATAGTTCTTCAGCAACTCTGGTGGGTGGTTTTCTAATTGCGATATCTCATGATTTAGAATAGTCCAATATATGAGATGTATAATAGGGCTTTATAATATTTTAGACGATGATTAGATTCAAGAGGTTAAGAAAGTTAAGTATGATAGAGCTAGAGTAGCTCTAGAATAGATGACCCTCTTGAAAGTAGAGCGTCATAGTTGGTGTCAGAGCTAATCATTAGGCGAAAATGTGAGATGAGTCTCAACTAAAACAGAGCTATACAATAAAAAGACCGCAATTTCTTCGACTGATGATGTATCGTTGTGGGTGGAGCGCGACTCTCCACAAGGTCAGTTAAAACTAATTAATGAAACGATTTTTTACATCGCCTGATACTTGTGAGTGTATTTAACCTGACGAAAATGAGATATAATAAAACTAAACCTTTTAAACCAATTATAACATTTTGAATGGTGGCTAGACTTAAAGAGGTTAAGAGAGTTAAATGTGCTAGAGCTAGAGTAACTCTTGGATGAGTTACCCTATGGAAAGTGAGATGTCATACTAACTGCTATGAAGAGCTCGAGACATCTTTGGCTTAGAGATGTTCAATTATTAATGCTTTGTTTCTTTTGTGCTTTAGTTTTCTTTTTTCTATTTCTTGTACTCCAATGAGCTTTAGATGGGGTTATCCAATGAGCTTTCATGTTGGGCTTGATACTATTTTCAAATTGTCGTCCCTCCTGGTTGCGGGGAGTATAAATTGAATCATTTCCTAATTAAATATTGGGCTTAAAAACCGGGGTTCTAAGTGTCAAGCTTTTATACTCTAATGAAATTAGCCTGCCTACAGGCCTTTATAAAGATTTTTTTTTTTTGAACAAAAATATAGAAATAGTATAATAATTGTTCATAAGAAAATTTAAGATACATCTAGTTGTTTCTTCAAATCATGGTTTTAATGCTAAAGTTACTTGGTAGTATTAAAAGATCACCAGTTTATGATTTAAATATCTTAGGAATTATATATATAGGGGAATGCTACTATTGGAATTAAGACTATGGATTGTAATCTTACAACTCCTCTCATCCAAAAGCATCTTTCTCTCTACTTATCTTATCGCATTTTTTTTAAAATACTAAAAAGTGAAAAAGGGTTTGGTAAATCCTACAACCCTTAGATAAGGAGTTGTACATATTAATTATAACCTTTTTTTTCCCGTGCAGGTGTTTCCTGAATTATATGGGGATACCGAGACTCACTTTTACATATTGTGGACGGTAGGTATGCGCTTATTAATTATAACATCAGTTCTTTCTCTCTTCTCTTAAGTATTTGTTGCATATTGTCCTTGTTTGGAAAATATAGACGGACGGCTACGGTTCAAAAGGATGCTACAATCTTCAATGCAATGGTTTCGTATTAACAAATACTTCTGGTCCTGCTCCTGGATCACGCATACATCCAGTTAGCATTCCCGGTGGAGCACATTATGAAATATCAGTGAGGATTTTTAAGGTGAAAATGACCATTTCTTCGCCGAATTAACATGTAAAAGGATATATATATATATATATATATATATATATATAATTATTATAGATTTTAAAGTTGATTCAATTTAACGCTAATTAATTAAGTATGATTTCAAAGTTACATTTTGAAATGCTTATATATCCCACATATATATATTGTACGTATATATATATATATATATAGGATCCAACAACTGGAGATTGGTGGGTTCAGTATGGACATGGTGATAATTTCACTCCACTGGGATATTGGCCCAAGTCTCTCTTTACTTCTTTAGCTGATGCAGCTACTCGAATTGATTTTGGTGGATCAGTATCCTTTCAAAAGAAGAATGGTGCAAGTCCTCCAATGGGTAGTGGTTACTTTCCATCAGATAGAAGAGTGGCCATCTTTAAAGATAGTGAATATGTTGATATAACTGGCAGAAACTACATCCCTACGAGCCCTGTGGACTATATGGACAATCCTGCTTGTTATAAACTCACAGGGTATGATACTCTCGGTTTTGCCTATGGTGGACCTGGTGGTTGTACTGATTAACATAAACAATAATCGAATTTAAATCTTGATGCATGTTTATGAAAAGTTTGTGATGTAACCAAATATTGTTTACATGCAATTAATAATATGCAATCAGCTGTGCAAATGGAATAATATCTTGACAATGACACAAATGTGTTCTTTTTACTAATTAGATCACTTATATTACACTTATTTTTAGTCCTCAAACAAAATCCCCTCTCAAATACTTCCTTTCTCTGCTAAATAGAGTTTGATTCCTAAATTTAAGAGGTAGCTCACTTTTTTTTTTTTTTTTTTTTTTTTTTTTTTTTAATTAATTATTATTATTATTTATATATTTAATAGGTGTTTTTTATTTTACTTGAGATTCAAAATTATAACATTAAAAAAGCTGTTACATGAGAGTAAAGAATAACCTTTACTCATTTATTAAAATAAATTAAGGTCAATTAATCAATAAAGTAAAATTAATTACAAAATGAGCTCTGCTTCAAAGGTCTGGGGACTTTATTGGGGCCGAGTTGGTCGGGTCAATTGAGTTGCTGTTGTAGATCCGCCACTAAGTGCTACTAAATAATAATTTATTTAATTAATATATTTAATTAAATATTTAAGATTGAAGAAGTTATAATCAAAGAATTACAATAAATGCATACATGAAACTATGAAAGAAGTTACTTAGTAGAGAAAATAATAAAATAGATTTATTAAAATATTTTAAATTAAATAAATTAACAGTAAAGTATTAAAATCAAAATAAAGGTTTAGTAGTAAGCTTAAAATTATTTGTAGTTTGCATAATTTTTTTATATTTTTTTCACCACTCACAACAAAGTGTACATTGTTTATGTATAAATGCATGTATAACAGTCTCTAATATAATACACAATATTAGGTGGGTTTATCAATTTTCAACTTAAAAAAAAAACAAATAAATATGAAATAATCTCTGATTCCTATTTCTTAAACAAAAAAATAAACCATACTTTTATGAGTGGTTTCGAATTTTCTGCATAATTAATTTTAGGTAAGAAAGGAAGTAAGAAGTAAATCTTTTTAGAACAAAATATAATAATTTTGTTAATAAAAGTATATTATAAAGTATATTTTAGTATAAATAAAATAAAAATGTACTTTTTTTTTTTTTTTTTTTTTTTCTAGCTCTTTCTTGGTTTCGAAGCAGAAGTGGTTTGATCAGCTTCGGCCTCCGCTTTGGCGGCAGCGGTGGCTTGGGCAGATATAGTGCCCGGACACAGCCACATTTTTCAGGTTGAAATGGGCCAGGAGTAGGACCAGAGCTACGAGGCCTTCGGCCCAGTACGGTCCGAAAGGCACGGACCGTGCCCGTGCATGTCGTGTTTCGAATCAGGTCATTAAAAATTTTATTTTTAAATTAATATATATATATATATATATATATATATATATATATATATTTATAATTTAAAAATATAAATAATAAATTATTTTTATTTAAATTTATATTTTGATAAAAAAAAATTAAAATTTATAAAAATAATTATAAAATAATAAATTTTTAAATTTCTAAAAAATAATTATAAATAATAATTATCTTTTTAAAAAATAAATGGGTGAGGATTTTGATCCAATGAACCAAAATGATTTGATCCATTGGATCAAAACCGCTCATTCCAAGGTTTGCCAGTGCATACTTTTGGAGAAGAGCTCCTTGGGTTCTCCACGGGAGCTCCTGCCTAGGCGCGGCACGGCCCAGGCCCGCTTTAGGCTAGATCCTGTCGGGTCATCGGGCCTAAAATTAAAGGCCCAACACGGCCCTAAATATCGGGCCAGGCTGGGCCGACACAAGTACTACAACACCTATGCCATGCTGCAGGCCGCCCGGTCAGAGACCGTGTCGGACCGCCCGGTCCGTTTTACAACCCTAAGTAACAGTGGCGCAAAGACATGCAGCAAAATATAAGAGAGATAGAGTAATAGAAAAATTACAAATAATGAAATAGAGTAATAAATATATGAGAGTGAAAGAGATATGAAAAAATATAAGAGGTGTAGTATAAAAGAATGTGTGAGAGAGAAATAAATGAAAAGGGACTAGAGAAAGAAAGAAAGAGAGATTTGAATGGATTTGTGAGGCATTTGAGGAGGAGAGAGAGAGAGAAAGGTTAAGATATGCTAAAAATAGATTTGAGTGGATTTGTGAGGCATTGGAGGAGGATAGAGAGAAAAAAAGGTTAAGATATGCTAAAAATATGATAGAGAGTAAGATATGAGAGAGAGAATGAATAAGATATGGTAAAATTATGAGAGAGAAGAAATAAAATACGGTAAATATATGAGAGAGAAAATATATAAGATTGACCAAAGAGAGAAGAAAAATTATAAAAATAAAAATATCATGTGGCGTATAAAAGAGTGTAAAATAATATATTTTATTATATTTTTTATTACATAAGATATTGGAACTTCCTCTAGTATTTTTCTTTCTATTTCTCTATTTGGGTTAATTAAAATTTTATAATTTTTTTATGGAAATTAAAATTAAAATTTTATAATTTTATGGTCCACCTTTCTCAAATAGAACCGTACCAACGGTGGCTATTGGTGCTATCTCTCTGTCCCTAATTTTATTTATACTTTGTAAATTGTTTAGTAACCACAATTTCACATATAATTATTTTATGATATACATATTTTTTTATCTAAAGTACTGTTCACACTTAAAATGAAGATTATATTCAGTTAATAATAATAATAATAAAATCTAAAAATTGGGTATGCTAATATTAGGACCAAAATATTCTAAATAAATGTCACAGGAAGTTTGATACTCTCATGTTAAGACTATAGGTAAAATGCTTTTTAAATGAACGTACTAAATAATCTCCGGCTCATATTCTCTGTCAAAAAAAAAAAAACCTAATTATTAATTAATCTTCCATAAAATTATTAAAATTTTTAATTTCCTCTCTCTATATATAAAGGGGACTGGTTGGGACATTCGCTTACGTACATCAATCTTTACCAAATGGCCTGCATAGGAATTTTCACATTTTCTGTTATATGGCTCACTCTTGTCTCTTGCTCTCAAGTTAGAGGGAGATTAGAGATATTGGAAAAGCATGTTGCAGTAGAAGCAAAGGAACAGGTAATTGAATCTCACATTTTCAGATCACTAGCTAACCAAATTATCTACAATGTTTCAATAATTTCTTTCGCATGTTTGATAGTTGGAACACAACACCTATTATATATATATATATATATATATATATATATATATATATATATATATATATATATATATGCAAATTAAGCTTAATTCCAAGTTCTTTTATAATTATTCTGTTAGGAAAATAATCGTACTAAATCTGTTTGTGATTAAATTATCTAACTAGTTTTATTTGTTTAAAAAAAATTTAATAACGTAACTTACCTTTAATCGCTATCCAAAATAGTAGATGAAAGAAATTAATCCGGAAGCGTGCGAGACACTGCCTTAAGGCGTATTTTCGTCATTCGTGCGGATTAATTGGAGACACCACCCCAAGATACGACCGGAATTCCTCTTCCTACGTGCACGTCCGCGGAAGAAGTTGACGGAGATTTTTTCAACACTCGATAAACAAAATTAACCAAATAAAAAAATAAAACTTAAAATAACTTTTTTTTTTCTTTCTCTTTCTTTCTTTCTTCTCCTTTCTTTTTTTTTTTTTTTCTATCTGACACCACCTATTACCCACACCCTCTATATATATATATATATATATATATATATATATATATATATATATATATATATATATATATATATATATATATATATATATATATATATATATATATATATATATATTTAGGAGTGGGAATAATGCCGTTGGTTCCATTGTTAATTCACTTAAACGGTGAATTAACACCTTTATAAAAGCAGGTACGTTGGTTCCAACGTTCTAATATATATTAACACCTAATAATAACAATAAAAAATAAATTAATTAAAAGAGAGAGTAAATTAGTAAATAAATATTAATAAGAACAAAAAATTATTATTGAGGGTTTTAAGAATTTTGATTTTTATTCCAACATATTCTCCCCTTAATCTTTTGTAATTTTCATGACCTTTTTGTTTTTATCTTTTGTTAGGAATTTATATGTGAGGATTAGTGCTCTCTCAAGCACGGTTTAATTATATTATTTCTGTCATAGTTAATTACTAGTTTATTACCATTTGAAAGCATTATGATCGCGAGTAGCTAAGTTAATCAGTCCAATATATATCTAACTAAGATTTAGTACATCTGGTAACTTAATTAATTTATATATAATTGTGATTGATATAACACATGTATTAGAAAATAAAATTTCTATATTCTTGATTGGAGATTTGATGGAGAGAATCATGAAGATTTGCCTGACAATTTACTTGCTATTTTGAACCAAGATTATCTTGCCAATTCAGCATGGATTCAATGGTAGCATATAGAAGGCAATAATGGATTTAGTAACCGCACAAGGAAGGCAATAATATTTTGTATTATTTTTCCTTTCTTAACAGATTCATGATGTATATTAAATCTTGTACATACTATCATTTTTTTATGTGAGGTTCGACTAATGTCAATAACTCCAATTTGAGTTTACTCTCTTCCACTTAATCATTTTCTTTACATGGTATCGGAGCATTGAAAGTTCTCTACCTGTTATTTTTTTTAATGGCGAAAGAAGATGCTAATAGATCTACTTCTAGCATCGATGTTTATTCACCATATTATATTCACCCATCCGACAATCCAGGAGCTATGCTTGTAGCTCAACCTCTTTTAGGAGATAACTACGGGACGTGGAAACGATCCATGACTGTAGCCTTGGGTGCAAAGAACAAGCTCTCCTTTGTGGATGGGACTTTAGCAAAGCCAACGTCTCCGATTGATCTCGTTCAAGCATGGGAACGATGCAATCATATGGTATTCTCTTGGTTGATTAATGCATTAAGCAAAGATCTCCGAGAAAGTGTGGTGTTCGTCGAAACAGCTCATGAACTTTGGGCTGAACTTGAAGAACGATTTTCACAAGGAAATGGTCCTCGCATCTACGAAATTAGGTGCACCATCACCAATACCCGCCAGGAGCAACTCACAGTTGCCACTTATTTTTCTAAATTAAAGCAAGCTTGGGATGAACTCAATTCCTACTCTACAGTCCCAGTGTGCAACTGTGGAGCATTGAAGGAGATTCAACGAGAGCGGCAAACCGAACATATTTATCAATTCCTTATGGGATTGAATGAGGCATTTGGGACTATACGCACTCAAATCATCGCGATGGATCCTCTACCAAGTCTTGCGAAGGTGTATTCTCTTATCCAACAAGAAGAAAAATATATTGGTCTCAAAATATCTCACTCAAATCCATCGAAACTGACCGCTCTTATTGCTAAGGGCGGTTCATCTAACCGCTTCAATGATGCTCATCCAACTAAATATGAAAATTCTTCAAAGATGAAGCCACGTTTTATTTGTGACCATTGCGGCAAATCTGGGCATACCAAATCTCGGTGCTATGAGATTATTGGTTATCCTGTTGGACATCGATTACAAGGGAAAGGGGGAGCATCTGGACATCAACAACAACGCTCGAGACATTTCAACACCGACAACAACAACAATAATGGTCAGCAATTTGTTGGGTCGTCTAGTTCAGGTGGTAATCTCCAAACACATGGTGAAAGTCCACTACCTCCTCTCACCAGTCAACAATATCAACAGTTGCTGTCACTTCTGAATATTGATGTACCAAATCCTTCAGCTAATTTTGCCGGTAAAATTTCTCCTCAAATCCAAAAAAATAAATATTCCTCTTCATGGATTATTGACTCCGGAGCTTCCGATCACTTTACTTTTGATTCTTTCTCGTTGACTGGGGTTGTTTCTTCTACGAATACTAAGCCAGTTTTCTTACCAAATGGGTCGAGCAATTCCATCACTCACATTGGTAACACTTGTATTTCTCCAAATTTATATTTGAATAACGTCATGTGTGCTCCGTCCTTTAATTTCAATCTTCTCTCCGTTAGCAAACTCACTAATTATATGAATTGCGCTGTAATTTTTTTCCCAACCTTTTGTGTATTCCAGGACCTGACAGCGAGGAAGTTGATTGGAGTCGGTGAAGTGCGGGATGGATTATACCATTTTGTTCGACCACCTGTCGTTGCTACCGTCTCAAATAAACTGAGTCATCTTTGGCATAGGAGACTCGGCCATCCTTCGAAACACAGGCTTGCTGGCCTTTCTCCTTCTCTTTTTCATGATCATCCTTGTTCTCTTGAATTTTGTGAAGCATGCACTCTTGCTAAACAAACTCGTTTGCCTTTTCAATCTAGTTTGAGTAAAAGTTGCTCTGTTTTCAACTTGATCCATTGTGATATTTGGGGGGGTACTCTACCCCATCTCATTCTGGTGCACATTATTTTTTGAGCATAGTTGATGACTATTCCCGCTGTACTTGGATTTATCTCATGCGATATAAATTTGAAGTATACAAATTTTTGCGCGCTTTTATTAATTTGGTGCACACTCAATTTGGTTGTCATGTCAAACAAATAAGGACTGATAATGGATCAGAATTTCTGTCTCAATCTATGCAATTGTTGTTTCAAGAGTATGGCATAATTCATCAAAGGTCCTGCGTTCATACCCCTCAGCAAAACGGGATCGTCGAGCGTAAACATCGTCATCTTCTAGATGTTGCACGTGCATTACGTTTTCAAGCAAATCTTCCTATTAATTTTTGGGGAGAATGTGTACTTACTGCCACCTATTTAATAAATAAGATCCCTACACCCATCCTTGATGGTAAATCACCCCACGAAATTCTTTTTGGTTCTAAACCTAATTATGATCATTTGCGTATTTTTGGGTGTTTATGTTATGCACGAAATGTTGATCCTCACAAACATAAGTTTGATCCTCGAGCGAAGCGTTGCGTTTTTGTTGGCTATCCTATGGGACAAAAAGGTTATCGTGTTTATGAGATCGAAAGTGGTAAAATTTTTGTTAGTCGTGATGTGACTTTTCGTGAAGATAATTTTCCCTTCCATTCTAATAATCAAAACGAGATTGTTAACCTTCCTACCGCCATTACCACTGATGCCAATTATGATGATCCTATATTATCACCCATAATTTCATCACCAACTGAAGACATCATGAATTCCAACACTGATATAGAACATCCATCCACCACTCATGTTGACGATGCACCCCGACGATCTTCACGCGTTACTCGACGACCTACTAGATTAGATGATTATGTTTGCACTAATGTTGATTCCAATCCATCCCAAACATCATTGACACATTCAACGGCCGCTTTGTCAGGTAAACCTCAATCTTTATTTGTCACGCCCCGGGGTCGAAACTGCGACCCGGGCTCGCCAACAGATCCGCCACCTATGCCAAACCCGCATAGGCGAAGCGTCCTACCTGCAAAAAGAGCTACAGCTAACAGATATCAGAGCTAAAAGATAAAACTGCTGTAGAATAAAATCAACCACTGTACAACTGAAAATAAAACAACAAGGTCCATCTCCCAAAAATGATAATCATACACTAACCTCGAGTACAAAACTGTTAGCTCAATAGGGAGATATCTCAAATAAAACATCAGTGTACAAGCTCTCAATACATCATATCCTCACTACATCAGTCTCTCAAAAGAGGAAATAAATACCAATCTACCGACTATACTGAAGATCTCCTCCAAGGGGGTACCGCTACTCTCCCAAGATGGGTCTGGATCTAGCTCGCTACTCCCTCACCACGCACAGCAACCACAGAACGGCAACACCCGCCAAGACTCTGCAAAACAAAGGGGAGAAAGGACAAAAATGGGGAAAACCCCAAACGGGCGTGAGAACTACGCAATAAGGGAGTTCTCAGTGGGTATCGCCATAAGGCCCGACGATCTGCCCACCAAGACTACTAGAGGCAAAAGATAACCGATGCAGTAAAACTGAAAGAAGAAGCTGGAAACACTCTACAGCTACCATGCCTCTATCCAAATGCTCAAATGGGGAAACTCTGATGAAGATATGCAACACTCGCACACAAGGTGCTCAATCGATCCAATCGAGCTGACTGCCACATCGGGTCCAGTCAAACCTGCGCCCACCTACAACCACCTCCCGCTGACGGGCAGGAATTACGTAGGGCGTCCAAACGGACTAACTCGCTATCGAGTAGTGGCTCATGCAGGCTATAGTCAAATCCATGCCCTCTCTCTCTCAGAACGGAAAGACTCAAGATGCTCAACCTCTCACACAATGGTCAAAGAACTCACAACGACCACGGGACCACCGTCAAACCCCGAACGGTTCCCAACAATACTAGCACTGGTCTAACACAGCTACTAGACTCCACTCGGTCCCCCAGGCACGAGTGTAACAAAAAGTATCTGCCTGAATAAACCCAATCGATAGACCAGTAATCACTGGTACTGCCTGCTCTGCTGTCAAACTCAAGAACCCTGCCTGGTGCCCGGCGCTCACACCGTGGAAAGCCTACTCCGGAGTGGCACTCGAGGGGAGCGACCCACACGAGTAAAGTATCACTGTATCGAGTATCTCTGTAACCACTGTCTCATAATAGCAGGACTGGATCAAGACTATGATCAAAGTGGGAAACTCCGTCCACTAACAAAACCCCGATCTGATGCAATAGTACTCAAAAAGTGGGAAACACCATCCACTAGAACAAATCTGATACCCAATCTGATGCAATAGTCAACATCCGGTCAACCGCCCAAAGTCCGCGGTCACCGCAATAACCCACAACCCACAATTGGGTAAATTAATCAAGATCTGGTCAACCGCCTACTGTCCGCGGTTGCCGCAATAACCCACAATCCACAATTGGGTAAATTAATCAAGATCCGGTCAACCGCCTACTGTCCGCGGTTGCCGCAATAACCCACAATCCACAATTGGGTAAATTAATCAAGATCCGATCAACCGCCTACTGTCCGCGGTTGCCGCAATAACCCACAATCCAACATCAAGCACACCCTGTCTCTGACCCTAAGGTCCTAGCTACACTATCCCAAACCTCTGCTCGAACCCGAGCAACATGACTCAAAAGTCTAAATAAAAAGGAGAAGGAAAGCAATCATGGTTTCTCCTAAGTCAAATTCCAATATGTAGTGCAGCAGTAAAAGATGGCCTAACTATATGTCCATACACATATGTCCATACAAGCATGCATTTGTCCTCAAGAAGAATAAAGAAAATAAACCCCATGCCAAAATTATCAATGACCATACCTGTCCATAATTCTCAATCCATAATGGCTCCTCAGAGTAGAACCTGCACATAACTACATAATCCTATCCCAATGCATAAACCATCCTCATAATAGGTTATGTGCTAATATGGCATGATAATTAATCATATAGGGTATCCTTGCCTTAGATAAGCTTCCACTAATCATCAACATGACTATTTGATTAATACCATTGTCATACTGTGAATAATTCACTTGCAATTTCCATAAAATCCTCATTGTTAAACTTACCGATCAATCCCAGCTATTGTACCATTCACCTGCATGCAATGCTAACATATGAAAATTTAGAGAACCGTCCACCGGTTCCGGGAATAAGGCACCCACCTGAAAAGCTGGCTGTCCAAAGCCCAACAGCTGAAAACACCAAATAACTCTAATCCCTTGCTCCAATATGTTCAGCACACCCGTAACTCTCCTGGCACAATACAAAGTCCACTAATTACACTAGGCTCCCAATTAAAGCACTTAAAACCACATACAACCTCGAATTCTGAACTGTTAAATTATCACCTGCAGATAGTGCCCAAAAAATTCCAATAAAAATATCACAGCAATCCTTGCGTCGATAGCTTCGAAACGGTACCTTGCACGCCCAAATCGGAGTTCGGTAAGCCAAGATAAAAATTCGGCAAGGGGGTACACTCATACAAAAATCTGTATTAAAACTGTACACTGTTCACTGAGAAAACAGTAATTTTCACCTCTGATGAAATCTCAGAAAAATCCAATAAAAATACGAGCGCGTTCCTTGCGATCTGTAGATGAAAAAGTTGTATAAGCTCGTTTCCGGCTGACGCTTGTGCGCAAAGATATGGCCAAAACACCTTGATGCTGTCCCACAAAGCCAAAAAGAAAATGGGTCACAGTGTTGCCTCGGGATCCGTGCCAAAAACTCGCAACGGGAAACCGCGATCAATACGAAAGATGAAGCCCTACCTCTTAGGAGTCTGTCGGCGCAAGAATCACAGAAAAAGGAGCTCGCGGTAGCCCAGGGGAGCCAAAACACTGTCGCTGCGCCGAAGAAGAACACTAGAAAGCAACATCGCGCCGCACCGTAAAATGGGGAACCTCGGGATTCGTGCCTCCTAAAATCCTAGAACTTGGCAGGAAGATCAAGCACTTGAAGATGAAAATCTTCCAAGAAGGGAGCTCGGGGAGATCTTGCAAGGGCTGAGAGAAAAAGAGCAGAAAAGAGGACTCGGCCTGCCTATTTATAGGCTGAAGAAAACAATTAGGAAAATTCCCATCATGTCCCAACTTCCGGGCGCCCGGTCCGGTCCGCCCGAATTCGGGCGCGCACAGTGCGGCCCGGCCCGCCAAGTTTCGGGCGCGCACAGTGCGGCCCGGTCCACCACACAGCCCAGTCCACGACTCCCCCGGGCCCCACTGCACCCGGTGCACCTGCGCCCGCAAATGGCGACGCGACACGTGGCCCGGCAACCCGTGCACCGCGCACGTCGCGCCGTGGACCGCGCACGTCGCGGCTGACCCGGGTCCGTACGGCCACGTGCCCCGCCGTACGGCCACCTGCCCCGGTCAATCAACTCCACTGATTGCGTGGACCGGGAGCACAACACCGGACCAACTACCTCACGCCACGTGTCCACCCGGTCTACCGTGCACCCGGGCCCAAATTCAGTGGACCGCGCCTGCTGCACCGGCCAACCGGAGAGCGCCAAGTGGCCCGCCCCCGGTGCACGACCTCCGCGGTGGACCGCGCGCCTGCCCGCGCGCCCGGGCGCCTGCCCGCGCCGCGTGCCGCCGCGTGCCGCCTGCCCGAGGCCGCGCCGCCGCCCGCCGGCGCCGCCCGCCGCCGCCGGCGACTGCCGGAGATACTGTTCCGGCATGAACAGTATCCGCCAACCCAAAAACATCAAGCAAATAGCCCATCTTGACCGTTTTCGCGCGCTGATTCCAAAAACGACGTCCATTTTGCAAAATTCCAATCCTATAATTTGCCGGAGGCTCCCGGAAAGGTATTTTTAATCCGAATTCCGCGCCGAGCCTAAATTTGATATCCACTCTGCACGTAAACTCTTCTAAACATCCGACGGGGTCCCCCGATTACCCACGTGATCCATTTTAAGCCTCGAGTCCATCTCTTGTGTCCAAATGGGCGCGCGAACACCGCCGACATGCCACGTAGGCTTCCAGAAGCTGCTGGTCACACTGTAGAAGCCCTGCAAAGATCCGGGTCACCACATCCTCCCCACTAAAAGAAAGTTTCGTCCTCGAAACTAAGGCAACTCCCAAGGAGTCTCAGAAACCAGGGGTCAATAATCAACACCGCCGTCTCCAGCTCCCAAGTCACCTATCACTCCCCGTGGTTACTCCTCAGCTACAACAACAGCAACAACCAGTACGGCATAGCCCGATTGCGCAATTCCCTCACCTCACGAGTCGGAATTCGCAACGGGCGTCCCTCGTACTCCAAACTCTCACAGACCCCAAAAGGAACGAGTCAATCACGGCGAGGGGTCCAAAACATAACACTCTTGAGCTGAGACGCAGAAAAACCTCCAAACTCCAACAAAAGACTGGGGGAAAGGAACGAACAGCCAGAGTAACACGCTCTAAAATCACTCCCAAGAGCCAGCTCAACCAAAGCGACCCGAATCACATCCACACAAACACCTGCACAGAAAAGGGGCCCAAACAAGCAGGGGTTCACACTCGGTCGCTCTCAACACTTAACCACCTAAGTGGATTGCTCAGCCGCAGCCTCTCATCAAAAGGGATCCTCAGGGACTCAACTCAAACCCTGCACACAAGGATGGCCCCACACAGTGCCAGCTATGGAACCGTCAAACTCGACTCCCAAATAGCTCTTCTGCTCCAGGCATCCGCCACCACAGTGGCTCTGACGGGGTGATACTGGATGCTCACAAAATCCAATGGTGGCTCTACAGCCACTACGGGAGGTATCACCATAACTCGCAAATCCCTCTCCCACCACTGACAAGGTTAAAATCGGCGCTGGTACCAATCTCATCACCCGGTCATCAAGCTCTGCTGGCACTATCCAGTCCAAAAACTCCTCACCCCAACAATGACCGTCGATCTCGGCCAGTCTTAAATAGCATCCACTTTGGCCGAATTTCCACCGCCGCCCCTTCGGCTAGAATAAGCAATCCAGGAAGATATGCTCTCGAAGCTAAAACTTGCACCACAACGACTTGGCAAAAAGCTTCTTCCCCACAGACCTTGTCACACCATCTACAAATGCTGCACAAGCTCTAAATCAAACAGGGAGGGGGTAAAACCAAAATTATCCCAGGAGGATGCCGCTAACCAACCGTTCAAGGCCAACAGAATACAAAATTCCTCAATCTAGAGGCAACAGGGCATTAGTCAATCCATTGGCTTCACTGTACTCGTAATGCCCCTACTGTGTCCTGAACACCATCTAGACAGAGCCCTCAGTTGAAATTCCAAATTGGCGCAGGCATCATACAATGACTGTCGGAATATAGCTCCTTCAAAAGGTTCTAAATAATACCTGGACTTGCCTGGACTCCAATCCCAAAGGGCTCTCACCGTCGTGTATCAACGACGTGGCACTAGGTCAAACAGACCCTCTATCCATCAAATCCACGCACCAAGAAATCAACTCTCGCAGCTCTAAAGGCGATATCCAAAGAGGGGCTATTGAAGTTGCGCGGTTTCCAGAATCACGTCAATCGCAATCTTAATCTTCCTTTCTGGCGGCCTAATCATCGGCTTAGGTGGACTCACACCCGGGATTTTTATGGGCAATAGGGACATACTTAAGTCCCGCTGCCGCCGTAGGCACCTCTCACACGGACGCTGTAACCAGTGTGCTCAAATAGTCTCAACAAACAAAATGCCTTCCATTATCTGCCTCGCAGAAAGTCAAAATCCTTTCTCCAGCAGTCAAACATCCTGTGGCACTATCCAACCGATCCCAAGCACTGGGTCAAAACACTGAGCTGCCGTAAAAACCAATAAGTCTGCGGCATAACTTACGGCCATCTGCTGCACTGGACATAATCCACAAGCCTCCTCCACTTGCACAATGCCAACAGTAACCTGTACCTCAAGTGCATGTGGTAAAGACTCTACCCCTAGCCCATGCAGGAACGTAACATGTACCTAACTCCGACTGCTGTGAAAAAAAAACACACCTGCGACAACTCAATCCACTACCGTGGCGCCCCCCCAACCGGGCGGCACAGATTCATCCGCTCGATGCAAGTGGTCGTCGCTCAGCCTGCCAAAATATCTAGACCAATCACAAAGGGAGCACGACCTCTGTCCATGCTCACACTGAGATGCCGAACGTGGTCTCTCGCAAATAACCAATCCACGCTACCGCTGCGCCACTCTGATAAAATGGCTGTTGCTGTCATCGGGGTCCACCCAACCCCTGACGTCTCAGAAATCCACTTGGGTATCATCGTCATACGACCAAGCACGATTGATTCATGCAATTCCTTATACAATTATCCTTACTAAGCTCACCCCTCAATCACATATATTGCAACCCCAAACATGCCAGTTATCAATCACACAGGGTAACATCCCCCCTTGGGTAAGCTTACCTTACATCCACAAGAATAATCCACCCCCCTAGGAAAGCGAAACAGAAAATGCCATCTGCATTCCGATCTGTCCTCCATCATCTAGCGCCAAGCGCCTCCCTCCAGAACTTGCCTCTAGC
>CM055060.1:55610519-55760747 GCA_029204045.2 Tillandsia leiboldiana | reverse complement strand
GGTCCGCGGTTGCCGCAATAACCCACAATCCACAATTGGGTAAATTAATCAAGATCCGGTCAACCGCCTACTGTCCGCGGTTGCCGCAATAACCCACAATCCACAATTGGGTAAATTAATCAAGATCCGATCAACCGCCTACTGTCCGCGGTTGCCGCAATAACCCACAATCCACATCAAGCACACCCTGTCTCTGACCCTAAGGTCCTAGCTACACTATCCCAAACCTCTGCTCGAACCCGAGCAACATGACTCAAAAGTCTAAATAAAAAGGAGAAGGAAAGCAATCATGGTTTCTCCTAAGTCAAATTCCAATATGTAGTGCAGCAGTAAAAGATGGCCTAACTATATGTCCATACACATATGTCCATACAAGCATGCATTTGTCCTCAAGAAGAATAAAGAAAATAAACCCCATGCCAAAATTATCAATGACCATACCTGTCCATAATTCTCAATCCTAATGGCTCCTCAGAGTAGAACCTGCACATAACTACATAATCCTATCCCAATGCATAAACCATCCTCATAATAGGTTATGTGCTAATATGGCATGATAATTAATCATATAGGGTATCCTTGCCTTAGATAAGCTTCCACTAATCATCAACATGACTATTTGATTAATACCATTGTCATACTGTGAATAATTCACTTGCAATTTCCATAAAATCCTCATTGTTAAACTTACCGATCAATCCCAGCTATTGTACCATTCACCTGCATGCAATGCTAACATATGAAAATTTAGAGAACCGTCCACCGGTTCCGGGAATAAGGCACCCACCTGAAAAGCTGGCTGTCCAAAGCCCAACAGCTGAAAACACCAAATAACTCTAATCCCTTGCTCCAATATGTTCAGCACACCCGTAACTCTCCTGGCACAATACAAAGTCCACTAATTACACTAGGCTCCCAATTAAAGCACTTAAAACCACATACAACCTCGAATTCTGAACTGTTAAATTATCACCTGCAGATAGTGCCCAAAAAATTCCAATAAAAATATCACAGCAATCCTTGCGTCGATAGCTTCGAAACGGTACCTTGCACGCCCAAATCGGAGTTCGGTAAGCCAAGATAAAAATTCGGCAAGGGGGTACACTCATACAAAAATCTGTATTAAAACTGTACACTGTTCACTGAGAAAACAGTAATTTTCACCTCTGATGAAATCTCAGAAAAATCCAATAAAAATACGAGCGCGTTCCTTGCGATCTGTAGATGAAAAAGTTGTATAAGCTCGTTTCCGGCTGACGCTTGTGCGCAAAGATATGGCCAAAACACCTTGATGCTGTCCCACAAAGCCAAAAAGAAAATGGGTCACAGTGTTGCCTCGGGATCCGTGCCAAAAACTCGCAACGGGAAACCGCGATCAATACGAAAGATGAAGCCCTACCTCTTAGGAGTCTGTCGGCGCAAGAATCACAGAAAAAGGAGCTCGCGGTAGCCCAGGGGAGCCAAAACACTGTCGCTGCGCCGAAGAAGAACACTAGAAAGCAACATCGCGCCGCACCGTAAAATGGGGAACCTCGGGATTCGTGCCTCCTAAAATCCTAGAACTTGGCAGGAAGATCAAGCACTTGAAGATGAAAATCTTCCAAGAAGGGAGCTCGGGGAGATCTTGCAAGGGCTGAGAGAAAAAGAGCAGAAAAGAGGACTCGGCCTGCCTATTTATAGGCTGAAGAAAACAATTAGGAAAATTCCCATCATGTCCCAACTTCCGGGCGCCCGGTCCGGTCCGCCCGAATTCGGGCGCGCACAGTGCGGCCCGGCCCGCCAAGTTCGGGCGCGCACAGTGCGGCCCGGTCCACCACACAGCCCAGTCCACGACTCCCCCGGGCCCCACTGCACCCGGTGCACCTGCGCCCGCAAATGGCGACGCGACACGTGGCCCGGCAACCCGTGCACCGCGCACGTCGCGCCGTGGACCGCGCACAGTCGCGGCTGACCCGGGTCCGTACGGCCACGTGCCCCGCCGTACGGCCACCTGCCCCGGTCAATCAACTCCACTGATTGCGTGGACCGGGAGCACAACACCGGACCAACTACCTCACGCCACGTGTCCACCCGGTCTACCGTGCACCCGGGCCCAAATTCAGTGGACCGCGCCTGCTGCACCGGCCAACCGGAGAGCGCCAAGTGGCCCGCCCCCGGTGCACGACCTCCGCGGTGGACCGCGCGCCTGCCCGCGCGCCCGGGCGCCTGCCCGCGCCGCGTGCCGCCGCGTGCCGCCTGCCCGAGGCCGCGCCGCCGCCCGCCGGCGCCGCCCGCCGCCGCCGGCGACTGCCGGAGATACTGTTCCGGCATGAACAGTATCCGCCAACCCAAAAACATCAAGCAAATAGCCCATCTTGACCGTTTTCCGCGCGCTGATTCCAAAAACGACGTCCATTTTGCAAAATTCCAATCCTATAATTTGCCGGAGGCTCCCGGAAAGGTATTTTTAATCCGAATTCCGCGCCGAGCCTAAATTTGATATCCACTCTGCACGTAAACTCTTCTAAACATCCGACGGGGTCCCCCGATTACCCACGTGATCCATTTTAAGCCTCGAGTCCATCTCTTGTGTCCAAATGGGCGCGCGAACACCGCCGACATGCCACGTAGGCTTCCAGAAGCTGCTGGTCACACTGTAGAAGCCCTGCAAAGATCCGGGTCACCACATCCTCCCCCACTAAAAGAAAGTTTCGTCCTCGAAACTAAGGCAACTCCCAAGGAGTCTCAGAAACCAGGGGTCAATAATCAACACCGCCGTCTCCAGCTCCCAAGTCACCTATCACTCCCCGTGGTTACTCCTCAGCTACAACAACAGCAACAACCAGTACGGCATAGCCCGATTGCGCAATTCCCTCACCTCACGAGTCGGAATTCGCAACGGGCGTCCCTCGTACTCCAAACTCTCACAGACCCCAAAAGGAACGAGTCAATCACGGCGAGGGGTCCAAAACATAACACTCTTGAGCTGAGACGCAGAAAAACCTCCAAACTCCAACAAAAGACTGGGGGAAAGGAACGAACAGCCAGAGTAACACGCTCTAAAATCACTCCCAAGAGCCAGCTCAACCAAAGCGACCCGAATCACATCCACACAAACACCTGCACAGAAAAGGGGCCCAAACAAGCAGGGGTTCACACTCGGTCGCTCTCAACACTTAACCACCTAAGTGGATTGCTCAGCCGCAGCCTCTCATCAAAAGGGATCCTCAGGGACTCAACTCAAACCCTGCACACAAGGATGGCCCCACACAGTGCCAGCTATGGAACCGTCAAACTCGACTCCCAAATAGCTCTTCTGCTCCAGGCATCCGCCACCACAGTGGCTCTGACGGGGTGATACTGGATGCTCACAAAATCCAATGGTGGCTCTACAGCCACTACGGGAGGTATCACCATAACTCGCAAATCCCTCTCCCACCACTGACAAGGTTAAAATCGGCGCTGGTACCAATCTCATCACCCGGTCATCAAGCTCTGCTGGCACTATCCAGTCCAAAAACTCCTCACCCCAACAATGACCGTCGATCTCGGCCAGTCTTAAATAGCATCCACTTTGGCCGAATTTCCACCGCCGCCCCTTCGGCTAGAATAAGCAATCCAGGAAGATATGCTCTCGAAGCTAAAACTTGCACCACAACGACTTGGCAAAAAGCTTCTTCCCCACAGACCTTGTCACACCATCTACAAATGCTGCACAAGCTCTAAATCAAACAGGGAGGGGGTAAAACCAAAATATCCCAGGAGGATGCCGCTAACCAACCGTTCAAGGCCAACAGAATACAAAATTCCTCAATCTAGAGGCAACAGGGCATTAGTCAATCCATTGGCTTCACTGTACTCGTAATGCCCCTACTGTGTCCTGAACACCATCTAGACAGAGCCCTCAGTTGAAATTCCAAATTGGCGCAGGCATCATACAATGACTGTCGGAATATAGCTCCTTCAAAAGGTTCTAAATAATACCTGGACTTGCCTGGACTCCAATCCCAAAGGGCTCTCACCGTCGTGTATCAACGACGTGGCACTAGGTCAAACAGACCCTCTATCCATCAAATCCACGCACCAAGAAATCAACTCTCGCAGCTCTAAAGGCGATATCCAAAGAGGGGCTATTGAAGTTGGCGCGGTTTCCAGAATCACGTCAATCGCAATCTTAATCTTCCTTTCTGGCGGCCTAATCATCGGCTTAGGTGGACTCACACCCGGGATTTTATGGGCAATAGGGACATACTTAAGTCCCGCTGCCGCCGTAGGCACCTCTCACACGGACGCTGTAACCAGTGTGCTCAAATAGTCTCAACAAACAAAATGCCTTCCATTATCTGCCTCGCAGAAAGTCAAAATCCTTTCTCTCAGCAGTCAAACATCCTGTGGCACTATGCCAACCGATCCCAAGCACTGGGTCAAAACACTGAGCTGCCGTAAAAACCAATAAGTCTGCCGGCATAACTTACGGCCTCTGCTGCACTGGACATAATCCACAAGCCTCCTCCACTTGCACAATGCCAACAGTAACCTGTACCTCAAGTGCATGTGGTAACGACTCTACCCCTAGCCCATGCAGGAACGTAACATGTCCTAACTCCGACTGCTGTGAAAAAAAACACACCTGCGACAACTCAATCCACTACCGTGGCGCCCCCCAACCGGGCGGCACAGATTCATCCGCTCGATGCAAGTGGTCGTCGCTCAGCCTGCCAAAATATCTAGACCAATCACAAAGGGAGCACGACCTCTGTCCATGCTCACACTGAGATGCCGAACGTGGTCTCTCGCAAATAACCAATCCACGCTACCGCTGCGCCACTCTGATAAAATGGCTGTTGCTGTCATCGGGGTCCACCCAACCCCTGACGTCTCAGAAATCCACTTGGGTATCATCGTCATACGACCAAGCACGATTGATTCATGCAATTCCTTATACAATTATCCTTACTAAGCTCACCCCTCAATCACATATATTGCACCCCAAACATGCCAGTTATCAATCACACAGGGTAACATCCCCCCTTGGGTAAGCTTTACATTAACCATCCACAAGAATATCCACCACCCAGGAAAGCTAAACGAAAATGCCTCTGCATGCCGATCTGTCCTCCATCATCTAGCGCCAAGCGCCTCCCTCCAGAACTTGCCTCTAGCGGCAGATCCCCATCCAAGGAATTGCAGTGTCCAGCTCCAAACACAATGCCTACTCCGACGAGGCATCCACAGTCCAAAACCCGAACAGGAGGGACCGAAAAGAAACTAAGGAGTATCCTGGCGCAATCCACTCCCAATCTCACTTATCCTATATGCCTCGTCCCTCGAAACCTGGAGCGCCAGTTCAACAACTGCATAAACTCTCTAGCACAGGGAGGCTCTCAATTGATCACTCCATCACCCCCAACCACGACTCTGCCTCCAAAGGCTCCGAGCTCAATCTTACAAGTCGGGGTGGTTCATCTGCCAAATCTGGCTCACTTAATCAAACATGCCCCACAGCTCCTCTGCTGTCAACCATCCACCTTACCTCAGTGCCTTGGCACTAAACATTGGCACGGAGGGGGCCACTCGCTCTATTGGCACTACAGAAGTCCCTGCCGCTGAGGATACTACATCCAGGTGGTCTCAGAAGAAAAGTACTGTCGGGCTGCCCACTGCTCTGACAACTGCGTCACTAAACTAGCTGCTCGCTCTGCCGCTGATATGCCTCTGACAATCCTGTCATCTGGGTCTGGAGTTCTCTGACCTCAATCCGGGTATCCGGCCCAAAACCAACCGCTCAAGCTCAACTGCCATGACAGGATGCACAAGGGTCCCAAACCCAGCGTCGGGGAGACACCGCTCGCCACGACGAAACCACAAATCAGCACACAACAACGCTCGACCCAATCCAGCGAAAGTCTAGAGCATGTCACCCATTCCATAGCGTTATGTTGTCTGCAGCCAACATAACTACTTAGGAGAATAAACATGCCAATCACTCATCCCGTCCCTCGGGAGAGGTGTAAAACTCAATCAGGACTCTCGCTACAAATCACGACTCTCACGAAGTCATCCTAGGGTCCAACCACAAGCCTAGGGTTTCTAAGTCCACCATGACCTACAACCTAGGCTCTGATACCACCTAATCTGTCACGCCCCGGGGTCGAAACTGCGACCCGGGCTCGCCAACAGATCCGCCACCTATGCCAAACCCGCATAGGCGAAGCGTCCTACCTGCAAAAAGAGCTACAGCTAACAGATATCAGAGCTAAAAGATAAAACTGCTGTAGAATAAAATCAACCACTGTACAACTGAAAATAAAACAACAAGGTCCATCTCCCAAAAATGATAATCATACACTAACCTCGAGTACAAAACTGTTAGCTCAACAGGGAGATATCTCAAATAAAACATCAGTGTACAAGCTCTCAATACATCATATCCTCACTACATCAGTCTCTCAAAAGAGGAAATAAATACCAATCTACCGACTATACTGAAGATCTCCTCCAAGGGGGTACCGCTACTCTCCCAAGATGGGTCTGGATCTAGCTCGCTACTCCCTCACCACGCACAGCAACCACAGAACGGCAACACCCGCCAAGACTCTGCAAAACAAAGGGGAGAAAGGACAAAAAGGGGGAAAACCCCCAACGGGCGTGAGAACTACGCAATAAGGGAGTTCTCAGTGGGTATCGCCATAAGGCCCGACGATCTGCCCACCAAGACTACTAGAGGCAAAAGATAACCGATGCAGTAAAACTGAAAGAAGAAGCTGGAAACACTCTACAGCTACCATGCCTCTATCCAAATGCTCAAATGGGGAAACTCTGATGAAGATATGCAACACTCGCACACAAGGTGCTCAATCGACCCAATCGAGCTGACTGCCACATCGGGTCCAGTCAAACCTGCGCCCACCTACAACCACCTCCCGCTGACGGGCAGGAATTACGTAGGGCGTCCAAACGGACTAACTCGCTATCGAGTAGTGGCTCATGCAGGCTATAGTCAAATCCATGCCCTCTCTCTCTCAGAACGGAAAGACTCAAGATGCTCAACCTCTCACACAATGGTCAAAGAACTCACAACGACCACGGGACCACCGTCAAACCCCGAACGGTTCCCAACAATACTAGCACTGGTCTAACACAGCTACTAGACTCCACTCGGTCCCCCAGGCACGAGTGTAACAAAAAGTATCTGCCTGAATAAACCCAATCGATAGACCAGTAATCACTGGTACTGCCTGCTCTGCTATCGAACTCAAGAACCCTGCCTGGTGCCCGGCGCTCACATCGTGGAAAGCCTACTCCGGAGTGGCACTCGAGGGGAGCGACCCACACGAGTAAAGTATCACTGTATCGAGTATCTCTGTAACCACTGTCTCATAATAGCAAGACTGGATCAAGACTATGATCAAAGTGGAAAACTCCGTCCACTAACAAAACCCCGATCTGATGCAATAGTACTCAAAAAGTGGAAAACACCATCCACTAGAACAAATCTGATACCCAATCTGATGCAATAGTCAACATCCGGTCAACCGCCCAAAGTCCGCGGTCACCGCAATAACCCACAACCCACAATTGGGTAAATTAATCAAGATCCGGTCAACCGCCTACTGTCCGCGGTTGCCGCAATAACCCACAATCCACAATTGGGTAAATTAATCAAGATCCGGTCAACCGCCTACTGTCCGCGGTTGCCGCAATAAGCCACAATCCACAATTGGGTAAATTAATCAAGATCCGGTCAACCGCCTACTGTCCGCGGTTGACGCAATAACCCACAATCCAACATCAAGCACACCCTGTCTCTGACCCTAAGGTCCCAGCTACACTATCCCAAACCTCTGCTCGAACCCGAGCAACATGACTCAAAAGTCTAAATAAAAAGGAGAAGGAAAGCAATCATGGTTTCTCCTAAGTCAAATTCCAATATGTAGTGCAGCAGTAAAAGATGGCCTAACTATATGTCCATACACATATGTCCATACAAGCATGCATTTGTCCTCAAGAAAAATAAAGAAAATAAACCCCATGCCAAAATTATCAATGACCATACCTGTCCATAATTCTCAATCCATAATGGCTCCTCAGAGTAGAACCTGCACATAACTGCATAATCCTATCCCAATGCATAAACCATCCTCATAAAAGGTTATGTGCTAATATGGCATGATAATTAATCATATAGGGTATCCTTGCCTTAGATAAGCTTCCACTAATCATCAACATGACTATTTGATTAATACCATTGTCATACTGTGAATAATTCACTTGCAATTTCCATAAAATCCTCATTGTTAAACTTACCGATCAATCCCAGCTATTGTACCATTCACCTGCATGCAATGCTAACATATGAAAATTTAGAGAACCGTCCACCGGTTCCGGGAATAAGGCACCCACCTGAAAAGCTGACTGTCCAAAGCCCAACAGCTGAAAACACCAAATAACTCTAATCCCTTGCTCCAATATGTTCAGTACACCCGTAACTCTCCTGGCACAATACAAAGTCCACTAATTACACTAGGCTCCCAATTAAAGCACTTAAAACCACATACAACCTCGAATTCTGAACTGTTAAATTATCACCTGCAGATAGTGCCCAGAAAATTCCAATAAAAATATCACAGCAATCCTTGCGTCGATATCTTCGAAACGGTACCTTGCAGGCCCAAATCGGAGTTCGGTAAGCCAAGATAAAAATTCGGCAAGGGGGTACACTCATACAAAAATCTGTATTAAAACTGTACACTGTTCACTGAGAAAACAGTAATTTTCACCTCTGATGAAATCTCAGAAAAATCCAAGAAAAATACGAGCGCGTTCGTTGCGATCTGTAGATGAAAAAGTTGTATAAGCTCGTTTCCGGCTGACGCTTGTGCGCAAAGATATGGCCAAAACACCTTGATGCTGTCCCACAAAGCCAAACAGAAAATGGGTCACAGTGTTGCCTCGGGATCTGTGCCAAAAACTCGCAACGGGAAACCGCGATCAATACGAAAGATGAAGCCCTACCTCTTAGGAGTCTGTCGGCGCAAGAATCACAGAAAAAGGAGCTCGGGGTAGCCCAGGGGAGCCAAAACACTGTCGCTGCGCCGAAGAAGAACACTAGAAAGCAACATCACGCCGCACCGTAAAATGGGGAACCTCGGGATTCGTGCCTCTTAAAATCCTAGAACTTGGCAAGAAGATCAAGCACTTGAAGATGAAAATCTTCCAAGAAGGGAGCTCGGGGAGATCTTGCAAGGGCTGAGAGAAAAAGAGCAGAAAAGAGGGCTCGGGCTGCCTATTTATAGGCTGAAGAAAACAATTGGAAAAATTCCCATCATGTCCCAACTTCCGGGCGCCCGGTCCGGTCCGCCCGAATTCGGGCGCGCACAGTGCGGCCCGGCCCGCCAAGTTTCGGGGGCGCACAGTGCGGCCCGGTCCACCACACAGCCCAGTCCACGACTCCCCCGGGCCCCACTGCACCCGGTGCACCTGCGCCCGCAAATGGCGACGCGACACGTGGCCCGGCAACTCGTGCACCGCGCACGTCGCGCCGTGGACCGCGCACGTCGCGGCTGACCCGGGTCCGTACGGCCACCTGCCCCGCCGTACGGCCACCTGCCCCGGTCAATCAACTCCACTGATTGCGTGGACCAGGAGCACAACACCGGACCAACTACCTCACGCCACGTGTCCACCCGGTCTACCGTGCACCCGGGCCCAAATTCAGTGGACCGCGCCTGCTGCACCGGCCAACCGGAGAGCGCCACGTGGCCCGCCCCCGGTGCACGACCTCCGCGGTGGACCGCGCGCCTGCCCGCGCGCCCGGGCGCCTGCCCGCGCCCTGCCCGCGCCGCGTTCCGCCACGTGCCGCCTGCCCGAGGCCGCGCCGCCGCCCGCCGGCGCCGCCCGCCGCCGCCGGCGAGTGCCGGAGATACTGTTCCGGCATGAACAGTATCCGCCAACCCAAAAACATCAAGCAAATAGCCCATCTTGACCGTTTTCGCGCGCTGATTCCAAAAACGACGTCCATTTTGCCAAATTCCAATCCTATAATTTGCCGGAGGCTCCCGGAAAGGTATTTTTAATCCGAATTCCGCGCCGAGCCTAAATTTGATATCCACTCTGCGCGTAAACTCTTCTAAACATCCGACGGGGTCCCCCGATTACCCACGTGATCCATTTTAAGCCTCGAGTCCATCTCTTGTGTCCAAATGGGCGCGCGAACACCGCCGACATGCCACGTAGGCTTCCAGAAGCTGCTGGTCACACTGTAGAAGCCCTGCAAAGATCCGGGTCACCACATTATTCTCTGTTATTTCCTATGGAAACTTCTCACCCTCTCATCGTGCCTTTTTGTCTAGTATTTCCTCTCATGTAGAACCAACTTCCTATTCCCAAGCTGTTAAAGACCCAAAATGGAGAGAGGCAATGAAAAAAGAGCTTGATGCACTCAAACTCAATAATACATGGACTTTGGAACCGTTACCACCTGGAAAGCGTCCCATTGGTTGCAAATGGGTATTCAAAATTAAATACAATTCAGATGGCAGCATCGAGCGATATAAAGCTCGTTTGGTGGCTAAAGGTTATACACAAATGGAGGGTCTTGATTATCATGAGACCTTTGCTCCCGTCGCCAAGCTCGTAACTGTGCGTTGTCTTCTTGCCGTTGCTGCTGCTCGTGGATGGGAACTACACCAACTTGATGTAAATAATGCTTTTTTGCATGGAGATCTACACGAAGAAGTTTATATGGTTCCCCCACCAGGCAGTAACAAAAAAGGTGATAACTTTGTTTGCCGTTTGCGCAAGTCTTTATACGGTCTAAAACAAGCATCTCGAAATTGGTTTGAAAAGTTTTCTAATGCTCTTCGATCAGCCGGATACAAACAATCCGTCGCCGATTACTCTCTTTTCACAAAATCTTGTGGCAAAAATTTTAGTGCCGTTCTTGTATATGTCGATGATGTGATTGTGACCGGTAATGACACACCTTCCATAACTTGGCTGAAGAAATATTTGAACACGCTTTTCCATATAAAAAATTTGGGGCGTCTTAAATATTTTTTGGGAATAGAAGTCGCTCGCTCCTCCGAAGGCATTTTTCTAAGCCAACGGAAATATATTTTGGATATACTTGCTGAAACCGGCATGATTGGTGCCAAGGGCTGTTCTTTTCCAATGGAGCAAAACCTTCATTTAACACCTGACGATGGAGATTCTTTGGATGACCCTAGTATGTATAGGCGACTCGTTGGACGCTTAATTTATCTCACAATAACGCGGCCCGACATAACCTATTCAGTCAATATACTTCGCCAATTTATGCAAAAGCCTCGGAGTACACACATGGCAGCTGCATATCGAGTTCTTCGTTATTTGAAGAGCTCACCTGGACATGGAATACTCTTTTCTAGCTCTACACCATTATTGTTAAGAGCATATTGTGACTCAGATTGGGCAAGTTGTCCTACGACTCGGCGATCAACTACTGGTTACATCACTTTTCTTGGATCAAGTCCCATTTCATGGCGCACCAAGAAACAAAGAGTTGTATCTCGTTCATCAGCGGAGCCCGAATATCGCGCCATGGCTACAACTACTTGTGAGTTAACATGGCTTAATTATTTACTTAACGATCTTGGTGTTTTTCATCATCAGCCGATGTTGCTCCATTGTGATAATCAAGCTGCGCTTCATATTGCTTCAAATCCAATATTTCATGAACGGACGAAGCACATTGAGTTAGATTGTCACCTCATACGTGAGAAAATACATTCTGGGCTCATTGCTATGACATATATATCAACAACTAATCACCTAGTGGATATTTTTGCCAAGGCACTTGGAAGAGAAAGGTTTCAATATTTGACCTGCAAGCTGGGTATTACGTCCCTTCACACACCAGCTTGAGGGGGAGTATTAGAAAATAAAATTTCTATATTCTTGATTGGAGATTTGATGGAGAGAATGATGAAGATTTGCTTGACAATTTACTTGCTATTTTGAACCAAGATTATCTTGCCAATTCAGCATGGATTCAATGGTAGCATATAGAAGGCAATAATGGATTTAGTAACCGCACAAGGAAGGCAATAATATTTTGTATTATTTTTTCTTTCTTAACAGATTCATGATGTATATTAAATCTTGTATATACTATCATTTTTTTATGTGAGGTTCGACTAATGTCAATAACTCCAATTTGAGTTTACTCTCTTCCACTTAATCATTTTCTTTACAACATGTGATTGTGATTTTTATTTTCTTAGTCGTAATAGTTGCTTATATTTTTATTTGATTTCCTATTTGTGGTGTACATGTTTATCTCATTATCTTTTTTTCAGAATTAATTATTTTTTTTTACACAAATCAATTGTTTGATCAATTTTCTTGCCATGTGGAAAACTGCATACGATTTAGAAATGGATGTGCATGTTTTAAATTCCAATAATAGAGATAAAAGAGTTTTTTTTTTTTTTTTTGAATTGGCACCCAGACTGAATGAATCTCTCCTAGGCATTTGGACTGTTTTCAAAAAGAAGAACAAAGAAAACATTGGGATTAAATGAATCACTAGTGTCGGAGGTGGTGGGTGCATGAGGGTACGTGGTAATGTATCGGTATTTCATGCGCACTTTCGAGTGCCTGAAAGTGGTTTATTGGTGGCCCGAAAGTTTCGAGCCGCCTTGTATTGTTTGGGTTGCCCGAATTGATGGTTTTCGGGCGTCCGAATGTGAGTTTCAAGCGCCCTAATCCCCTATTTTGGCAGGGATTCACCTCTTTTTTTTTTTTTTTCTCCTTCATTCTTGTTCGTGCCTGTCAAATTTAAAAAGAGAAGTAGAGAGCAAGGGAGAGGGAGAGGGAGAGGGAGAGTGCGAGGGAGTTCGTGTGGGGAGTGTCGTCGAGCGTGCAGATCATTCCGATGAGTCAAGCACGGATGCGAGCGTGAGTTTTTCGGCACATCGACTTTGAGGTAAATCTTATTTTTAATATGTAACGACCCGACTTTGAGATAATGATGGTAGGCCACCGGTTGGCGGGCACACCAGCAGTTGTGTGGTCCATACGGTATAGGGAGGTAGGCCGACGTCTACTTGACGGGTACAGCAGCAGACATGTTAGTTTGGACAGTAGGGAGAGATGACTGGGCCTAACTATTGCTGGGCACACTAGCGGTTGTGTAGTCTGGATAGTAGGCGGCACTGGCATTTTGACAAGGTGGTGGAGTTGGTCAATTTATGATTGGATTTTGTGTACCGTTGAGTCAGTCGTGTTGTGCTAAGTGTGTGAATTCTAGGTGTAGAGGCAAGATAGTATAGTATATATTGTGTAGATTTTACTTTATTATGTTATGCTAACTTATTATTGCCTTTTCTCTATTTTCCCTCCGTTGGACCTAGTAGGTAAGTCGTGATTGTCATCGACTGTACACCCATTGAGAACTATTATTTTGTAGTTCTCATTCTTTTTTGTGGTTTACTTTTCAGGATCCTCCGAACTAGCTCCGGACCAAGATAAAAGGATCACACCGTAGATAGCATCTTCCTTTTGAGTTTTGATATTTTAGAGGTAGACTACCCGTTTGTAGTTAATTTGGAGGTTACGCTGTATTTTAGGATTAGTGAGGTCAGGATTTTTTATTTGTATTTATATTTTGGAAGGTAGATGTTGTATGATTAATTGTACAGTAATAGCTGATAATTTTGTTTTACTTATAATTTGATATATATTTAGTTGTAGACTTTTAATTTTCTTAAGGATTAATTAGTTTTAAATGTTAAATGATTCACGTGTGTGAATTGCTTTCTCGCATACGTGATAGATCTGCTCACTTACGTAATGAATGAAATAGATAGCGTGCTATCTTTATATATATATATATATATATATATATATATATATATATATATATATATATATATATATATATATATATATAAATAAAAGTAAGATTTAGTGCATTTGGTAACTAAATTTATTTAGTTGTGATTGCTAGCTAGCTGTACCGCGTGTATGCCTGTGGTTTTTATTTTCTTAGTAGTAATAGTTGTTTATATTTTTACTTGATTTCCTATTCGTGATGTACGTACTTGTTTATCTCATTATTATTATTTTTTATTTACAAAATCAATTGTTTGGTCAATCTTTTGTCATGCAGAAAACTGGAAGAAATGGTTCAGAGATGGAAGTGCATGCATTAAATTCCAATAATAGAAATGAGAAAGTAAATTTTACAGAAAAATTGGCACCAAAGTCATTGGAGTCTGTTCCAACTAAAATTCCACCATTGATAAATATTTATGCACCTGAAGATGACTCCAATTACATACAACATGTGAGTGATTTTACAATCTTCTTAATATGTTTTGTCTTTATATATTTTACATCAATTCTAAGACTTTATTTAAGATTCTATAAAAAATACATTATGTAATGGTGAGAATGTGTTTTGGCAAAATATTTATATACCTATACATTTTTTCCTCCATGTGGCATTAATATAGCTAGCCCTCAACACTAAATGGGCCAAGAGCAAAAAAAAAAAGTTACAAAGTTAGAATTTTAGGTCAAATTTGATAAGTACTGATCATCAATATATTTGCCCCCGTTGTTGAAAAAAAATAATGGAAGTATGAAGAGTGTTCGAATTTAGAATCGCAGATACATATGAATTAAATAGCACTTACATTAATCAGGTGTTGTGTGTATACATATAGAGAGAGAGAGTCCGACTACTATATAGTACCAATTATTTGGTACTATTAATTTTTCTACCCTTATATCAATCCCTTTAATTATTTTCATCCGTTACATTTTACTATTTTCCCAACTATTCATTAAACCCAAGGGGCCCACTATCATCTCAACCACACATTTTGTAAATCAAGGATTAAAAATTTAATAGCACCTATAACTTGATACTATTAATAGTATTCCAGCCTAGCTATATATATATATGGTGCATTTTACCTACACAATATGTAATGACAAAAATAAAAAATGTCAATTAAATAGCACTTACATTAATCTAGTTGTTTGTATATTATATTTAATGTACCATCCAATTTAATGGTAAATTTTTAAAATGAAAGTTTTCAAACCACATGGGGGACGGTGAAAATGCGCAAATTACAATAGAATTAATTAAAGTCTCTCCATATTTTATTAATATATTTTTACTTACAGAACACGAGAATCTTTTTTTTTTATTTTTTTATTTATTTTTTTAATTACAGTGGGCACTATATCAAACCGGGACAGGAACGTCCAAAGTTTATTATGGTGCCAAAACAACACTAGATGTTTATGGCTTTTCTCTAGAAGTTGACCGGAGTATATCAACAGGGTTTTGGATTGCAAACGGTGTAGATGGACCTCGTAATCAACTTAATGTGATCCGAGCCGGATGGCAAGTAAGTTAGATGCTTTAATATATTCACTATAAGAAAATTAATATTTAAAAATATATTTTTTTATATATTTAATTATATTTAAAAATATTTTAATATAGTTTAACGTTATATCTGAAAATATCGATTAAAGTATCAGCAAATGTAAAGACATTATTTGCGGAACAAACAATCAAAGAGGTTGTGGGTGGGTAGGTTGCAAAAGAACGAGAAATGCAAAATTAAGAAATATAAGATTGATTTGTTTCGAGATTTGACATTCAATTTTTCAGTACAAGAGAATGTTGGAATTTTATTAGATAATATTTTTACGGACAAATATCTAGCCTTTACACCAATGCTTTTTTTTTTCCCTCTCTTTTACAAAATGGCATTTCACTATAAATGTCACTCAAGTTTAAAAAGAAAAAGAGAATAGAGCTAAAAAAAATATAATACTTAGAGTTTGAAAGCTCAAGAGCTTAATCAATTATTTTTCAAATGGCTTAGGAACACCACTATTTATAGTCATGAAATTCCTGTTAAGAATACAACATTCGGGTGCCCAGTTCAAAATTTCGGCGCCTAGAAATTCATTGTGCGCACGCTAATTTCGAGATTGCGCTGTCGGATTTTTCGGAGACTTGCTCCGTTGAGAAATAAGAAAACATTCAAAATCCGGATGCCCTAAATATGGGGTCGAAAAACTTACTCAGTTTCACACAATAGAGTGTGAAATACGCGATATTATTCAAATTCAAATTTCAAATTATTTGTCCAGAACAGATTTCAAGCGCCCAAAACTCCTTTTGGGTGCCCAGAATATCTTTAGGCATGCCTAAAACATCTTTTGTGCGTCCAAAATATTTTTAGAGCGCTAAGAACATCTTTAGGCCGCTCAGAATATCTTTTGAGTCCCCATAACTTCTTAAGGACGCCTAGGTCTTCTTTTGGGTGCCCAGATCTCTTCCTTACAAAGGGCCCGAAATAGACCCCAATTCGGATCCATTTTTGGGCATCCAGAATTGAGCTCAAAACATGAGTTTTTGGTAGAATCTTAAGAAATTTGTTTTTGAAAAATTTTAAATGCTTTTTGATATTTATTTATAGAGTTTTGACATCATTCTAATAGTATAAAATTGATCATAAATTGATTTGGGTTTTTATGCTATCCGCTTCATTTATTTTTAAAATAAATTTAGCTGGAAATGTAAAGCAACTAGATTTTGAACTCGGATCTCGAGTATCAACCATCAAATCCTTTGCCACTTGCAATAGGGACAGTTGATCTATTTTTAAATTGTTGTTAGGCTTAGTTGTGGATCCAATATATATTGGGTTAAAACTTGGGTTTTTGATGTGTCAAGCTTTCATCATCCAATAAATATTTTTTATTTAAAAAAATATAGAAATAGCATATTAATTGTTTGTAAGAAAATTCAAAAAACATTTAGTTGTATCAAATTAATCAGGATTTTTGTGCTACTAAAGTTATCTCATAGTATATTATAAACTTAGTATTTATCAATTATTTTTCCGTGTAGGTGTTTCCTGCAGTATATGGAGATAGTCTGACTCACTTTTTCATATCTTGGACGGTATGTATTTATTGTAATATTTTTTTTTTCGCTTCTCTAAAGTGAAATATATGTTTTTGCATATAATGATCCGGTCCACTAGTAATAATAATTAGTTGGGCCGAAATCACAACAAAAAATGCTTAATTCCAGTTATTATTACTAGTATTTATATCTCTTATATATTCAATCATAAATTCATTCTCATCTGGTGTGAAATTATTGGGTGTCATATTGCATAACATCATTGTTTGGAAAATATAGGCAGATGGCTACAATTCAACAGGATGCTACAATCTTAATTGCGAAGGTTTTGTATTAGTAAATAGAACTCCTATTATTCCAGGAGGAGTTTTACAGCCAGTTTCTACTCCCGGTGGACCGCATTATGAAATGTCAATAAGAGTTTTTAAGGTAAAAAAAGTTTTTTTTTTTTTAAACCAAATATGTATATATCTTTGTTGATTCTCGTTTTATTTAAGAAAATTTCACTAGAAATTAATCATGCACCAAAAATTAAGGATTTATAATAGAATTTATGCTGATTCAATTTACTGCCAAGTATGATTTCAAATTAAGCAACATATATTTAATTGTAATACTCATCCCATTAATTGTAGGCTGGGTTAACTGGGGATTGGTGGCTCCAATATGGACATGGTGATAATGTCACTCGCCTAGGATATTGGCCCAAGTCTCTCTTTACTTCTTTAGCTTATGTAGCTTCTCGAGTTGATTTTGGCGGGCATGTGTCCTTTCCAAAAAATGGCGTAAGCCCTCCAATGGGCAGTGGTTATTTTCCGGCAGACAGTAAAGCAGCATACTTTAAAGATACTGCATATATGGATGAAGATGGCGGCTACTTTATTTCTAAACACCCTCCAGCATATATGGACAGTCCCCGCTGTTATCAACTCGCAAAGTTTAGTCCTGATCGTTTTACCTACGGTGGACCTGGTGGTGGTTGTGATAATTAATTAGCATAAACAATTAATAATCATACTTAAATCCTGATTGTAATATTGAAAAGTTAGTGATGCAACAAAGTATTGTTTACATGCAATAATTAATATGCCATCTGCATGTGCAAATTAATGAAATATCTCAAGTTTCTTAATTAGTTTCTAACACAAATGTACGTGTTTGCATAATTCTTTTCATCTGTGTATCATGTTCTTAATTTTTACTAATTAGATCACTTATATTACATTTATTTTTAGTCCTCGATCAATTAATGAATGGACAAAATCTCCGCTCAAATACTTAATTCCTTTCTCTGCTAAATGGCAATAAGGTATTTCAGTTTTTTCCATGCATTTACTAAGATGAGTTTCTTTTGAAAGAGTTTGATTCCCAAATTTTAGAGGTATGATTTTTTTTATTTTTATTTTTCTCTTCTTTTCAATCTCCATCCAAAAGTACTATTGAAAATCTTTTAGAGATGGGAAGAGGTTGTCTTTGAGAAGTGCAGGTGAATTTATAAATTTATTTTAACAAAACCAAATATAAAATAAAAAATAAATATAAAAAATATAAAAAATTAATATATATATATAATTATTAAGAAATATTGTGATGTATTTTTATATTTTAAAAATGATGTTCGATAATATTATACTTGACATATAATTATTTTATGATATTATAATTCTTTATCCAAAGTGTTCATTAATTGTACTCAACTCTTACTAGTATATATATATACATAATCCCTTTGTACCATACATAGAATCCTTTTGTACCCTTAATGTGGAGATTAGATTCAGTTAATAATAATAATAATAATAACCTAAAATTAGGTATGCTGATATTTAAGACCACGGTATTAATTCTAAATAAATTCCATCCGAAGTTAGATATTCTCATATTAAGACAATAGGATTCTAAATAAAAGCTTTCTAAATGAACTAATTTTCCATATTATTTATAAAAAAGAGAAAAACTAAGTAAACGTCCATTAAATCATTGAAAATTTGAATTTTCTTTCTATTTAAAGGGGGCTGGTTCAGACACTCCCCTACATACATCAATATTCGCCTAATTAATGACCTACATGGAAATTTTCACATTATCTTTTATATGGCTCACTGCTCTTGTCTCTTGCTCTCAAGTTAGAGGGAGGTTAGTGATGGAAAAGCATGTTGCACTCGAAGCAAAGGCACAGGTAATTGAATCTCGCATTTTGTAACTCACTCAAATAGGGTATAACCCTGTTTAATCAAAAAAAAAAAAAAATCTCGCATTTTAAGATCACTAACCAAATTATCTACATTGTTCCAATATTTTGTTTTGCATGTTTGATATTTGGAACTCCTATTTTATATATATATATATATATATATAGAGTTGGGCTGGAATGCTATTGATAGCACCAGCCCAACTTTGCCACCCATTTTATATCCTTTGGATTGCGTTGAGATTTGTGAAAGCTATTTAATGAAAAAAAGAAAAAAGAAAAAGTAAAAAAAAAAAGTAAAAATTAAATAGCTTTTACAAATCTCAACGCAATCCAAAGGGTATAAAATGGGTGGCAAAGTTGAGCTGGTGCTATCAATAGCATTCCAGCCCAACTCTATATATATATATATATCTGTGCAGACTAAGTTAGTTTTCCATGCTTTTTTATAATTTTTCTCCCCTCATCTTTTGTAATTTTCATGATCCTTTTGTTTTTATCTTTAATTTGTTAGGAATTTATATGTGAGGAATAGTGCTCTCTGAAGCTATAATAACATAGCTAGCTATATATGTATAGCGCGAAGACACTACCTAACAACATAAAATTGAGCATGGTTTATATTATTTCGGCCACAGTTAATTATTAGTTTATTAATTACCATTTGAAAGCACTATGAGTAGGTAGCTAATCTGTCCACTAAGTAAGATTTAGTACATTTGGTAACTTTATATATATATATATATATATATATATATATATATATATATATATATATATAATTGTGTTTTTTATTTTCTTAGTAGTAATAATTGCTTATATTTTTATTTGATTTTCTATTTGTGATGTACTTGGTTATCTCATTATCAAATTTTCAGAATTAATTTTTTTTCCCATAAAATCAATTGTTTGGTCAACCTTTTGCCACGCAGAAAAATGTATATGATTCAGAGATGGATGCGCATGTTTTAAATTCCAATAATAATTAAAGATGAGAGAGTTAGTTCTTCAAAATTGACTCCAAGGTCGAAGGAGTCTCTTCCAGCCAAAATTCCATCGTCAAAAAATATTTATGCACCTGAAGATGACTCCAATCGCATACAACATGTGAGTAATTTTACAATCTTCTTAATATGTATTGTCTTATGTAAAGACCCTACCTACTAGCTGTTATCATGTATTAATGGCATTCTACAACCTTCTACATTATACTTTGATATGGGTTTGATTTGGGATAATTATCTTTTTTTGTACATCATTATTATTTCCTTAATTGCCGGATTCTCATTCCAAATTACCTTGTATAATTTGTAGAACCTCTCTATATTAAGAGAGCATTATAATGAATAATAACATAACATTATTCTCAAATTACTTCTATCATGGTATCAGAGCCAGGTTGGATCAATCCTAGTTTGGGCCGCTACTCGCAAGAAGTTTTCTTCATCATCATCTTTTTCTAGTCAAGGTGTTATTATTCTAATTTTTGAATTTTCATGGCATCTTCTTCTATTCTCTCTACTACAGCAACTTCCTTTATGGCATCATCAGTTTCCTCCTTTGCTCAACTAGATGTCAAGCTAACAAGGACGAATTACCGTGAATGGTCTATTTCACTAAAGCTATTATTTGATGCTCTTGATCTTGTGAGCCATATTGATAACACTCCAATCTTGTGAGCCATATTGATAACACTCCAACACCAACAGATGAAAAGAAAATGAATGAATGGGCTGTTGCAGATCGACGAGCCCGCGGAATCAGTTCTTCATCTGTTGATGTTGACATTCGCATGCAGTTAGTAAATTTTACTACTGCACGAGAGATGTGGGCACATCTCCAACGTCTATATGAACAATCAAGTTACGCTCAGTCCTATGCCGAATTTCAAGAGTTGTCCCTTGCCCATCAAGGAGAGCGTACCATACAGGAGTTTTATACATTCATGCAAACTCGGTGGCGTCAACTTGCGACTATGGAGCAGCCCCTGTGTCGAGCTTGCTCTATCTGTGACTGCGCCACAAAACAAAAGCTGATGCGCGACCAACAACGCCTCTTTCAATTTCTTATGAGGTTACGACCAGAATTTGAAGCCTTACGGGGTCAACTCCTTCATCGGTCACCACTTTCCACGCTTGATACAGCTTTGGCAGAGCTTATTGATGAAGAAACTTTTGCTCCTGTTGCAAAAATGACATCTGTTCGAGTTCTTATAGCTGTTGCTGCAAATCGTCAATAGCCACTTTACCAGCTTGATGTCAAGAATGCCTTTCTACATGGTGATCTTCGTGAAGAGGTTTATATGCAGCCACCACCTGGGTTTCCTCATCCTCCTAACCATGTTTGTCGGCTTCGTAGGGCTATCTATGGCCTTAAGCAAGCCCCAGCGCTTGGTTTGAAAAATTTCGCACTGTGATTCTTGCTGCAGGTTTCTCACAGAGTGAGAATGATTATGCTATGTTCATTCACACATCTGGTGATAGAAAGACTATTCTTTTACTCTATGTTGATGATATGATAATCACCGGAAATGATGTTGAACATATTCAATATGTTAAAAATCATCTTCAGCAACAATTTGAAATGAAGGATCTTGGGTATCTCCGATATTTTTTGGGCATTGAAGTTTCTTATAGTCCTCGTGGATATCTTCTATCTCAACAAAAATATATTACAGATTTATTATCTCGTTCCGCCTTGACTGACGATAAAATCACTTCAACTCCTTTGCAACTGCATCAGAAATTGACTCCGACTATGGGAGAACCCTTAGAAAATCCCACTCGTTATCGTGAATTGGTGGGTGCTCTCGTTTACCTAACAATATCTCGACCTGATATCACTTATGCAGTTCACATAGTCAGTCAGTTTATGCAAGCACCTACCTCCGATCATTATGCTGCTCTTCTTCACATCTTACGATATCTTGGAGGAACAATTAATCGGGCTCTTTTCTTTCCTTCTTCCTCAAAATTAGACTTACAAGCCTACACTGATGCTGACTGGGCAGGAGACCCTAACGACCGTCGTTCCACGACCGGCTTCTGTGTATTTATTGGTGATTCACTTGTATCTTGGAAGTCCAAGAAACAAGATATAGTATCTAAGTCCAGTTCAGAAGCTGAGTATCGTGCTATGTCTACTGCCACTTCTGAAATTGTGTGGTTGTGACGTCTTCTCTCTAATCTTGGTATTGTTTTGATTGCCCCAACTCCTCTTTATTGCGACAATCAAAGTGCTATTAAAATTGCCAACAATCCGTTTTTCATGAACGTACGAAACATATTGAAATTGATTGTCATTTTGTACGTCATCATTATCTTGCTGGCACCGTTACACTACCATTCGTTCAATCAAGCAATCAAGTCGCTGATTTCTTCACAAAAGGTCGTACGTTACAACGGCATAAATTCTTCTTATCCAAACTCTCGGTATTTGATCCACCTTGAGTTTGCCAGGGGTGTTATCATGTATTAATGGCATTCTACAACCTTCTACATTATACTTCGATATGGGTTTGATTTGGGATAATTGTCTTTCCTTGTACATCATTATTATTTCCTTAATTGCCTGATTCTCATTCCAAATTACCTTGTATAACTTGTAGAACCTCTCTATATTAAGAGAGCATTATAATGAATAATAACATAACATTATTCTCAAATTATTTCTATCACTAGCAATAATAATTTTAAGCCCAGTTATTATTACTCTTGTCGAGATTTGTCACAAACTTTCAGTTTGAAAGGCTTTGATACCAAATGTAACTACTCGACTCATTAACAATAATAACTCGTTGGGCCTAAACCACCGGCAAAAAATACTTAAACCTAATTATTATTACTCGTGTTTACTGTCACTTATAAATTCAATCACAACCCATTCCTATCCGATATGGAACTATTGGGGTGCCATATTTTATGCATTTTATATTAATGCTGGAACTTTATTTGAGATTGTAATAGTGAGAAAATGTTTTGACCAGTGAAGGGGTTAGAATTTTAATTTTAGGGAGATCAAAAATATATTAATTTTTAAAAAATATTAATAAAAAATTATATATAAATATTTTTCTGTTCATTAGCTTTCAAGTTTAAAAGATTTTACTTTTTTAAAAAAATAGAGTATAGTTGTCTTTATTATTAAAGTAATAAAAATATAGAGGTATATATATAAGAAATTATGTCAAAAGATTAAGTATTAAGATCTAATATAATTTACAAATCAAGTATTATGATACATCAAAAAATCAAGTATTAAGATTTAGTATAATTTGTAAATCAAGAATTACGATAAGTTGGAGTCAATTAAATTTGCATCTCGTGATCCACAAGGTAATATTATTTAAAAAAAAAAATATTTTGGCTCCTAAAATTTACACTATTTTAAATTTTTTAATTATAACTTCGTAATAAACTTTTATATAATTTTAAAAATATTGGGGCCCATGGTCACTTTGGGCCTCCACGTAGCTTTGTTTCTGATTTTGACAAAATATTTATATATCTATACATTTTTTCCAGCATGTGGCATTATAAACCTCAACACTAGACTGGCCTAGAGCAGATAAGGAAAAAATTAAAAAATTAAAATTTTAGACCAAATTTTTTACACCCAATAGTTTTACATCGGATGGTAATAAAATTATAATTTGATACAAAAGTGACAATTGATGCTAGTAATAATAACTCAGCTTAAATATTTTGGGCTGATGGTTTGAATCCAACAAGTTATTATTGTTAGTGAGTCGGATCGTTATATTTGGTATCAGAGTCAATCACTAGTCAGAAGTGTGCGATGAGTCTCGGTTGAGTCGGGATCTAGATGACAGAGTTAGCGAGATATATAAGTCTCACATCGTCTAGTGATCTTGGACTGTGCGTGTGCGTGTGCGTGTGGTTGGGCTGACGAGGACGTCAGACCCAAACGGGGGGGAGTTTGTGACACCCCAATAGTCTCACATCGTATGAGAATAAAATTATAATTAGATATATAAGAGACAATGGATAATAATAATAATAACTGAGTTTAAGTATTTTAGGCGGATAGTTTGGATCCAATGATTTATTATTACTAGTGGGTCGGATTGTTACAAAATTTGATAAGTACTGATAGTCAATTTTTTTGTTTTTAAGAAAAAGATAATAAACTATTTGTTTTCGTTCATTTAAAAAAAATAAAGGATCGAAATTGAATATATGATAGATCATGAATAAAAATTATTAAATTTTTTGCCAATTACATTAAGTATCGTCAGTTAACATTTGAAATTATTAAAAATTCAAAATGCATGTGATACGTTTTATCTATGCAATAAGCGATGACACAAATGAAGGATGTCAATTAAATAGCACTTATACATTAATCTCCCGGTTTGTATATCATTATATTTTGTTTACTGTCCAATTTAGTGGTAAGTTCTTAAAATAAAGTTAAAAATATTCATAAGGTTGTGCGCAATTTGAAAATCTTCAAACCACAAGGTGGCACAATAAAAATAAGCTAAACCACAGTAGAATTAATTAAAATTTGCTCCATATTTTATTATTATATTATTATTTACGGAACATGAAAATCTTATTTATTCTTCTGTTTTTTTATTGCAGTGGGCAGTATATGAATCTGGGACAGGAACGTCCAAAGCTTATTACGGTGCCAAATCAACACTAGTTGTTTATGGCTTTCCTGATCTAGGAGTTGGCCGGAGTACCACTGCAGGGATTTGGGTCGCAAACGGCGCAGATGGACCTCGAAATCAACTTAATGTGATCCAAGCTGGATGGCAAGTAAGTTAGATGCATAATTTCATATATTATTCCTTACTTCTTGTTTTAAGTATGCTGATAATTAATGTTCTCTCTCTCCCTTTGTGGATGAACTACATTTGATTTTTATGTTAAGAAAAAAAATGGCTTCTGTTAGAATAATTACTTTTCATAGTTGAAGTATTTTGTATTATTTAAAAAAATATTTTGTATTATTCTAAGGTTGCAGCTTTAGTTCTTCGGCAACTCCAGTGGTTTGATTCCTATCTGCATGAATAGCTCGAGACGTTTTTGGTTTAGAGATGATCAAATGTTTTGTTTCTTTTGTGCTTTAATTTCCTTTTTTTCTATTTCATTTTGGTACTTCTACGGGCTTTTCCAATTAGCTTTTTTGTTGGGCCTGAGACTGTTACCAAACTGTTGTTAGGCTTAGTTGTGGATCCAAAATTGGGCTTAAAACCTGGGTTTCTATGTTTCGAGCTGTTATCCTCCAGTTAAGATTTTTTTTAAAAAAAAAAATATATATATATATATAGTAAATTAATTGTTCGTAAGAAAATTCAAGAAACATTTAGTTGTATCAAAGTTAATCGGGATTTTAGTGCTATAGTTATTTGATAGTATTAAAAGATGACATATTTATGATTATCCTACAATAAAATTATATTATAGCGATATTTTTAAGTGTTTCTAAAATATAAAAAAAATATCGTTGACAAAAATACCAACACTTATTATTAGTGTCACTATATTTGCAATCGTTAAGGTGTATAGTGACACATTATTATAATTAATGTATTCAAAAAATATGTTCTTATAATTTTATTTTGGATATAGATAAAATATAGATAGAACACTTACACAAAAATATTTAAAAATATATTTTTATAATCTAATTTTGTTGTAGTGATTACCATATCTTAAGAATTATATAGAAGAATGTTACTATTGAATTTACTTAAAAAATGCTTTATCCCCTGAGATCGATTTCTTTTGAGGAGTGCGTGTTTGGTCTATAACCCACTATATATGGGGTATAAACTTATAATCCTACAATTTCTTCCCATCCAAAAGCCTCATTCTACTTACACATCTAATCTTTTTTTAAAAAAAAACTCAAAACGGGTTGACAAATCTTACAACCCTCGGATCAAATGTTGTAGAGATTACAACCATTTTGATTATAGACTTAGAATTTATCTATTTTTATTTTTTTTTCTTTTCTATGCAGGTGTTTCCGACAGAATATGGAGATAGTCTGACTCACTTTTTCATATTTTGGACGGTATCCATTTATTGTAATATTTTATTTTCTCTCTCTTCTTTGAAGTGATGTTAATATTGTTGCATAATATTATTGTTTGGAAAATACAGGCGGATGCATAATATTATTGTTTGGAAAATACAAACGGATGGCTACAATTCAACAGGATGCTACAATCTTAAATGCGTAGGTTTCGTATTAATAAATAATTCTGGTCTTATTTCGGGCGCAGTTTTACAACCAGTTTCCATTCCCGGTGGACCACAATATGAAATATCAATAAAATTTTTTAAAGTAATTAAAAACATCATTTCTTTGCCGTATTTTTGTTGATGATTCTCATTTTATTTTATTTTTTAAAAAAAAATCACTAGAAAGTAAGCAACAAAAGGATATAATTATATAATTTAATGTTGATTGAATTTAATGCATGGCAAGTATGATTTCAAAGCAACATATATATATTTGTAATACTCATCCCATTAATGTAGGGTGGATCAACTGGATATTGGTGGGTCCTGTATGGACATGGTGAAAATGTCACTCCCATGGGATAATATTGGCCCAACTCTCTCTTTACTTCTTTAGCTGATGAAGCAACTCGAGTTGATTTTGGCGGACATGTATCCTTTCAAGCAAATGGCGTTAAGTCCTCCCATGGGCAGTGGTCATTTTCCAACAGATAGTAAAGCAGCATACTTTAAAGATACTGCATATATCAAGAAAAATGGCGATTACTTTATTTCCAAGGACCCTCCATAATATGTGGACAATCCCCATTGTTACAACCTCGCAGAGTTTAATCCGGATCATTTTAACTACGGTGGACCCGGTGGTTGTGGTACTTAATTGGGAATAAACAATAATTTATACTTAAATCTCGATTTTAATTAATGAAAAGTTTGTGATGCATGTAACAAAGTATTTTTTACATGCAATAATATGCAATATGCTCAAATGGAATATATATATATATATATATATATATATATATATATATCTGAAGTTTGTTAGTTAGTTTCTTTATTATAGCATCAATGTATTCACATTTCTTTTCACTTATATCATGTTCTCTTAGATCACTTATGTCTCATTCATTTGTGGTCCTCGCAAAATTCACAAAATCATGATCGCCTCTCAAATACTTTCTTTCTCTTGTAATTAAAATGACAATAATGCGCGCCTCTTAGTTATTTCCATGTATGTATTAAGATTATGAGGTTCTCTCTAGAGAGAGTTTGATTCTAACATCTGCGTGTTCTTAATTTCCTGCATATACATAAGAAAACTAAAATGTCACACATGCATGGATAGTGTTACTATCGTACTTGACCATCTTCTCAATACAAAGCAGCCCTAAAAATAGCTCCAAAAACAAGTTGAAGGCCACACACGAAATAAATTACAAGTGAGTGAAAATTTAGTTATGTAACTTGACCCGAATTTTAATTTTGCTCTTAAAATTTTAATTATTAATTTGGGTCGGTAGGTTTGACTCAGATTAAAATTTTCATTAGAGTTTCAATCTTTGAGGTTCGGAGTCTAAAGGTGGTGTCGAAGTGATGGCTTTTCATATGAAAATTGATATATTAATTCAGAGTAGTTTTTAATATTAGCAAAGCAGATACATTATATTAATTCTTTTTGCTTATTGGTAGATTAATATGAAGAATTTAACTAGTATTCAGAATAAATATATATAAATAAAATAAAATATCCTCACGCATGAAGTTGCATTTGGTAACCTACTATTAAAGCAAATCGTACTGATAAATAAGCTGCTTTTTTTTTACATAATTAAAGTTGAGGTTGATAGATTTGGGGATGAAAAAATAACTCCAACAAATGATTAGTAATACTGATGTAACGATCCGACCACCCAAAATATTTAAATATCATTATTTTTATTAACGTCCAAATATTTATATATTTAATTATAATTTATTTTTATTCGATGTGAAATTATTAGGATGTCACAGACTCTCTCCCCAGTCCAAACATACACACAACCTAAAATTATCAGACGATGCGAGACTTGTCTTGCTAGCGTTGTCATCTATATCCATGTTCAGCCGAAATTCGTCTCATACTTCCGGCTGATTATTGACTCTGATACCAAATATAACGATCCAGCCCGCTAGCAATAATAACTCGTTGAGCCTAAAACGCAGCCCAAAATATTTAAATTCAGTTATTATTATTAACGTCCAAATACTTGTATATCCAATTACAATTTATTTTCATCTGATATGAAATTATTAAGTGTCGCAACTGGACAGTAATTGAAACTAAAAAAATGTCAAGCATGCATGCAGATTCACTGAAACACATACGATCGAGGTGCATGCATGCATGGTCTATAAATTCAGTCCAAAGAATACTTTTTTTTTTGGTCCAAAACTGTTAAATGTGTTTAAGCTTTATTTATCAACGAATGATTACAAGCTTTTATGTAAAAGAAATTTATAAAAAAAACCTAAGAAACTAAAAGGGAAGAATCTATTTCATATGATTAGATATGGAATTAATCTCACCCTGCCCATCGATTGTTTCATATATTCTTTTGAGAGTAAAATTTCTTAGGTATATATTCTTGAACTTATAAAAAATATTTTTTTAAAAATAAAATTAGCACAAAAAAGAATTCAGTGGAGCACCCTCCAATTATAAATAGATTTCTTTTTTTTATATAAATAAGAATTTGAGTTTCTATGATTATGATATACCCGCTAATTAATCATTTACCATGTGGTACAACTACGTGGACGGTGAAATTTAAAGATTCGTATCTTTGTAAGCTTAAAAAACTCTTATTCTTAAAAATATAAATAAAATATTAAATTTTTATTGGGGCATATATGCAAAATAGTTACATCATTGATTGTCCCTGCGAATATGGAATAAAGTAAAACCGACCCTTTTCTCTCCCACGTTGCAGTTACGAGAACAAATCATGGGCCACAAGATCCGATACTTAGTATGAGGACAATGATCATCTCATATACAAGTTGTAGAAAATTCCTCCATTGTCCTTTATTCTGTAGAATTCTCCTTTAATTAACAAGGTCAAAAAAAATTTATAGATGCAAAATTTTTAAGTATGCCCTGAGAAGAAGAATTTATAACCAAGAAGAAACAAGTTTGGAATCCAAATTTCTCCTGCAAGACAAGTTCTTATTTTATGAGTACAAATATATATATATATATATATATATATATATATATATATATATATATATATATATATATATATATATATATATATATATATATATATATATATATATTAGAGAGAAAAAATAGTATGTTGTCCGCTTCGTTTATTTTTTAAATAAATTTAGCTGAAAATATGAAGCTACTAGTCTTCGAGCTCGTGATCTCGAATATCAATCACTAAATTCTTTATCACTTGTATTAAAAACGACTGATAAATAAAAAATTTATGAGTACAAATCCTAAAATGCTTCTTGCAAGGTTGATATTACATAGCTGCATGAATTATTGATTCAAATATCATATTATTAAACTAAACTAAATACATGTAGAGCTCCTACTATGGAAAAAGCATATAGAGTCTGGTTGGAATACTATCAATACTATCAAACAATTAGTGTTACTAAATTTCTAACTATTGGATGAAAAGATGTGCGGTTGGGATTATAGTAATTTCTAGAATTTTTATTATTCAACCAAATCAACCACTAAAACTTAAGAGACCACTATCATCCTAACCACATATTTCTTAATTTAAGAACTAAAAAATTAGTAGCACAAATAACTTGGTGCTATTGATATTATTCCAGCCTAATTATATATATATATATATATATATATATATATATATAGAGTAAAGCTTATATATTTTCAAAATTATAAATATAAATATACTTGTAAATTTTACCATTGAATTTTCATTGAAATTTGTGCTATTTTTTTTCTTTTTCTTTAGTTGACTTTACAATAGTATAAATTTTAATGCAAATTTAATGATAAAAAATTTATAAGTATAATTCAGTTTGTACTTTTAAAAATATACAAGCTCTTCTCTCTCTCTCTATAAATATATATATATATATATATATATATATATATATATATATATATATATATATATATATATATATATATATATATATATATATATATGTGGTAACTCTGCTCTTAAGATTGATAAGCCTTTACCCTGCAGAAACAAAACCATAAAGAGATATATGTACTGCACCGGCCCTAACTCATCTAAAAGCAGAGATTATATATATGCTCGATCTTTCTCCTACTTAATAGTTAATATATGTATGCATGCATATTGCTAATTGCCACATTACCTCACATAATATTAGGCCTAGCTATTATATATGTTTGTTGACCTCTTAGGCATCTAATTAATCTTCCTATTGGCATATGATTAGCTCTATTCTCTGCGCCGATATGAGATGCCTTTATGGATCAAATCAAATCTCCTTGCGATCCACGTTGTTGGATTTAATTTCTTCTTCTATGTTTTTTTATTACTATGTTAGTTTTGGATCATTAAAATGAGACTTGTTGCCTGGTAGGTTAAGATTTCAGTCCGTCGTTTAGATTGGATATGGTTCATTTAGTTAATGAAATATAAATATTCAAAGTGTGAGCTCATGATGACATATATACTTATATAGCACAAGATCCATTCAGGTTGAGTTAGCTTAGAATAATGCATGGTACCACACGAATCATTGGATTAATTCAAATTCCAAATGAACCCAATCCGAATCCAGCGCGTTTGCTTCTGTACATTGCATCTGTACATTGTCATCGTGATGTTTTGATAAGATGGACATGTGAAGCGAGCAAAAGTAATTCTAAGGCATCCTCATCAAATCCTATCAAGCATGCACGGTACTAAAAGAGAGTAGTCGACCGCAAAAATAAAAAAAAAATAATAATAAAAAAAGGTCGAATATGAGATTTGAAAGGAGAAGAAATGTAACCTACAAATCTCCGCGTGCTCACAAGATAACAAAAGCTAAAGGGCTCTGAATATCTGATTTGATATATATAGAGGAATGAGGGGATATATTAGCTACAAGATAACCCAAGAATTTGGTGGATCACTTTTCTTATTTTAGGTGCCACTAGTGAGAGAATGTGGAGAAATTAATATATTAGTGCTCGCATCTGGTGTACAAATTTAACATCTCATTTATTACAGTATCTAATAGTCCACGACCAATATTTTAAAGTTAAAAGTCTGATACATTAAATATAGTCGACAATACGAAAAAAGTCAATGTATACAAATTATGAATACTAAGAAAAGTTTTTTCGATTAATAAGAAGCAGGTGTGGTGAGAGAAATTATACATTAACTTATAGGCTTGGGCCGGGTTATATATATATATATATATATAGAGTACTATACTATTAATTAATAATATAAGTAATCAGTACTACTAGATGTTTAATTTTTAAATAAAAAAATTATATGCGGTTAGAATGATAGCAATTTTTTAGGATTTAGTAAATTATTAATAAAATAATATAATTTAAGGGATGTAAATGATCAAATGAGTAGATCTAACGGTGAAAAACTTGGTAACACCAAGTACTTGGTGCTATCATAGCATAGTAGTCGAACTATATCGATTGCATCAACTCATTGGTGCTATTAGGTTTTAACGTTTGGATTAAGAGATGTGGTTAAGATGATAGTGGGTTCATAGGGTTTAGTGAATGATTGAAAAAATAATATGATTTAAGGGATAGAAATGATTAAAGAAATAGATTTAACGGTGGAAAATATGATAACACCAAGTGCTTGATATTACCGATAGCATAGTAGCCGGATACTATATATATATATATATATATATATATATATATATATATATATATATATATATATATATATATATATATATATATATATATATATATATATATATATATATATATGAACTAGGTTACTATACTATTAATAGTACCAATGACTTGGTACTATTAAGTTTTTGATCGTTGGAGAAAGAGATATGCGGTTAAGATAATAGTGGGCCCCTGAAGTTTAGTGGGTGGTTGAGAAAATATTATGATCTAAGAATTGGAAATGATCAAAGGGGTAAATTTACCGGTGAAAAACTTTGTAGCACCAAGCGCTTGGTGCTATCGATAGCATAGTAGTCAGACTCTCTCTCTACTATGCTAGCTAGTGGGTCCCTTTTTTTTTTATATATATATATATAGAGTCCGACTACTGTGCTTGTACAAGCACCAAGCAATTTGTGCTTCTAAGTTTTCTACCGTTAGATCTAATCATTTGATTAATTCTATCTCTTAGATCATACTATTCCACCAACCACCCACTAAACCCAAGGGGCCCTCCATCATCCTAACCACACATTCCTACATCTATGGGTAAAAAACTCACAAGCATAAATAACTTGGTGCTTTTACAAGCATAGATGCTCAATTATATATATATATATATATATATATATATATATATATATATATATGGGAAATGATACTTGTACACCCCTTTCGGGGTGTATATCACACACCCCATCCATCCAATGGGTGGGGTGTGATGATGGGTCAATCGATGTGACCCGTAAAAGATATCGCCACCATTAAAATGGTGGAGGTGTATGATATACACCCCTTCGGGGTGTACATGTAGCATTGCTATATATATATATATATATATATATATATATATATATATATATATATATATATATATATATATATAGGGATAATTGCCTGTGTACACCTAAAATATGAAGAAATATATGATTTATCCCTCTTATTTTTTTCTTTCCAATATACCCTTCATACGTTCCACCGTTATTAAAAATACAAGTTCATCCATACTTGTAAATTTTTTATTATTGAATTTTTATTAAATTTGTCCTTTTGTAAAGTCAACTAAAAAGAGAGAAAGATAAAATATAAAACACAAATCTCAATACAAATCTAATAGTAAAAAATTTACAATCATAGATGGACTTATACTTTTAAAAATATATAAGCTCTACTATATATATATATATATATATATATATATATATATATATATATATATATATATATATATATATATGGAAAATGCTATGTGTACACTCCTTTCGGGGTGTACATCATACACCCCACCCATCTAAGGGTGGGGGTGTGATGATGGGTCACTCGATGTGACCCGTAAAAAATATCGGCACCATTAAAATGATGGAGGTGTATGATGTACACCCCTTCGGGGTGTACACGTAGCATTGCTCTATATATATATATATATATATATATATATATATATAAGTTGTTGGGATTAGGTGGGGCCCTAGCTAGACCCATTGGAATAGTTGATTGGACATTAAGTCCATTTAGTTGGCGCACGCATTTGATGGTGATAGGGCCCCAACCAAAGAGAGAGAGAAGCCTCACAAATGTTTCAGTACCCTATCATTTGCTCAACTACAAAAAAGTGCACCAAGTAGGCTACTCCATTTTCTGGCATGCTTGGTTGTTTACTTTAGATGTCTTTATCCTTACTTTTAAAATTCCCTACATGCTGCATCATTTTACCTCCTCCTATGCTAAATTACAGCACCAAACAATTTTGTAGTAATGTAGTTATCTTCCAATTTTACTTAAGAGTCTATTTGATTATTATTAAAAAATAAAATATAATATTATTTTATATTATATTTAATATTTTTAAAAAATATATATTCTGTCAATCAAATTATTCTGTGTTTTACTATTTGAATTGCTTCTAAAATAAATACAATATTTTAATTCTTATATAAAATAAACTAAAAAATATATATTAATTAAAACAATTTTTTTTTTTGCATCAAAATATATATAAAAATTAATTTATTAATAGATTGAATCAAATAAAATTTTTGAAAAACATACCTAAAAATAAAATAATTAAGTAAATATCATAGTAACCATAATCTTTTATCCATAACAAATTTCAAAACATAACAATTTCATCACATATCAAAAAGCACAACACAACCTACTCATACTAGACTGGTCAAACTTTTTGCTTGTTAGTGGTTCATTTGGAATGCCAGACGTGATTTTTGAAAAAATTAATATCAGTCCTATATTACTGGTCAATAAAATCATATATTTGATGATTCTATTGGAGAAATATTTTTCTCGGCTATGCAGTCCTTTTCGTTTTATGTAGAGTGCTACTTTTTCTATTTAGGATTTCCTCTTAATAATATTTTTTTATTTTTTATTTTTTTATTTTTATTTTTTATTTTTATTTTTTATTTATTTTGTTTGTTTTTTTGTTTCGCGATCGATCGATGTCTTTTATCTCTCTATTGTAACCTAGTTCATTTTTCTATTGAATGAAGTGAATAACGCACTACTTTTTCTCTTAAAAAAAAATTATCATAAATTTTTAAACACCACAATTTTTATTTTCTTTTTTATTATCGCCTCTGACACTTTTATTATATGAGTTTTTCATCAGCTAAGATTACGATGGATTCTTGTCATAAAGATTAACTACAAAAAAAAAGAAGCTAGGATTCAAATCACACAACTTTTCTTTTTCGCACAAAGATCGTCTCATTCACGACCTTCTCCGGCTCCATCTCTTGCTCTACCGTTGCTCATATCGCTATTCTCCTATTATTATACTTTCGGCTATTATGGTCGTCAGCAGCAGTGATGTCATTGCCGTCGATAGTGTCGATATCGACGTTGTCGTTTGTAGCGGCAGCATTGGTGTCATTAACGGCAACGGCATCACGATCGCCATCATCGTCGGAGGAAGTAGAAGGAGAGGTAGGAGAGGAGAGAATGAAAAAAGAGAATGAAAAGGAACGGAGAAAGGAGGGGTACAGAAACACCGTGACAAATAGAGTATTTTTATTCTAAAATTACTTTATGAGATTTGTATTATAAAATATTTTTTTTTAATTTATTGAACCCTCCAATCAGATCAATTAAAAAAATTATAAATAAAATAATTTAGTCTATTATTTAGTATTAGGAATTTATCAAATATGTTTTTTAGTTATTATTTTTTCTTTGAAATTTTAAAACTTGGTATAAAATTCTAAATTCTTGGACTAGTTGAAAATTTTGTGGTCCATATATATATAGTGCTCTGTTTCTTTGGTTGTAGAAACTCAGATGAATCTACCTTTTAATTACTATTTTGAGAAAGCCTTAATTATTTGAAATATAATGCATTCTAAGGACTACTTACTAGTAAGAGGTCTTCATAGGTTTTGTAACCAAATATTCACACACTAAATAATGTACTTCCTTACCAATCATTGGTGTCCTCAACTTGACAACTAGCAACTAATATACAGTACGAAGATTCGTGAAGATAAAAAGGAGCATTTTTTTTGGGCCATAATGCAGGGATATTTTCGACATTGTCACATGTAATCCAGTATACAGAACTCAAACTATATATACCAAAGTAGTTGATAGTTGATACTCTTTTAATCCTTGATCTTATACGCGACATTTTAATCTATATTAAAGCTTAAAAGATTATGTTAAAATATAAGAACGAAAATTAATAAAAAAAAAATTGTCTAAAAATGGAAGGGTGTGTTTGGTTGGCCGTAAAATATAGTAAAAATTACCTTTCGGTTTGAAAAATTATTTTTCGTGCGTTTGTTTAGTCGTAATTTTTTATTTCAAAAAAATATTTTTACGGATTAGAAAACAAATAGTGTGTTTTTGTTTTTCATAGAAAATCGACGAAAAATAAAAACTCAAACTCTAAAAATTTTTCTTTATTTATTTTTTTTCACCGAACCAAATAAATATTGTTTTTTTTTTCTTTCAACCAAATAAATGTTGATGAAATACTATCTTTTTTCCCTACAAATCAAACACTGCTATTGAGGTCAAAATTGTTGATATGTGGAATACGCTGCGATCAAGTCCGAAGACGACACGTGGCGCAAATCATCGGCTGAGGATATCAGCGGATAGAAAAAGGAGCCGACGAAAGGTGCTCACGTCTTGACCAAGGCGGACTCTGGTTTCCTGTAAATCATCGGTTATCTCAGTCGAACGACGACAAGAAACGAAATCAGAATAGAGATTCGAGTGTTCTAGCCGAAAAGGAGCATATGCGAACACAAAAGGAAAGATCCTGAAAAAGATAGGGACGAGATTTCGGGCTCGGATTACGCAACTAACGCGAGATTGACGAGTAGCGCCCTGTAATAATGAGCACCGAGGATCACGCCTCGACACGCCAATCTTGGGAATGAACGTAGATGAAAAAGGGTTACTATCCAACCGAAAAAAATCAACTCAGAAGGATGCAGTTGAGAGATAAGCGATGATTCTCATTAAATTATGATATACATAACTGTCTACGTGATTCGGACAAGTATAAATAAGTGAACCATAAAAAAAAAAAGAGATCCTACAATCTTATAAGCCAGTGACCACTCATACTATTCAATACTTTCAATATCTGTATCTACAACTTCTCTAGATAAATTTTTATACCAGTATTTACAGTTTTCCTTACCGCTCTTCTAGAAGTAGTCGTACTTGTAATCGTTTCCTGATGACCTTTTCTCGAGCAATATAAAGTGAACTGGTTGATTCAACCGTATTGATCAATATCCATTTGTCTTAGTTCGACTATTTCAGACCAAATTTTATTAAGAATTCGATTAAGAAGAATTTGGCCAAGCGAATCCATCCTCGGCCTAATCGTTTGGGACGTATAACAATCACATCAGAGTATCAATTCGTTTGGGACGTATAACAATCACATTAGAGTATCAATTCGGTGGCCGATCACTGACCGGATCAGATCAATAATCAGCAACGCATTTCGACCCAACAACTATAAAATATAAAATATTTATATTATTAAAAAAAATTCTATAAATTTAGAGCAACGCTACATGTACACCCCCAAAGGGGGTGTACATCTTACACCCATCCATCTAAGGGTGGGGGGGTGACTTCACAAATTGTGAAGTGACCCCTCACCACACCCCACCCATTAGATGGGTGGGGTGTGCGATGTACACCCCTAAATGGGGTGTACAAGTAGCATTTTCATAAATTTATGTGCAACAAAACATCCTAGAGGAAGTTTTTTTTTTTTTTTATATCCAGTAGTTATAATTAAAAAAAAAAAAAGGTAGGGATAAAGATCACACTGATGAGTCATCCGTATAATGCGACACACGAGGCTGGAAGGGTCCATCCGACGTGGCGACGCGACTGCAGGAACCGGACACTTTATCTCGGTGGGGCCCGAATTAAAGTACGCCTTAACCCGACACAGATTTTGACTCAAATATCTCCTGAATCAAACCTCAACTGGTCTAATGGCCTACTTAACCGTGTTGGAAGTTGTAACTAGATAGGTGCAATTACAAAAAAAATCTTCCTCCCACTTTTGGCCATATTTTTTTTATCAACCCTCTTATATATTACATCCATTTACTTTTTAAATTTTATTATTATTTAAATATGTCCCAAAATTTAGAATAATCTCCAAACTAGATTGTAAAATTTTACTAAAATAAATTAATATATAGCATTGATCTATATCTCCATATCTATCTAGTTTGCAACTCAAAAAATAGATGAAAAAATTTAGAAAAATTAAAAGAGATCTTATATTTTACTAAAGCTATCCTAGTTGATAGTTTATTGGATAATTTTATTCAATTTATATATAGAATGAACTTTATTTTATGTGATAATTTACTTTTATAAAGCTTTACACCTAAATTTACTACTTATTTTAAAATTTTAAACTTATTTAAACTAATTATAAAATAGGAAAAAGTAATTAATGTAATTTTCTCATTAATTGAACTAGTGGCCCAAATGTACGAGTTCTCTTGTTTTTTTTTTAGTTTTTTATTTATATATATATATATATATATATTCAAATTGGTCCTACTACTATGTCGTGACAACCTGAAATAACCCAAATTTAGGATCGGCACTTATATCGCGCACGTGGTGTTAATCACTAAACTGATGTGATAAAAAATGATTCCAAAATTTTGGTTCCGGAGAAGATGATGTAGATCACAATGCCAATGAAAATTATTTTTCGCTATCCAAACTTTATTATTATGATAAAAAAAATATATTTGATATGTGTTCCAAACTAATTTTCAAAGTTGTTTTGTTTGATCAGTATTAGTAAAATTCATAGAATTTGTCGTAATAGTTTGAAGCAACTGATCAGTTGCAACATTTCACTACAATCTAAGTTGTAGGGAATCTCTTTACCGTGCAACCTAGCTATCTACGTCCATAGTAGGAAGGGACCCACGCGAATCTAATTGGTGTAGTGGGGCCCACCGTGTGACCCTGATGAGTGCGAACCATCGATTCGGCAGTTAAATCGGTTGAGGTTGACCAGACCCAAATAAGCTGTGGGCCCCAGTGCCATCCAATGGGTTATGGGAGCCCAAAACCCTAGCCCGGTTGTGGGCCCCTCACTCAACCCCTAACAACCAGTCCTTATGCTGCCACGTGTCAGGCAGCGGCGAAAGCCTACTAATTATTTTTTTTTTGAAAAAAAGATAGCACGCTACCCGTTTTTATTCATTGAGAAATTGAATTGAACAATAAGGATCAGACAACAAGGTCTCGAGGACGACGCGAAATATATATATATATATATATTAGACCGGAGCCAGACTTTTTGACACCGGTTTGGACCGAGCCGATCGAGCTGGTCTGATTTTGGGTTATTTATCTTAGAGCAATATTTTTCTCGATCCCATTATTGTTGTGTATAGCTTTTGAGTTTATTTATTGTTTTAATAACTAAATTTAATTAGGTTTGGTAAGTATGATCAAACATGAGTAAAGATGAGTTTGCTAATATATATATGTGCATATATATATATATGGTTGTGTTAGTGGCCGCAATCTGCGCCTAATCTAACAATAATCGCAACAGGACGATAAAGAAATGAAATAGGACATGAATCTCATGCGTTGTTTCTCTTGCAATTCCATTGTTAGTTTTAGCAGAGAATCTCCAAGTCCAAAAGTGAAAGATTTTTATTCCATGGAGTAACGTATGACTATAAACGATTACGTATATAAAACAATCAATAATTAATGTATTACATTATTTAAAGGATATATAATATACAGGTCAGTTGCGTGTGCTTCCTCGTTTGAATCAAGCATAAAACTATTACAAGCATGCATGCATGTGGTTGTTAGGGCACGCACTTATTTAAAAATGAAACAATATTGTCTCTTAATTAATTATATGGTAACTCATTATTAATTAGAGGGTATCACCAAAATAGTACGTTGGAAACGCGTCGACATCTAAAGTAGTGAAAGATGTAATACATAATTAGAGAATGGGCTCGTGAAACTTGTTGTGTATATATATACTACTGTGGCAGCGACAAGCAAAGTCAACCTCAGCTAGGGTTTTCATCGACCTACGACTTAAGGATTTGCACTTTGTCATGTCATGCATTAAAACGTCTCCTATAGTAGTGATTCAAATGCACTTTTGATTCAAAATATAGGTTTCCACCTATTTTGGTTAGGTAAAAAGCTCCATAAAAGTTGACAGAGTAGTGTAGACACGAACATATATACTAGTCAAGCACAACAATATTGTAAGGCACGCTTCCCCTTTAACTAGCCCCACAAGTCATTCTTTCTTTCTTTCTTAATTTTCTCTCATTCGCGTGTATGCTTCAACACTCCACAAGCCACATACCAGGAGTAGTTAAACAAATATATATAGCTGGGGTATATATATAGCTACATGGTATGCAAAAGCCACAAGCAAACACCAACAAGTAATTTCTCATGCCAAAAACTCTTTTAAATTCTTAAAAAACAGATCAAAATTTCATCTGCACCACACAATCAATTAAACCGTCCATCAATTTAAATACAAAGCTTTTTTAAAAAACTTATATTTTATATATAAAATTTGACATTAATCAGTCAAACAATCAATAATATATATATATATATATATATATATATATATATATATATATATATATATATATATATATATATATATATATATATATATAGAGAGAGAGAGAGAGAGAGAGAGAGAGAGAGAGAGAGAGAGAGAGAGAGAGAGAGAGAGAGAGAGAGAGAGAGAGAGAGAGAGAGAGAGAGAGAGAGAGAGAGAGAGAGAAAGCATCAAATTAAGATGGTCAAAACCTAAGAAAACTATTTTGTAGACACGCATGCAGTGTACTGCAGGTAGGAGAGAGTTCGAGCCGTGCATTAAAAATTATATATATAGCGGCAGGTCTTGTCCCGTCTCCATCTCGTTTACGTTATAAGACCACACTAACTTGGAATCGAAGCAGTACTGGAAACAAGGCACCGTGACATGGACGTGTGGTAGTTGGAGCTTCGACATACGATAATTAATAATAACAATAATAACAATAATAATTATTATTATTATTACTATTAGTGCACAGCAACAGCAGAAACTCTGCTACATGCGTATAAAAAGGACGTGTCGAAGGAGGGACGAGAAAGGGGTTGCAGGGGGTGGGTCGGCAGGGAAACCCAGAGGCCCTTTGGATTGGGACACGTGGAGCCTCCAGGGAGTTCGTACTTCGTAGTACCGGAGCCCGCCGGACACGCGTCGCGCGACTGTTGGGTCTCTTTTTTAATTTAAGTCAAGCTTCGGTGCACCGCCTTCAGACCTTGGCAAAGGATGGAAGTGACCACCTCCCCCTCCATCTCTATATAGTCTTTTTACTAGATTTGCGTGAATTTGTGACAAATTTGTTTATTTCCTAATTATTAATTTTAAAATTTTAAATAATTAAAAAATATATAATTAATTAATTAATTTAAAATATATGTACATACATAATTATTTATAGACTTTGCTAGGTGTACACCCCAAAAGGGTGTACATCCTACACCCCACCCCATCCTGAAATGGGTGTACCTTCACTCGTCACATCCAGTGACGAGTGAAATTCACCTCACTCCTGGGATGGGGTGTAAAATGTACACCCCCAAAAAGTGTATACTTATACATTCCCATTATTTATAGATCTCTATTGTTACTCGATATATTAATAATTCTCACACCACTTCGAATATGAATTTATCCGACTCAGCTTAATATCATTTCGAACATAACGACCTCCCACTACATGACAACATACATGCCCCTTTAAGCGAACAAAATTAATTCTAATTTTAATTAATACATACTTTTTAGATAAATTATAATATTATGTACATACTTTTTTAAATATATGTTTATGAGATTAGGTATTAGAGATGGAAAAAGATTTCATAACTTTCACTTTAATTTTTTTAATAAATCAGAATATATTTCGAACATACTATTTATTTTTTATTTTCGGTCGCACAAATTATATCTTATTGTGGATGCAAATTAATTAAAAGTTTTTATATTTATTCTTTTGGTTTGTCTTATATACTCTATATTATTAAAATAATAAGTTTTAGGATTAAATTTTTAAATAATTAATTATTTTTTACCACATATATTAAAACAAAATAAAAGGTTTGGTCACTGGTGTTCCGCTCGATGTGACAGATAAATATTATTAAAATAAAAATTTTATATAATATCGTTTAATAATTAATACTATAAAAAATTATATAGTAAACATATATAATTTTTAAATTTATAATTAATTGATATAGTATATATAGTAATCACGTTTTATGGCAGATAGCTGTTATTGTAGAGCTAAAAATATAATTAAGTGTATAAATGAAAACTAAAAATACAAAAAAAATGCATAAATAATAATCTCACTTAATGTACAAACTAATCTACTCTTATCAAATCATTTAGTAAAAAACTAATATTATCTCATCCGCTACAAAAAAAAAAAAAATTAATATAAATAAAAATATTTTAAAGTTTGACCAAAAAAAAAGAGAAGATATTTAAAAATAAAAATATGCATTTAAATAAAAATAAAAAAATCAACTCAACTTGATTTATTTTTTTCATCATAAAATTTTTACATATATATAAACTCTCAAAAAGTCTTTCCACTTTCATATGCATTAATTCACTCATAATTTTCATCGAAAAATTAAAAAATATTTCTAAAAATACTAAAATATATATTTAGAAATATTAAGCGACATATATTATTCTAAATCATCAAAAAAAAATCTGAAAAAACAAAAAAAATTATAAAAAAATTAAAAGTCAAACAAATAATTATTAAGTAATTAAATATTTTATTTATCAATCCAAAAAACGGTGTTAGAGAGAGAGAGGAAGACGGATGTACACGAGAGAATGTCACAGAGAAAAAGCAGGCGGGCTCCATCCAACTGACAAATGGATTCCATAACTTAAAAAAAAATTAACACGTGGCAATTAGTAATGAGAATTAATAGAGTTTTATATATATGCAGCACTTTAAAATTTTCAAGTAATTGGCTATTTATAAATCTATAAATTATATATTAAATTTTGATATATTATAGCTGATGTGACGAAGTCTTTTTTTTTAAAAAAAAAAATTAGTTTTCTTTAGTCACGAAGTGTCTATCTATTTTCTCTATCTCCCCATTTGGTTTCCTCGTATTTCCCTCTCTCTTTCTCACGCCTCTATCTCTCGAGTCCCTTCATCTATACCTCTCTTTCTATCTCATTAATTATAATAGAATGCGTAAGTTACGAATTCGAAAAAATAAAATGACACGAGAATATTATTTTTTATTTAACGTTGTTTTTTTTTTTTTGCATCTTTCTCTCACTCTATAGTCTTTTTCTTCTTTTTCCTCCCAATCACTTTATTATTATTATATTAAATATCAAATTTAATTCTAGCGGCGACGGCGGAGGAAAAGCTTACCCTCGACGCCTCCATCTTTGCTGACACCGTCTCCAATCACCCCTTCGTCGTCGTCGTCGTCTAGTTCTATGCCCATTTGTGATTCCCTCTCCGAGCCTCTCGATTTCGTCCTATATTTTTTATTTTTATATTTTTATTTGTAGATTTTTTATTTGATAGAATTTTTGACATTATCGATGTGTTTACTGAGAAGAAGTTGTCATTTTTATTATATATTTTGGTGATTTAGAAAGAATTTATTATTTTGTGGTGTTTTTGATTCCTGGTTAAGATTCTTATCTTATCAATTTTTAATTATTTTTATAGAATTTGATTAATTCAACAATATCTATCTGTCGTAATGTACGAGTACCTTCACTAATTAACATATATATATATATATATATATATATATATATATATATATATATATATATATAAAGCAGTATATATAGTTGTACTTTTTTTTATACATGCCATAAATTGCCATCACAAACTTCATTATCTCAATCACGTTGGTCATAAAACTATATGCACATATAAAATTTCCTCAATGTCTGATGAGTTGTTACGATGCCCACCCCAATAAAGGTTAGAAATTAAAAATCCTCGAATGGTTAATTTTAGGAGAATGCATCCTATACATAAGTGTTATTTATATTTTTTTAAAAAAAATTGTAAAAATGTAGTAACAATGAAACATACAGTAGTAGTAGTACATGCACGGTGCTGAAATGAGAATAAAAATTATATAAAAAACCTAATCATAGAAAGACGGTAGTTGAATCAACAGTTTGTAACATGCAGGCCAAATAATTAAATCTCGTATCGTTAGTTTCGAAGACTATGAGTCGTTCATTAACGTTAAATGGACATGAGTTGGTTAGAAATTAAGTCTCTTCTAAAAAGAGAATCCCCATGTATTTTTCCTTCAAACAAATATGTCATGAAATGTGTTACTAGTATACAGTAGCGCACGCATTGGACCGAAGTTTTATAGGATACGTTCCACACCAAACACCTATAACGTGAACATATCTCCCGCAAAGTCATACATACACCTATAGTAGTATATTGCGTGAATACATTCTCAGTCCCTGTAGGTATTGGGTGAACATATCTCGTGCTAATTAACTCGCTTGTTCTATACGGTGCTCTATCATTGTTGCAACTATGGTTTCTGTATAGCACCCCCTTGGCAACTTTTAGAGGGGCATCCTATATATATAATTTTTTTTCCCCTTTATTATGTAAACTTAGTATTAAAAAAATAGCAATGCCCGACTCGCACTGAAAACTTTTATTAGATCATAACATAATAATTTTTATTAGGCTAATAATTTCACTCTTTTTTTTATCTGTTTCTTTTTTTACTTTCTAGCCTTTATTTTCTTGTCCCGCAGTGCGTCACTGGTAAATCATACTATGGTTTGTGTATAAGTGCAAAGGTCTAATGTCACGAGCCTTTACCTTTTGTAATCTTATACTTTTATCAGAAGATTAATGATCCATATTTTTAATTTTACTCGTTTTATCAGCTTCATTTTTTCAATTACTAAAATTTTCTTTTTTAAAAAAAAAACTTAGAGGATAAGATTATAACCATTTTGGGATCTAGACAAAAAATTTCTCACAAATTTTAGGATGCTTCCTAAGCGTATCACATATCTCGTGAACACATCTCGCGTAAAGTCACACGCATCCCACACCGACCTCTTGCCTATCAGGTGAACATGCTCTACATCTTTCGTCTATCTTGTGAACACATCTCACGCGAAGTCACATGTTTGATACAGTATTGAACCATCATCACTACGGTGGTTTCTGTGTAGCACCACTCAGTAATTTTTAAAAGGGTATTCAACTAGGGCGTGCCATTTATAGTTCGTTTTTTTTTTTATTATGAAATCTTACATATAAGAAAAATAGCAACATGCCTGACTTACTATGAAAAGATTTGTTCGATATAATTAGAATATAATTGTTGGCGCAAGAAAAATAGCGTCAAGTCATAATCGGTTTAGACCACGCGCTTAGCTCACGCGGACAAACAGAATAAGAATATGTGGTGCACTAGAAGTCGAGAGAAAGACGTCCAAGGTCTCTAGTTTGTAACTTCCGATTGTTTGCAATACAATCAATTCGGCTCCAGTTTCAGCCGAGTCAGTACTTTTATTCAGTTCGTTTTTACGAGTTGAGGAAGAATCCGGTTGAACTAATCCCTTCTCAACCGAATCACTTGATCCTGACGCACTCGAGGGTGGGTTCAAGTGCTGATCTACAGTCTTGGCTCAGTCAACTCTTTGACTTGGTCAACCAACTCAAATCACATCGTTCTGTCCCGAGAACAACATATATTTTTTTGTTGGGCTACGAGTCTCACTCATTCTATTGTCTATTATCCCTTTTTTTTTCTTAAATCTACTTTGTTGCATTTGTTGTCCTTGTCCCGCATTGCATCAAGGGTTTTTCACTAGTATGGTTTGTAGAGACCTATATAAGTTTTACATGAGCATTTACATTTTAGCATGCAGTAATGCTCACATTTGGCAACAATTTTTTAGGCTACATCCTACACGTATCTCCTATTGCGTAACAAATTCCATGCACAGTCATACCTATCTCACATTTATCACCTATTCCGGTGTTCATCTTATGAACACTGTATCATGTTCGATGCGGTCCTAGATTATCATCATAAGATTCATATATACTAGATTCATATATACTAGTACAGAACCCGCGCTTCGCAGCGGATAGATAATATTTTAATCAATTAATATATATATATTAAAATTTTAAATTTTTTTTAAAAATTATAATAAAAAAATTATATATATATAATTAATTAATTGGTATAACATTTACACATTATAAAAATTATTTTTTATTAATATTTTTTTAACTTTCAGTATTTGTATTATAATAATTTTACTTAAATATTCAATTAAACTTAATAGTTAAATTTTTTTATAAATAAAATTTTTAATTATAAAGTTAAAATTAGAAAACTAATTTTAAATTACCGAATATATAAGAATATCTTTATATTGTTAAAAGTGAATAAAAAAAAAATTTATTATATGTATATGTGTATATCACCATATACTATAACGTATATTAGAAAACTAATTTTTTATATCAAAATATAATTAAATATATTTTATTTATAAAAATTTAATAATTTAAATATATTTACTGAATTAAATTTTAAAATCTCTATTATAGATTTTAAGTATGTAGTGTATGTATTTATATACACCCGGTATAAAGAATACTTAATAAAATATTCTCATAATTTTAAAAAAGAGAGATTTTTTTTTTATTTGCACCTAATATATACTAATGTTTCATACACCGCAAAATATATTAGAGAATTAATAGAATATTTTATACTCATACACCGTAAAGTATATCAGAAAATTAATAAAATATATAATACTTAATATTTTAAAATAAAATAAAATATATAATATAAAATATTTAAATAATTTATTTAAATATTTAATAAATATTTTAGAATTGGTTCATCATGCACCGGGTGCATCCAATTCTCATTTGGACATTTGAGTAATCTCATTAGCCCTTTACTTAAAGAGCTACGTGGCTCAATATAAACACAATGTAAAACTCTCAAATTATATATCTTATAGATAACTGTGACGTTTCTGCATAATACAAATGTGGCAATTCTTAATGGGGCATCCTATATTGGACTTGTCATATATTTTTTTTCCCCTATTATTAAAACTTACTATATGGAAATTAATGGCAAGTTATAATAAATTTTTTGTTTGACTAAAATACTTTCACTCCTCATTCATTATTTAGTTTTTATTTATTTATTTATTTACTTCATAGCATTTGTAGTCTTATTGCGCAAAGTATCAGAATTTTTTCACTTTCATGGGTGAGTGCATGGGTCATATATATATATATATATATATATATATATATATATATATATATATATATATATATATATATATATGCGCATTTATATTAGAGAAATAATATCGCTGCTTATACACAGAAAAGGTAGTATAAATCTTACAGATTTTCATTATATTCACTACTCTTATCAATCTTCTATCTTTTTAAATATTAAAAATTGAAAAATTATTCAAAACCTATGATGAAAGAGTGTAAAATGTACACTCATTTTTTAGATGTATAAGTAACATTTCATACAAAAATTATTTTCTGGGCCTATTAATACTTTGCCATGTACGTATTGGATAATTTATCACTCATTTAGGTTGACATATTTAATTACCATGCATTAATTAACGGGTATATAAAAATATACATCTCTTTAGGGGTGTATATTTTACACCCCACCCCATCCTGAGATAGGATAAATTTCACTCATCACTCGATGTGATGAATAAAATAATACCCATCTCAGAATCGGGTGGTGTGTAGGATGTACACCCAGTGTATATCTAGCATCGTCCAACCACTTCCTAATTTTTTGTTTTTTATATATAGAAAGAAACACCTTCCCTTGATCTTAAATAAAACACTGCATGAGTAAGAAACTATTTACAAAAATAAACATTATTTACCTCACTACTTGATGACCACAAAATAAGTGGATAGCATGTACCACATGCTTGATCCACAGAATTTAGTAATAAATTTCTTAGCCTACCTGCGATTCTATATCCATAATTAATTATTCTATATCAAAATTATTATAGTATTAATTCTAACCATAAATTTTTGAGGTGAACTTTTTATAAAAAAAAATTGGGTATCTCACTTTACTCCCCTATTTGCTATATTCATGAAAAATTAGTTCGAGGCATATATTCAATATTCCTTTGTTATAGAGAACAAATCAGGTCAACCCAATTATTCAATATATATATATATATATATATATATATATATATATATATATATATATATATATCGGCGCACACCACTACAACCTTACATCTCATACCAATTAATATATTAACCGATCATCTAAATTTCAATCAGAAAATAATAATAATAATCCCCAAGATGTTAAGTGCCGTTTGGTTTAAAATTCATAATATTTTAAAAATATTGTATATTTCGTATTTATTACAATAATAAGCTTTTAACTAACTTATCAAAACACTTGGGTTGAAAGGTCGTTCAGAATTAATATATTTTTTATTATTAAATATTTCTATCGAATATTTTGCAATCACTGCGAGTAAATTAGCATTTAAGAATTTTTTTTTGATATTTAATGGTGCTTAAAGTGTCCGAAAATAGTTTATTATTATATTTTAAAGCATTTGCATAAATATCTATAAATAAAAAGTCAACACATATATACCAACACTTTACTAATTATTAGTAAATATATTTCAACATCTTAAAATATCAGGATTTTAAAAATATTGACAGTTTAAAATATTGATACAATACCCCATTAATATGATAAAATTCATCTAAGAAACATCTTTATAATAATAAAAGAAAAATTGTAATAAACTATGATAATCTAATATTCCTACAATCTAAGAATCATCAATAATTTCACAACTTTACTAATACTTTTTATAATTATTTAATTTAATGTAAGTAATAATAATTTAAATATTATCAGATAAAATTTTTAAAAAATATTAAAATATTATATACCACGTACGGGCTGTAAAAATAAAAGTATACGATTAAGTGAAAGCTAAATGATAGATGTATGTACAAAAAAAATGCACTCTAATGCAAGCAATAATTTCGTGAGCAGTTAGAATAAGTCTCAAATACTGAAATTAAAACTTGAAAAAAAAATAATATTATTTTATTATTGAGATTAACCCTGTGTTAAAAATACTGTACAAAAAAGCATAGAAAGTCGTCGGACTTTTCTTTCTTGTAAGTTACAATTTACGAGCACTATTTTATTTTATTAAAAATTATAGCGGTAGACATGTGTGGCTTTACGAATAAATAATAAATAAAATAATAATAAAAGAAATATTTGTGACAAGCGAGCCCACGTGACAAGCGAGCCCACAGCAGCGGGTCCCACGAGGTGGAGGGAGAGAGAGGTGCCAGCTGGCGACCGGTGCGGGTTCCCGCTGCGATGCCGAAAACGGCGGGAGAGGAGGCGGTCAGTAGAGATGGAGATGGAGACGGAGATGATGGGGGGGTGGGGGGGGGGGGGGGGGTGGAGATGGAGATGGAGAGGGATTAGTCGGCGGGGCCCACGTGAGGGGCGGGGCCCACGAGAGTTTCGCTTCGGCGGTGGGCCCCGAGCCCATGGATTTTCGTCCCCTTCCTTCCCCTCCGCAGCTATAAATGCCTCCCCTCTATCCTGCTTCCTCTCTCCCCTTCCCCCCCCTTGCCTCCCTCCCTCCCTCCCTCCCTCCCTCCACATTTCTCTCGCTTTAACCGTTCACAACTTCCCCAAAAATAAACATCCCCCACACACTTCGCCATTTAAGACCTCTCTCTCTCTCTCTCTGTCTCCCCCTCATAACCATCGACTCTTCTCCCATTTCGTTTCGGTTCGGAGATGACGAAGCACAATGTGGGGGCGGTGTCCAACTCCTCGTCTCGCTACCCATCTCTCCCGCCGCGCGGTGGCGCCGCCGCAGCGCCCGGTGGCGGCGGCGCGGGGGCCGCGATGCGGAAGAAGTGCGTGGCGCCGCACGAGCTTGGCGGGGCCAATTTCTCGGTGGAGTCGATGAAGGCGTCGTCCCCGACCCACGCCAAGGCGGCGGCGGCGCCCCTCGCCGCCGTCGTCGACGCCGAGCACGCCGAGTGGATGGTGAGCGAGCCCCTTGCTCGAAAATCGGATTTTTTTGGACGCAATTGATTGAGGTAGTTTTGTTTTGTTTTGTTATTTATTTATTTATTTATTTATCAGATGCGGCATCCTTCGGCTTTGTCGAGATTCCAACAAATCGTGAGTGCGTCGAAGGGGAAGCAGATTGTAATGTTCTTGGACTACGACGGAACTCTTTCTCCTATCGTCGACGATCCTGACTCCGCTTTCATGTCGGATGCGGTATGACGCTAACATCCCCTGTTTCCTCTACAATGCTCTGTTCTTGTGCTAATGATGAGATTTTCGCTTATGGGTGGGCCCTCTTCCTTGTTGAATATTCAGATGAGAGCGGCGGTGAGGAGCGTGGCGAGGCACTTCCCCACCGCCATCGTAAGCGGAAGGTGCCTGGACAAGGTACATTATCACCATTACCATCGCCCCATACCCAAAAAACTCGTCTTTGTTGTTTTCCTCTCACTCCTATATTGTAGGTGTATGACTTTGTGAAGTTAGCCGAGCTCTACTATGCGGGTAGCCATGGCATGGACATCAAAGGCCCCGCCAAAGGCCGTAACTTCAAAAAAGCTAAGGTGGGTTACTCTTCTTCCTTGTCCTATAGAATTAAAAATAGCTAAGTTCCATTACATCCCTTTCTAAGGTTTCTGAGATTTTTTCCCAAACTTATATATCTTTTTATTCGATTCGTGTGGTTCAGGCCAAAGCAGTTCTTTTTCAACCTGCTAGCGAGTTCCTCCCCATGATAGATGAGGTTGGTTTGGTTTATTTGCTCCTCCTTTGCAGCTTTGGAGTAGCTTACCAGCATCAAAATATGATGTATTCATTCATGAAACTAATTCGAATGGGGCTTTATATTTTTTTCTTTTTTGTTTCTTCTGATCAGGTTTATAAAGCTTTGTTGGAAAAGACCAATTCCACACCTGGAGCCAAGGTGGAGAACAACAAGTTTTGTGTCTCTGTCCATTTCAGATGTGTAGATGAAAAGGTAGTGGTAGATTTATATATATATATATATTTATTTATTTATTTATTTGAGCTCCAACTACTTTGTTATTTCTTGCTATTAGTGGAAAGAAAAATCTCCTTTTGATTAATTAAATCATTAATAACTTTCTAATCCACTTTATGAAGCATTGGAGTGGCTTGGCCGAGCAAGTAAACTCAGTGGTCAAGGAGTACCCAAAGTTAAAACAAACTTCAGGAAGAAAGGTGGGACCTTTCTATTTTTATTTTTTTAAAAAAAATTAAGAGAAAGATAAGCATATTATTTGTTTCATTCCATAAGTTCAATGAATTAGGCTTAAAATGCCAAATAGAGTTAGTACAAAAGCAAAGAGCAAGATAGAACCTACAAACAAACGGACAAAACAAAAAGGCAAAAGTAATTTTTTGAATTACTTTTGTTTGAATGTAGTGTGACCTTCTTTTGTTTCAATTTTACAACATGATGAAACTTGACTTGGTTTATTTCGCTTATCGCCCGTATTAGGTACTCGAGATTCGCCCTACTATTAAGTGGGACAAGGGAAAGGCTTTGGAATTTCTATTGGAGTCGCTCGGTTAGTTGGCGGTAACCCGAACTCATTACATCGATCAAGTCCCTATCCTTCTTTCAATCATGTTATAACTAGAACTTCATTTATATCTAGGATTTGCTAACTGCGACGATGTATTACCTGTTTACATTGGCGACGACAGCACCGACGAGGATGCTTTCAAGGTATCCTAAGCTGCAAGTTTCTGTATCATTGACTCGTATCGATTTAAACTCATTGTACGATGTCATTATTTGATCGGTTATATGTACATCTATTTTTGAGAATAGGTGTTGCGCGAAAGAGGACAAGGTTTGGGCATACTTGTTTCGAAGTTCCCTAAGGACACAAACGCCTCCTACTCTCTCCGAGAGCCAGCAGAGGCAAGAAGCAGTGACTCAATTTTCTGGGCCTTTTATTTTCAGATGTTTTTGGGATATTAAATGGGCCCACTCTTGAACATTTTGAACCCTTTCTGATAGCAACTCTCATGTTATTTTCTATATATATACCATTCTTGTATAAGATATTGCCAAGATGTTAATTTGATCCTCTATGGATGGTTTTCATTTTTGAGCAGGTTATGGACTTTTTACTTCGCCTTGTGGAGTGGAAGTGCCTCTCAATGAAGAATCGTCCAAAGGTGCAAAGAGTATAGAAGGTGTTTCCCCCACCACCACTGTTAATGCTTGTGTGGTGGTTTTCAATGGGGCATGGGGGGTTTAATATATATATGTATTACCTTGTTTAGGAAGAAAGAAAATGGGGATTAAAAAAAAGAAAGGAAATATAGCTCTTTTTATGTTGTACTTTTGTTACCTTTTTCCCCTCCTTTTTTGGGCCTTTTCCTGGGCAAAACAAGCATGCAAAATTAGCTTTCTTGCCCTTTTATATATATATATATATATATATATATATATATATATATATACAAGAAGGTACAGTGTTGTAAGTAGCTCTATGTAAAAAATGAAATGCGAAGAGAATGCAAGTATTGTCTTTGTTATTATGCAAAGACATTCTCTAATCATTTCTTTTAGATGTTATGTGTTCTTATTACTGCAGCTATTGCCATTGTATAATTTGCGGTGATCGTTCCGCATCGTTATACCATGATATGATTCTCGAGGACTTTTCTTTAATGATCATTACGTATCCCTCTTTTGTTATTTCGTTGGATGTGTTGCAAGAAATGCACAATTGGATGGTTCTTTCAAATTTAAAACTACTGTGACCACTAATCCCATGTGCATGCATGTTCTTAATTAACACCATTATCTATTTTATTTACTCTCCAACTCTTCTCTCTCGACTCGCTTGTCTTAATTTCTTAAATGGCTAAAGTACGTATGTCTAACCTACCAATCAACATTAATATCTAGATGGAATTAATAGTGGTACAAATCAAGCCTCTAGGAGACCTAGTGGTCCTAGGTTCAAATTAAGGTTGGCTACCTTCTTTTTTTTTTTTTTTTTTTTTTTTCTTACTGTTTATTTAATTTCTAATTCAACTAATCAAATCCACCAAAATTTGAAGCATTGTGACTATGACCGATTAGTATTTAGCAGCTGCTTGATCCATCAGGTTGTTTGCAAATCCAAAATTTTAATCTATATTCTCCACCAGTAATTAATTATTGGCTTGATCATTGCAGAGAATATGCTCTTTGCTTTTAACAATTTCATCAGAAATAAACCAACAGATTCCCTCCAGGAGCTTTTTCTTGAACTCATCATTAACTCATCCTTTCAGTTCCCATGGAGAGTTTGAGCAACATAGTTTTTGACTTCATATTTTCAAGCAGAAAACTTCAAATTCGGTAAATAACTGGCGTGTAAGGAAATTGGAGTTTAATCATTTACGATAGCTAGCTATGTTTTTGAAGTGGTCCTTTTAACTTCTGTGGAAAAAATTTGGCAGTCGCTCTTCAAAGGCTTTTGGTCCCTATCATACGGATCAGGCTTTTTCATTAACAAATAGTATGCTAGATCGATCTCATTGATTGCGCTCTCTCGCGTCATATTTAACAGGGTATTTCGCTTTTAAGTTAGCAACTTTTCATAGTAGATACAACAAAATCATGTCGCTTTCAATCTAAACATTATTTACCATGATCACTGCTTGTGTTACAAGTTTGAAAGTGACTTATAATTTCTGTCTCCTGAGTTCATGCTTGTATTAGTTGGATGGTCTCAACTGTGTAGTGAGCAACTGTTCCAATACTAGAAAGAATGCACCAAATATATTGCTGTGAATTGAATACTACCTTATCAACTCTATCCACTTCTCACATTCATGTATGCCAACCAAAACAACCATCCCCATAAGCCATTCACAGGAGTTCATGATAGAAGCACCAGCTAGTAATTTGGTCCCCCCTGTACAGGAGTTGGGGCAATGCCAGAGGGTCAAATGTACTTCATTTGAACACTATCTTGGTTTTCCAAGAGCCAACCTTTACCTGATCAACATGTTTCATCGATTGAAAAGGATCGACCGAGAAGTAGCTAAGATCAATCTGCTCAGAGGAAAATGTACATAGAAACCTCAATCGATTTAAGAGCTTGTTTGACCCGACCGGAATTTCTTATTTTAATGAAGTTGCATCTCTCCGATTGTTTTTTGTTGTAAACTTTAAACATTTCTTCGTTTTTCCTGAGGGATCTCATATAGGCTCTGGTCTTATGTAAATTCATAAAATAAGAAGGGTAAAATACAAAGGAAGAAAGTTAATAAAACTTTAAACATTCTAATTGTCAAAATATTTTAGTAACTATTTCTTTTCTTGAAGTAAAGAAAGAGGTAACTGAGAAAATGAGTGCTAAATTTGTATACATCAAAAGCTGTTATGATAGCCTCCTTATGCTGTTGTAGAGGGTTTTTTTTGCCTTTGGTGTCAGATCAAAGAACATCTGATCCTTTTGGGTAATCTAAATTATTAGTTATAGCAACCTAGATCCTCATCCTATGTAATCTTATATATGGTCTCTTTTTCTCATTAAAGTATAGCAAATCTTTCTTCCATCCTATTGAACCATTGTTAGTAGTTTCATCTGCCTGCAAGCAATCTTTTTTAATATATACTTCCCCTCTTTTTCAAGTACCTATTCAACCTCAATCCAAAGATAAAATAGAGCTCCCTAGCTAGATACATCTAATATTATAGATATCGTAGCTCGAATATAACATGAAATGCAACCATCGCAGGGTGCAGGAGAACACAATAATGAATTGTAAGAAAAAAATGAGCCATTAATTGCTCCTGACCCAAGAAACATAGGCAAAAACCACTGGTCACGTGGCCCGTAATAACCCCCACAAAAGGATATTATCCCAAGGCATAAAAGTTGACAACCATTAATTGGTCTAGAAGAACATAGTATGAAGCCTCCTCCATTGGCCGCTTTGAATCTCCTCAAAGTGTCTCACACACCTCAAAAAATTATAGTGGAATCACAGTATTACCAATGATTTCCCCTTTCTTTATATACATCTTCTAGTGTTTCTTTATAAAAATTAATATTTTTCAATTTTTTTTTGACAAATTGACACGAAAGATACATTAATTGCATTAAAACAGAACCTAATATTTTTGTAAAAAAAAAATTCTAACAATATCTGTTTTTCTGTCGACGCTATCTAAGATTAGGTCATGCACTCTAGAAGAAGGAATTTATCTATAATGGTTGGGGAGGTGTTTGAATCCACTTAAGCTCTCATGATAATTTTTTTGCACACACATGCACCTGTTTTTTTCTTTTTTTTTCTTTTTTTTCTTTTATTTTTTCTCCCTTTTCCTTTGTGAATGGGAACACAAACAAGCTTCCAAAGCCCTTTGGCATTGCTCTCTCTTCTCCCCTCCTTCCTTTCTTGCGTGGAAAGATGGGGAGTCCACTGTGTTCAGTTCATCATTGGTGCCTAACCTCAAATAAACTAAGCCCATTGGATTGGCCCCCCATTATTGGTGGAATGAGGCCTCCCTACATGCATGCATGCATACATGCACCAACTCCACATTAATAGCATATAAAGTATGCAACACCGATCATTGAACCCCATTCTTAATCCAAAAGCATTTTAGATCTAATGATATTATTGAAAGGCCAAATCCAGCGAAGAAGAAGGCGGTTTCGACTGATCGGTTTAGATACGGTATAGTGTCCGAATCTTCGGCTTAGCTTAATTAAAAGAATATATATATTGTTTAACTTTCATAATCCACGCTTGTCACCCCACTATAGCTAGTTCTACTACTAGTCCTTCATGAAGTTATTTAATCTAAAGGGGGAGAAGAAGTGTGGATCAATATAAGAAGAAGCTTATTTTAGGGTTGTAGCTAGGAGGATGCATGCTCCTCGTAGTCCACGTGTTGCATGGAGGTGGCATGGGAGAAAAGTTTCTCCCGTGCGTATGGCTACATGCATGGAGGAGAGAGTGCCCTGGGGTGGGGGCAATGCATTGATTGATTGTGTGTTGCGCTTCTATTAAGACTTGGTTTTGTGGGCTCAACTCTTCCTCCCATCCTCTTGGCACATGGGGCTACATGTGCTTTAGAGCTTGCCCACTCTGTCATAAGAGATCAGTAGGAGACACGTGGCAGTGCGATTGTAGGAGTGAAAATGATTCAGTACGGTCCAATTTTTTGCCAAATTTATATTATTTTCTTTTCAATACATGATTGAGACATTGAGTAAGGTTGAATTTTTGGCAAAATTATATTTCCTACTTCCTTTTCAATACAAATTCGAATGCAGATGTATGTTGCTAAATTTTTATTATTATATATATTTAAAATAATTTTGAATTCAGATATAAATTAAATTTTTATTTGAATATTATTCGAATAATAATGTATATATATATATATATATATATATATATATATATATATATATATATATATATATATATATATATATATATATATATATATATATATATATATATATATATATATATATATATAGTCCGGCTACTGTGTTTGTACAAGTACTAAGTAATTGGTGTTTGTAAGTTTTCTACCATTAGATCCAACCCTTTGATTAATTCTACTCCTTAGATCATACTATTCTACCAATCACCCATTAAACTCAATGGGTCCACCATCATCCTAACCGCGCATTTCTATATATAAGGATAAAAAATTTATAAGTACAAATAATTGGGTATTTTTACAAGCATAGGAGCTCAATTATATATATATATATATATGAAATACATGATTGAGACGTTGAGTAAAGTTGAAATTTTTGCAAAATTATATTTCATACTTTCATTTTAATACAAATTCGAATGCACATGTATGTTGCTAAATTTTTTTTATTATATATATTTAAAATAATTTTGAATTCAGATATAAATTAAATTTTTATTTGAATATTATTCGAATAATAATGCATATATATATATATATATATATATATATATATATATATATATATATATATATATATATATATATATATATATATATATATATATATATATATATATATATATATATATATATTAAAATTAGCATAAATAAAATACACAATGCATGCAATTGAAAGTTTATATCCGTATTCAATCTTCATTATTTTATTTAATAAAATTTAATATTTTAATAAATATAAATAAAATTTGTAATAAAATTTATTGTAGAATTAACGAAGAATACAACAGAAAATCACTTTATCCCCCTACTATATATTTTAACATCTCTCTTATCTCTTAGGGGTAAAAATGGCAAAATACAATCGGTTTTATAAGAAACCATATTACCATCCATATTTTCTTATATATTTTTTTTGAATACGAATTCGGATACGAATATATATCGGATACTAAATTTCGACCATCATATTCGCATAATAATTTATCCTAACCACTTTCACCCCTATGCGATTAGGTGGTTTGGCTTAAGATTATTCTAACTGTAGTAATTGTTGAATTAATATATATATATATATTTCTTTCCTTTAATATAGTTTAGAATAATTTCTAGTACTATTAGTTTGTGCAGCTATATATATGAACTAAATAGTTATTGTAAATTAAATAATGGTACTGTATTGAGTACAGCTTAATTTGTACAACATTAGATTATATTTTTTTTATTACAAAAAAAAGATGCTTGATTATATTAGACTTGACCTTCATAAGCTGCTAATAGCCGAAATCAACTTGTTCCTGTTCCTAGCTCCAGTATATATATATATATATATATATTGAGCAATGCTACATGTACACTCCGAAGGGGTGTACATCATACATCTCTACCATTTTAATAGTGCCGATATTTTTTACGGGTCACATCAAGTGACCCATCATCACACCCCCACCCTTAGATGGGTGGGGGTGTGAGATGTACACCCCTTACGGGTGTACACATAGCATTTTCCATATATATATATATATGGTACAAATTTTTATTATTTTGATTTTAGGCTAATCCAAATATAAAGAGATCTATAGTTTGTGAATTTTAATTATTAGATTAAAATTAAAATTTTAAATTTTTATTTGATAGTAGAGCTGACAATCAAACTTACAGTTTGTGAGTTAGCTCATGATCCGTTCGTTGATAAAAAAAAAAGTTGAACACTGAGTTAAATTTTTTAGCTCGATATTTTAATGCGCAAGCTCGTGTTCGGATCGTTTAATAAACTAGGAAAGAAGAGTGGGCCTTTGCTCTGTTTGGCTCGTTAACCAGCCTAGTTGAGGATTGAGGATCCAGGTAAATCCCATTTTATAATTTATAGTCCATCTGCATTTATCAGGGGGCCCAAAATAAACCCATGTATTATGCATTTAAGCGATATTTAGTTCGGCCCAGTCAGGCTCGGTCACGTTGAGACGGCTTTAATAGAAGCCTAAATAGAACATAATTCGGCCCATTATCACTCTCGACTAAGTAGAAAGTACCAACACCACTCTCGGCGCAACCAGTTCTTTCGCAGCGGCACCATGCCCCTGCTCTCCGAACACGCCGCCGCCGCCGCCGCCGCCGCCGCCGCCGTGGGGCACCGCCACCACCACCTCGCGGAGCGCGCCATCGCCCTTCTCAAGAGTGGGCGCAGGCTCGACCCGCTCGCCGACTCCTTCACAGCGGAGGCGGCGACCCGCGCCCTCGCCCTCGCCCAATCCGAGCGGCCCCTCGCCCTCGCCTTCCTCCGCTGGGCCTCCCCCTTCCCCTTCTTCTCCTCCTCCCTACCCACGCAAACCCTAGCCCTCCTCCTCCTCTCCCGCTTCCGCCGCCTCCCCTCCGCCCTCTCCCTCTCCCTCCGCCTCGCCTCCCGCTTCCCCCACCCCTCCCTCCTCCGCTCCCTCTCCTCCTCCCTCCCCCTCCTCTCCCCTCCTCTTCCCTCTTCCTCCTTCGACCTCCTCGTCAAATCCTACGCCTCCCTCTCCCGCGTCTCCGAGGCCCTCTCCACCCTCTCCTTCGCCAAATCCTCCGGCTTCGCCCCCTCCCTCCTCGCCTACAACTCCATCCTCGACGCCGTGTTCCGCTCCGGCAGCGGCGGCGCCGCCGCCGCCGTCGAAGACCTTCTCGCCGACATGGCCCGCTCCGGCGTCTCCCTCAACGTCTACTCCTACAACATTCTGATCCGTGGGTATTGCTCTTGGGGCGAACTGGATCGTGGGTTTCAATTTTCAACCGAGATGGAGCGCGGCGGGTGCTCCCCGAACGTCGTCACCTTCAACACGCTCGTCGACGGGTGTTTCAAATCGGGGAGGATGGATGACGCTTTCGTGGTGGTGTCTATGATGAAGGAGGCAGGGTTGCGGCCCAATTTGGTTACTTACAATTCGATCATCAATGGGCTGTGCCGGAAGGGGCTTGTGAGGGACACCCGTAAGGTGTTTGATGAAATGGTGAAGGAAGGATTGGCGCCCGATGCCGTTACGTATAACACGCTTGTGAACGGTTATTGCCGGGAAGGAGATGTTCACCAAGCTCTCGTCTTGCTTGCGGAGATGGCCCAGAAAGGGGTGAATCCCAATGTCGTTACTTATACGTCGCTGATCAGCGCTATGTGTAAGGCCGGGAATTTGGAGAGGGCGATGGAGTTCGCCACCCAGATGCGGGAGAGGGGGCTTCGGTTAAATGAGATTACTTTCACGACGTTAATTGATGGTTTCTGCAAGAAAGGATACTTGGATGATGCTCTGTTGGTTATGGGGGAGATGAAGGAGAGCGGAATTCCGCCCTCTGTTGCATGCTATAATGCTCTTATCAATGGGTATTGTACGTCGTGGAGAATGGACGAAGCATTGGAGAAAGCTAGAGAAATGGAGGGAAAAGGGTTAGTACCTGATGTGGTGACTTATAGTACTATATTAAGTGGGTATTGCAAGAATGGGGATTTGGATGCTGCATTTAAGTTGAACGAGGAAATGCTTGCGAAGGGCGTTTTGCCTGATTCTATTACCTACTCCTCACTCATTAGGGGACTTTGCGAGGCGAGAAGATTAAATGACGCCCGCGAACTATTTGAGAAAATGCTGAACCTTGGTTTAAAGGCAGATGAGTTCACGTACACTGCACTGATTGACGGCCATTGTAAAGGAGGGGATGTGGAGAAGGCTTTCCTTCTTCACGATGAGATGATAAAGAAAGGGATCCTTCCTGATGTTGTAACTTACAGTGTGCTTATAAATGGGCTTAATAAAGCAGCTCGGACAAAAGAAGCAAAACGGCTGCTGTTCAGGATGTACTATGAGGAGTCCATTCCTGAGAATATCAAGTATGATGCGCTAATGGATTGCTGTAATAAGGCGGGCTTTAAGAGTGTGGTATCTCTCTTAAAAGGTTTTTGTATGAAAGGTTTGATCTCAGAAGCTGATAAAGTATTCAAGTCGATGCTGGAGAGAAAATGGAAGCCTGATGGGGCTGTTTATAGTATTCTTATTCGTGGGCATTGTAGAGGAGGGAATGTATGGAAGGCACTTGAATTACACAAGGAAATGATACTGGCTGGTTTTGTTCCTAATGCATTAAGTAGCATATCTCTTATCAAGAGTCTTTCTGAAGAGGGGATGAATGTTGAATTGAATAAAGTTACTCAGGAGCTGCTGAGAGGTTGTTCCTTATCAGATGCTGAAACTTCAAAGGTTCTTATAGATCAAAATCTCAAGGAAGGTAATATGGACTTAGTCTTAAATGCTCTAAATGGGATGGTGAAGGATGGTCTACTTCCAAATGTGTGGTAGCTCGAAGAGGTACGTAAGCTCTAGAGCTCAATTTACGATGGAAATTGTTTACCATTATCACACCCTATTTGAAGATGGCAATGTTTTCAGTATTGGCGAAGCAATTGCCTGCTTTCAACTGGGATGGTGAAGGATGGTCTACTTCCAAATGTTGGGTAGCTCGAAGAGTTGCATAAGCTCTAGAGCTCAATTTAAGGTGGAAATTGTTTACCATTATCACACTCTATTTGAAGATGTCAATGTTTTCAGTATTGGCCAGCCAATTGCCAGCATTCAAGCGCAATTACGTCTCTCGAAAGTAAAGCCCTCGGCCATTGTTGCCAGAGCTTCAGTCCAGGTTAGTGTTTACCATCTTTATTATGAGTTGACCCCAATAAGTTCACTGCCATGATCTACAAATTAACATTGTGCTGCTTGATGATGCCGAAGCTACAGAATTTGTTGTTATTAAGACATAAGGAAAGTTAACACAGATACAATGTTAATTCTTTTAGGCAGGGCTGCAGAGCAGGACAGCTGAAAGCTCGTTAGGAACTACAAACAAGCTTTCCACATGGTGGCCAAAACTCCATCAGTTGCAGAGTGATTTATATATTCCTCAGCTATAAAAGAGGTTTCCATATATCAGCGTAAATTAAAATGGTCAAGTTCTTGGCATCTTGTTTCTAAAGGTTGAGCTCAGGTATTATTAATATCTTTCTATTATATGTTTTAATACCTTCGCTATCACGAGTTGCATGTCACTAATTGAGCCTGTGTGTTATATGTTTTAATACTTGTATATCCTGGTATTTATAGCTCTCTGCACCCTCTCCTTACAAATTAAAGAGAAGGCTCCCCAAAAGGCTGTGAGCAAATCAACCACTATAACCCTATGTTCTTAATTGCGTTATCCCATTCATAATTGATCCCTTCTTAAATCACTCTCGCTCGAGCATCTTTAGTTCTCAAGGGTGCCATCACTCTAATTCTCAAGAATATACATCGTATGGATTTACTCTTCAATACCAGAAAACTTCCTATTAACTTGTTGGTGCTTCGAGAAGAGAACGCCATATATGATATTTATTCTCTCTATAAGCTCAAATATTTCCCTTCGGTTGGGCTTGCGCTCATGAAGATATAAAACTAACCTACTTTGTGTCCCCAGAGATGATATATTTATCATGCTGTCTTACTTTATTATTGACTAACGTTTACTAAATTTTTTAAAAAAAATTTCTTAGAGATTGCCCAAGCATACTAGTTTGGGAAAGTTGGCCTGAATCTTTTCTCTTTGAATGCTCTTCCTATTTCTTATTCCTATGAATGTCTGATAGAATATCTAGTAGAAAGATGATGTCTAAGTTATAAATCCGTATTTTAATGGTCTGAAGCAAGTGAGGCAATCATAGTGATTACACTTGAAGGATTACCCCTACTTTTCCTTATTGCACACTTCTAAAAGGGAGGCTAAAACCCATCACCCAGTGCTGCTCATCATTACTGGTCAATCATCATGGTCCAACAATGTAGTTATTAGAGATTAAGGTGCCCTTGCAATCTAATCATTAATTGTGCCTCCCACCCCAAAAAAAAAAAAAAAAAAAAAAAAAAAAAAAAAGGCTAATAGATTCAAAGGCAAAACTGCAATCTTACTATTCTTGCTTAGACACTTTTTTTAAGTGCTTTTTTGTGGGTCCTTTATTTATTATATATGAGATGTAGGAGGTTAAAGGCCTAAAAGCCTAGCTTAGTAGCCCTTTAAAACCACACAATTCTCAAGTGTCAAAGCTAATGAGAGAGAGAGAGAGAGAGAGAGAGAGAGAGAGAGAGAGAGAGAGACCATGAAAGCAAGAGGAGTTAATGGGAGGTCTCCGACCGAGCTTATGGTGTGCTTCCCCTCAGGTGGGCACCTCTCATTGATGCCAAAACCCATGTACGGCCCGTCACGGCCCCTTAAGCCTCTCAAGCGCCTACACCCTGTACGGCCCACCAATAGCTACAGCCCATCCCATTCCGGTATCATCGACGAGCCGACGTCCCCGAAGGTCACGTGCGCCGGCCAAATTAAAGTCCGGCCCAATTCTAAGCCCAAACTCAGGCCCAAGTCCAAGAACTGGCTCTCCGTTGCAGAGGAGATGGAGCGGCTCCAAAAGCACTTGTTGCACTTGCTAAGCTCCTTCGGAAGCCTCCGCTTCAGCATGAAGTGCTTCGGCTCTTTTGACGGCGATGATGATGGCGACGATGATGACGCAGAGGAAAATGATGTTTTTGAAGAGAAACCACCGCCATCACCACAACCACCGCCACCGCCAGATGCTCTTCGTTTGATGAGGAGCAAATCAGAGCCGTCCAAAGGGTGGGCGGGGGAAGATGATGAAGAGACGAGCGGTGGAGGAGAGGAGATGAGTAGCAGTACTAGCGTTAAGATGATCAGAGAGGAGGGTGGTGATGATGATGATGATGATGAGGAGGAGGAGGAGGAGGAGAAGAAGTTGATTTTGATGCGGTATGGGCCGGATTTTTATAAGCTCTCAATGGATATCGCGAAGGAGACATGGGTTGTTGGGAGCGCTGATCCGCTGGGGAGGAGCCGGAGTTGGAAGAGGTGATGCACGATGAGGGGCATATTCGTAAATAAATACAAATAAATAATTCCTCGTTCGTTTTGTACTAGTGCTAGTATGTTATTTAATCACATAATATTCCTCTGTAACAGCTTCTTGCATAAGCCAGACATAGTGCAAGGTCTAGAGATTTTAATGGAAAAAACTATTAGACTCCCAACACTAATTTGAACTTCCTCTCATTTAGTACCTTTGTGTTGGGGGGGGGCTTAAGCATGGTAAAATAGGCTTTTTCCTCAGCTTTAGAACTAACTTTTCCAATTCGAAAAGGAAATGGTAAAATGTTGTGGACCTCGTAATCATCATTTTGTTGCAAGTAATACAAGAAAAATATCCCAATAAAGGAGGAAAAAAAACCTGGAGAATGAAGGGTTTTGGGAGAAGTAGAGAGAGAGAGAGAGAGAGAGAGAGAGAGAGAGAGGAGAATCATTCAGCAACTACAGTACCTGGACTAACAGTTTGTGTTTAGCAGGTGAAAGACATCAGATACAGTGGCAAAGCGAAAAATAAAAAACTGCAGTCAACCGAGGAAAGACACAATGACAAAGACATCAGCCTCTGCACGAAATGGCAGAGGAAATTTTTTTCAATACTAAGAGTTCATTTTAATTTAATATGGCATCATCTGATCATATGCATTCATAATGATGATGAGTAGGGTGCCTCGATGCTACTATCCTCAACTGCAAGAATGGTCATCGTGCTGCAATTATAATGCTAATCATATCGTCCCGATGGAATATATGCTTTTCATCATGTGATGAACAGGGTAATGATTCTTCTTAATTAATTGTTTATTGCACACAAAAGTGATTAAACCACAACGAAGGACAATAATACTTGGTGTGTAAACAAAGCTTGTGAAATCATTCAGAGTGGAAAAGGCTTGAGAAGGAGAGAGATCAATCAATCAGATACAAACTGTAGGATTTCATCTGACAATTCAAATTAAAATAATAGAAAATGAGAAAAAAAAAAAAGAAAAAAAAAAAAAGAAAAAACAAAGAGTTTCTTCTGAGGAATTAAACTTTGCTATGCTGTTTGTCCTGAGAATGAAAAAGAATTAAATCATAACTAAGCTCAAGTAGAATCACTAATGTATATTAAACAAGCTCATCGATACTAGATTCCTTATATTTGACAATCTAATATTTAGATAAATAGTGAGTGTTGAACTAATTATTCTAAAATCTCAATAGCACTCGATTGCTTAAAGGTCTGGATTTCATGGCACAGCAGAGGATCTCTTTAGAAACATATTCCTTTTTCTGAAATATGTTCGGAACACTCTATAATTAAGCACCAAAAACATCTATAATATAGAATATTTATTGACACTTATCTATACATCTAAAACAGAGAAACAATTGTATGCTAGTTAGTTAGTAAGAACTAAGAAGACATACAAGGTTGAATTATAAGAAGATCAGGACCGCGATGTGTCTTTTGCTTCTTCATTTTGCTTCTTCTTGAGCTGGGCTTCAGCTTCTGGTAGTGCCTTAGACACCTCCTCATTTCCTGGGATTTCTTGGACTAACACTTGATAATCCCGAATCGAAGCTTCCCATCTTTCCAACTAATCACGCCAACAATATAGCACGCCAATCAATCAACTATTTACTTCCTAATACCTCTTGACAATGTTGAATTACGCAATAGGTTAAACGAAATTACCTTGGCATTGCAATCAGCTCTCCTGAGGCGAGCTTTACTGTACATGGGCCGCAGGGCAAGAGCACCGTTGCAGTCCTCAATAGCTTTTTCATATTGCCCTAGCTTGGAACGACATGCCGCTCGATTACAAAGCAGAATGGCATTATGCGGTTCTTGATTAAGTCCCTCTCCATAAGCCATGCACGCCTCCACAAACTTGGAGGCCTTGAAAAGTTCATTGCCTTTGGATCGAGCAGATGCCACTGCTTTTGTTCTCCGCACCATAGTATATATCTCACGGTTGCCTGGGTCAAGCTCAGCAGCCCTTTGAGCTGCTGCGACAGCTTCCTCGAACCTTTGATTTAGATCGAAAAGCACTTATGCACTATGCTAGCTAATAAGCCCTAAATTATGTATTAGGAGGTGAAACTAACCTTCCCGAAGCCATGTCGACCTGTGCTCGGATAATTCGGACATAAGCAGTTCCGATGGTACCGAAGAACTGAGCTGAGGCTTCAAGATCAAACTTCGGTGCATTGTTAAGCACTGTGTCTGCCTCATCGTGTTGTTGAAGCTTTAAAAGAGCCTCAGCTTGCAATGCAAATACCTATCAAATTAACTCAATCTCATAAGACCGTAACGAACAACTAAAATGTGCAAAAATTACAGATTTGTCTTTTCAACTGATATACTAATCCTCATATATGATGTTCGTACTGAACTTCATCGATCGGTCGACATTTACCTTAAATGTATTAGATTGGAAACTGAAATCTTGTAGTTTACAGAGGAAATGTAGGTTTTACATTTTTTTTTTTTGAAATTTCTTTTTCTTTAGTTGGTGCCAAATATCATGCAATGGAACAAATGTTAATTAATGATGGTATCTAGCAGAGAGGAATTTTTTTGACTGTAGACCTGTGGAGAACAATCAGCCCCGTCGAAAGTGACAGACTGTGATTCCTTGAGCACAGCGATCCAATCCTTCGTCTTGCGGGCTTCATAGCACATAGCGATATCGGTCTTGATGGCTTGCGCTCGCGAAATGTCCACGGCACCGGCTTCTCTTCTTGATTGCTTGTAGTGGTGAATGGCTTTGTCAGGTTCCCCCAATCTGAAAAACAATGTTGTAGGAATATATATATTTTGCTCTTTTTAGGTGGATTAATTATAGTGGATTGCAAATTATTAATTTTCATGTAATAGCTGATGTTCTTTTGTGAGGAGGCAGAGCAGATGTTGTTGATAAAACTTCAATTAAGCCTTACATGAAGAGTGACATTTCCATTCTAAAGAATAATTCTTGAACTATATATATGCTCTTCCTCAGTCAGCTATTCAAAATGTGCTCTCACCTGAGATAAAGCGTGGCGAGCCAATAATGCGCTTTGTAGTAACAAGGGTTGATCCTTATAGCCTCTCGGCACTCGGCGACTGCGTCGAGAAGCCGCCCAAGTCCGGCGAGCGCTACGGCCTTACTGCACCGGTAGGAGGCCTTATTCGGGTCCATCACAATGGCCCTCTCGTACGACGCCAGCGCCTCCGAGAGCCTCCCCTTCCGGTACTCTTCGTTCCCCATCGTCGTCAGCTCCTCCAGCCCAAGCCTCCTAGACAGCGCCCGGCACAGCTCCCCCCTCGGCTCCTCCGCCTGCTGCAGTGTGTTGCTCTTCTTCTTCGATCCGTTAGACTCCGGCTGCTGCTTCTTTTTCGTGGAATCCATGCGCAATTCTTTCGCTGTTTTGGGGAGGAAATCGAGCACGTTGCGGTTGGGAGCGTCAGGTGTGGTGCGACAGTAGCCACCGAGGTTGCCCAAGTTGCCGTGGATCATCACGTTGCCGGAGGTGGCGCGCAGCAGGGCGCCATTCGAGGTTGGCGCGGGGGCCAGTGGGGGGTTGTCGACCGGATCGGCCCGTAGCTTTGAAGGTGCGGAAGTCGACTTGGCGACTGGCGGGTGTACTGAAGTGCCCATCAAGACGGTACGTTTAGGCTGGGTGGAACCCCTCGGCCGCGGCGGCGGCGGCGGTCGAGGATTTGTATCGGAGACTACGGCGGGCGGGGTGGAGGCCGTCCGGCGGTGGCGGTTCCAACTACGGAAGATGCCGCTGAGGAAGAGCACGCTGCATCCCTGCGGCCTTCTCTCCTCCTCCATTTTACCTGCAGATGGCCTTTCGACGATGGCGGGAATTTTTTTTTTTTTTTTTTTTTTTAAAAAAAAATTATTCACGAAAATGTAACTAGGATATATATATATATATATAATAATAACTTATTCTAATACGCGGTTTCTATTTCCTCCGGTGATACTCCTGCTCATAAGGTGGAGAGTATGAGGGAGATAGCCAGGGGAATGAGATCGGGCCGCGGGAGAGACTCTGAATCTGTTGGTTGGTTTTTTGAAAAGAAGCCTTTCTTTTTTCTTCTTTTTTTTTTTTTTTTTTTTTTTAAAGCTTAAATTATCTTCGATTTTTTTTTTTTTTTTTTTTTTTATTTTTATTTTTCTGGTGTAGTACAGCTAAGGAGTGTGAGCGTCGCTACCATGTCCTGCTCATCACGTAGATGATGATAGTAGTAAGTGCTTCCCACGTAACACGTGGCCGGCTGTTCAACCCTTCAACCACCGACACCATCTCTCTCTCTCTCTCTCTCTCTCTCTCTCTCTCTCTCTCTCTCTCTCTCGGTCTACAAAACGAACGATGGGCCGGATCATGGGCCGAACAAGCTCCTCATGCGCCCTCCCAATCTGCTCTGGGCCTAAAACAGGTCCAGATCCGGATCTGGGTTTTTGGAGGTAAATGAGAGCCCAGCTTGTTTGTGGTTCAGGTTATCCGCCTAGCCCATTAAAAGACCGATTCAAGAATCAAGACCTGTCTCTTCTCGGCCTCATTTATTTATTTATTTAGTTAAGAGACCTAAGAGCAAGTTTTTTTTTTTTTTTTTTTTTAAAAAAAAAAAAAAAAAAAAAAATGGGACCGAAAGGAATAATAAGTAAAAATGAAGCTGTAAAGCGCAATAAAGCTGCTTCTACACCACTGTTAGAGCTATTTTGGTTGATAAAAAAAACAGGTAAATTGCATTTGGCCTTCAAATTATTACGCACGAGATACAATTTCAGATTCAAAAATTTTAAATTATTATAATTAAATTTTATAGTTCAATTCCGTTAATTAAAACAATTCGTTAAAATATTATTATAGTAAAATTAATATAGCTAAATTACTTCTAATTTAAATAAAATTTTAAAAAAAAATCTAATTTTCTATCATTTCTATTGAGTCCCTAACTTTTTAATTGTTGGCTCTGAGCCTTTAAACCGAGTTTCAATTGAGTCCCTACAGTTTCTTAATCAGTTAAATCAGATCCTGGAATACAAGTAGCATCTTGAATTTATTGACACCTACCATACAAAAGCCATACATATAATGCCAAAAATAAACAAATAAAAGTAAATTTTTATTAGAAAAGAGAATAGGAACGACATCTAAATTGATATATAAAATATTACAAAAAAAAGTTAATTTTACTACAGATAAATTTGTTGCGTTTGATTTCAAAATGTTCCTATAAAAATTCACTAGATTTCAATTGATTGATGAAATATTTTCTAATTCTTTTAACCTATATAACCATGAAACTCTAGAAGAATTTGTCAAAACTTTTCCAAAAAGGTTCGAATTAAAAATAATATAATTAAATAAAAAATTTAAATTTTTGAAATTTTAAGATTTGCATATTATGCTTAGCTATACTCTTCTAAAACATGTAATCACTACAAAATTGGGTCCAAATTTTCCTATTTACGAGGAAATTAACGCTAATGTACTAGGACATAAGATTAAATATTTAGACAATATTTTAAAATTCACATAGAAATTATCATCGAGTTAAGGTTTACAAATTTAATCACTGAATTTTAATCACTGAAATGACATCAGTATGGCGCTATAATTAGTTAACCATTAATTTTTAATATGTGAAGTTCAATGTTGCTTAAGTACTTAGACAATTGCAATAACCCTTGTTAATTATGGAACTCTTTTGCGTGAAGCTAAGCTAATTAAATCCTATCTCCTCTCTCTCTCTCTTCAAAACTTCTAATTTTGTAGTTCAAATTAAATGAACATGCAATAGATAGCATGTGGCAGTTGAGCACCCACAAGTAGATGAAGAATTAAGGAACAACAACGGCAATACTTAATAGCAACGTAACATGAAAACTTGAAAAACGCTATAATCCAAAAGAGGGAGAGAAAAAAAAAAGAATAGAAATAGAAAAAGTGAACTGATAAATAAAGTCTTAAATAAAATGTCATCCACGTATGCAGCTTCAACAAGATAAGTAAATTGAGCAACAGGAAGTGGCTCTATTATTTTCCATTTTGGCAGTGTGATGTGTATATATATATAACTCATTATTGACAGTTCTAATCCATATAGACCAACTCAATAGAACATCTCTATAGTTTCATTCTCTCAATTCCCTAGGTCCTATTTCTTCTTCCTGCTGTTTTTCTCAAGTTTTTTTTTTTTTTTTTTTTTTTTTTTTTTTAGAGAGAGAGAGAGAGAGAGAGAGAGAACATAGCGAGCTGTTTGTTTAAAAATGAACGTAGGTAGAAATGCGAAGCAATTATGCTTCGAATTTGAGATCTCGGATATCAACCATCAAGCTCTTCATCAACTACGCTTCGAATTTGATATTTCGAATATCAATCATCAAGGTTTTCATCAGTTATGCAAAGTACGATCATTATTTTTCATAGTTATTTTAAAAATGTACTCCGCACGTTCGTTCAACGTAACTTTGTTCGAAAAACACTTCTCCCAACTAACAATAGCTGGGATGATAACCGAAGGGATGATCCTTTTCATCAGAATGTATATTCTCATAACTTGCTGCAAGAGTTCTGTTGTCGACATGCGGCAACAAAATGGGAGCGAAAAACTTATGGCTGGCTTATCCGTATGCTCAGGGTATTTTTCTTGTATAATATCTTTGATTTATAGAGATTTATATTTTTTTTTTTTTTTTTTTTTTTTTTTTGTGTGGTGGTGGGGGGTAAGAATGTACTAAATAAATGTATGATGTGAGGTAAGAAACTTTACTGAGCATGTCTCAAAAGAAATATCTATCATGTCAATAATCTCGAAAAAAAGATATTTTTCTATGTGATTTTTAGTTTTGAAAAATTGACTAACGAATTAAAATGGTTTTTTGCTGGACCAGTTTAGAACGGCAAAACCGGTTCCCAGTTCGAGACGCCGGTTTCACCCAACTCAAAATCCTTGTTCTTAATTTAATGATATTCGATTTGGCAGCATCATATCATGTTTATAACTTAAAGCGAATTCTCGATGAACCTAATTAATGTATATCATACTTTTTCTACTTAACACGAAGATTTCATAAATTAGGCAAATAAAATAAAATAAAATAAAATAAAATAAAAAATATAAACTTTACAGCAGAAATTAAACTCGATCTTAAAGAGCAATGCTATAGCGTGGCAATCACTTTTTTATTATAATTCTACAATTTTATCATCCAAAAACTCCTAAATTAAACTAGTGTGCATGCATGGGTGAGAAATAGGTACACTCATGTACAAGAGAGATTGATGAACTGGCCCATCCATATTATGAAAGTGACCTCGATCATGCAGAAAACTTTCATGCTCCAGCTACGTACACCCGTGAAAATTAATTTTTTTTTTATGGATATAATTAAAATTATTTAAAATGTATGTAAACAAATAATTAAAAGTTTTCTATTATAATAATAATGGAAAACTTAAAAATTAAAATTAAAATTAAAATATTTTCAAAAAAAAAAATAAAGGCCTTCGGTATCTAATTTGGAGCGTAGACATTAATCAATCAAACGCTTGTGTGTCATTCTCACTAACCTTTGGGCAATATACAGGAACAACATTTGAGAGCAATTAACCATTCACTCTAATCAATCAAACTGGTGTTTATCTACATTCTTTCGGAAAATAATTAACAAGTTTTTTTTTTATTAGAAAATGATATGGACACAGTCACATAACTTATGACAATTTTGAGAGTACAAGGTCACCATTCTACATGTTGCTAAATAGTAATTAATCTGGATTTAAAAAAAAAAAAAAAATCTAGCCAAAGACAACAAAAATTCAAATGATGATAGAAGTGCTTGCAAACCCCAATTTTAAGACCTCTGACAATTTTTCCGACTCTGCCGCCTTCTGTTCCTCATGTTTCTTTCTTAGGAATGGTGGTGGGCTAATGGCGATGATTAGCTTCCATTTTCGGGTTTTTTTTTTTTTTTTTTTTTTTTTTTTTTTTTTTTTTTTTTTTGGGAAGCGCTGCCTTACGGGTAGTCGCCTGCCCCGACCTTCTGCTAAATTCAACCTTGCAATGAATGAAGCGGCAGCATGCTGCCTTTCTCTCAAAAAAAAGCTTCCATTTTTCAGTAGGCTTTCTGGAGAGTCTTTTGTTAATACCCTGTTTAATTTCCCTCTCTCTGTCCACAGTCAACATACAAGCAATCTGACAACCATAAAACTCGTATTAGTGTGGATTAGCAGCATAATCAAACTTTTTCAGAGAAACTTGTCTCTTGAGAACATTGCAAAAGTCCTACCATGTCTTGATGTTAACAATGAATAGTCGGCAAACACGTTCAACCACCAGAATCAACAACTAAAGCACCACTTAAGATGCTTGAAAACTGCGAAAGATAAAAGTAATGCCAACAGAAACATGCTCAAGTGTCCTGACTCAAATATGGTTGCTCAAGTGGACAAATGCTGCTATCATACTCTATAATTGCTAAAGACCATCACTTGAAAAGGTAAAGTTTGTAAGCATCCACTTTAGTAGTGAGGGATGATATTCAAAAATTAAATTACAAAATTAGCAGAAGAGAATTAAAAATAGAGAAAGGAAAGAATATATCAATGTCCAAGTTATAATCTGGCATCAATAAATTGGATATAGCGAGGACGAAGTTAGTTTAAAATAGTTCAGAAATTCTACAACACTAATAGTCACCTGCAAAAAGATTTGTTAATTTGAAGTTAAAAGGATAAACAAAGGAAGAGGGGTTCATATATGCAGTGTCAATAACAATTATTATGACCCTTGGCAGAGTGCAAAGGATCCAGTCAGAGGCAATGGCATATATTTCTTTACTCATCAAGCCTAATGGATTTTGGACCTATTTCTGGCTCTTGAACTAAGCAGAATACATTGAAGCAACAATAACAAATAAAAGCTTATGATTTTAATGAGTAACAGGATTCAAAAATTGCATATTTGAAAAGGCAAACAGAAAAACAATCATCACAATTAACATCATAATCAGCTTAGAATGAAAAGTAAAGTATATAATCTTTCCAGTAATACATAGAGAATTGCTAGCTTTAACTTTTTTCCTCCAGTCTTTCTAAAGATTTTCAAGAGGCCTACATTAATTGTTGGTTGGGAGGGGCTGTTTGGGGTCGGCGTAAAAGAGGATAAAAAAGCTTAATATGGTTTAAGTAACAGAGAGGCAATCTAAAAAATCATCAGGCATCAATTTATGTCATTTGTATTCCAGTGCATTATTCGCGAATTTTCTCCAGCTTTCTACAAAAGTCAAAACAAACTTCTGTAGTTACAACATATAAATATAAGATGAAGAATGTTCATCAAAGTTGTGTTATATATACTTACGCCTCTGTATCCTTGGCTACAACTACAGCTTCCGAAATATGGCTAGAGTATAGGGCCTTCCAATATCTCAAAAATACTAATTTCGGTAAAAATGTCTGGCCAGTATAAAATTGTAAGGACACCTATGGCCTCCAGGATTGAACTGGATAGTATAAAACTGCAAAGCAATATTGGGGAAGGGGATCTGGCAATTTGAAGGTGTTGGGGTTTGCAAGAGCAACCTGGTTGGGCCAAAAAAATTCTCACTGGAATGGAATTTATCAATTCCACCCAAGAGAGGTCGGGACTGAACGACATTGGATTCTGAAAAGTTTTTGTTTTATCTCACTGGCTCCACTTCCTAACCGCCGTCTCCCAAAGCTTCCACGTATCCCAATATCACTTTCCCATCTTATCTAATCCAAATCTGGGATGCCAAACAGTGCCTAAAGATGGTTATTTTTTAAATTTTATTTTATCATGTTCTCAAATTTGTGCTACTCATTTTTTCAAGTTTGTCCATCCTGTTGACTTTTCAAATTTATTCTTGAACTTGTGCTGTTTGGTACACCTAAAATATTATGATGCATGGAATAAGCCATCGACAAGTTGGTATGAATTGCTGATTACCACAAACAATAACTAGAACTCCATTTGTTGCTTACAGTACAAAATATTCTTGGGACAAAATCAAAGTGAATTAGAGGATAATATCCCATTAAACATTTGTTTCCCATCCTCTAGAATCACTTCTAGATCTCCAGAAATTGAAACGCCACTGATATTTCATTAAGATCTAGATATATCTTCATTGCTTTGTATCTTATGGCATATGCTATGGCAAGTCCTAATTGTAAATCGTTTGAAACACAAAGAAGAAACATAATTCTCCAGAGTATCGGAAGAACAATAACAATCAACAACAAAGCCATTACCTCCGGAAAATCTGAAATAGAAGTGAAATAAATATCAAGGGGGTGTCACTTTGATGCTTTTCTCACTTCCGCCATTATTGCATCAGCCAACTGTGAAGCATCGTATTCAACGCCAAAGCATCTAACAGTGTCCAGGTTTGGGTCCAAAAGATACCTGTAATTTGAAGTCAAACGAGTCTTCTTGGTGGTCAATGAAATTTTAAGCATAATGTAGACAACTTTCTAGGAAACAAAAAGAGGAAAATAGTGTCTTTTTACATGTTGTGCGAGCATTCCACAAGGTAATCTTGGCCTATTTCGTTAACTTTCTTGAAGTAAACACGATATTCCTGTGCAATTTGTCTTACAGCATCAACAGGGCCCGTTAATCCTTTTATTCTTGAGTCAAATTCTGCACTCATAATGTTGCAAGAATATAACGAACCTCACAAATGGAGCACTGCAAAAGTTGCATACAGAATAGAATAATGAGTACACTATCTCAACTAACCTTTAAGGTATGCCTTTAGTTGAACAGGTGAGTCACGCTGAGGATCGATCGTGATAAAAATTGGTGTGATCTTTATATTGTATTTGGACTCTGTTCAAGGATAAATTGAAATCATCAGTAACTCATTAGAGAAATCACATGGAAACATATTCAAATTCAGTAAGATAATCACAATTACTGAGGCTAGAAGAAAACTAATTGTAAAGGAGAAAGTGAGAGAAATCCGTAAGGCTTCACTTACTAGCGCAAGTGTCAGTTTTCTATAACATTAATAGCAATTCAAAAACAGTAATATTCTAGTTCTTGTTTATCTATATCATCATCAGAATGAAAAGTTAAGAAACTTCAAACTAAAAGTTCAGTTCAATGATTTTTCTCATGAATTAGTAACTAAGCTTCAAGAAGAACTTGAAAATTGAGCCTCTCTTCAAGTACAGGAATGTCATTTGCCAGTTCTAATTCAGGCGAAGCCTGTATTGTGTATGGAGTTCAAAAACCATGGCCGGGGCCCAGCCTCACCAAGGCAGGCCCTGCTTTATTATGGACTCAAATGGGCAAGATTGCCATCAGACTACAAAAAATATATAGCTATGTTTTATATAGAAGTGCGGTATATAGTAACATCCAGGCCTAGCATACCGACATCCTTGCAGATAAAGTAATTACAAATGAATGCCCTAACAGATACCCAGCTTCTGCTAAAGATCTCAAAACCTATAGAAACAAGAAGACCAGCATGTATTGTATCAAATAGCTAACAGTGACAATGAAAAGAATATGAAAGTACTCCCACCTAGCATGCTAATAGCTACGGCCATCTTTTGAACTTCTTTTGGTCCCACATCAGGGCTAGAAGTATAGCCAAAGTACATCAGTGTCCAGTTTCCGCGAAGGTCTGACTCTGTTACCAAATTAACCTCTGTATCATACAGCTTAAATGGCCCCCCAATTGCAGGCCTGTTTATATTTTGTCTGGCAGGAATAGTATTTTGCTGTGATTCTGTAGATGGAAATGTATCAGACAGAGAAATTGGATAAATCCGACACAGAGAGTTTCCTCAGAGCAAGCCGAGAAAGTATCTCTAAGTAGAATAAATATGCATTTGACAAGTTACTTGTTACATGATGAAAAAGAGAATCTTAGAATAGAATCATAACACTTTGTAGATAGATCAAGCAAAAATAACACAAGAAAGATGGTAAAAAAATCCCCTCCAAACAAAACCAAGGAAATAAGTTCGAAAGTACCAAGCTATGGTTTGGAGTTTTCGCTGAACGTACGAAACTGGACGAGAAAAGTTCCAGTTTAGGTCAGAGTCAGTACAAAACTAGGGTTCAAATCAAAATGCCCTGGTTTACAAGATACTACTCTATAGGCAGAGTCATGGCTCATAGTAATTAAGAAAGAAATACTTAATATCCAAAACATTTACATTACAAGAAAATTTTTAAAAGGACTAGATAAGGCATTATAATCCATAACATAATCATGTAAGAAAGGACAATTAAGCTTCATTTGTTAAACAAAATGAGACCTTGTGATATTACTCGCTTCTCATCGTTGTAGTGAATAAATGTGGCTGCTCCAGCAAGGACTAATAAAGCTGTGGGCTGCAAGAACAAAATTAACTCAGCACTGATAGATAATTCACAGGATCAATTCATGCATATATTTGGCTACTATTCTCTTGTATAAATTACTTGAAAGGAAAAAGAAAAAAAAAATCATTAAATGATGGATACAGCTCTTAATCACAATGAAAAAAGAGAGATAAGACACTATGCAGATAACATACAATAACATAATATATCCATGATTGAGAATTTGACGGCTCATTATCATCAGATAACTGTCTTGCCAAGTTGTGATCCCTTCGGCGTGCTCCATTAGAATAACCGCGAGACACAAAACTCCGTAAAGGGTAAGACCTACAACAATGAAATGACAATACCACCATTAGCTATCAGCATATTCACCACTATCAGAGAAGAAACTTCTAGTAGAATACTTTTACACTCAGGAAAAGACCATTAATTTATGAAAGTTATCAGATAACATTATTTTAAATGAAAAATATATTGGAGAAACTTATGATTTGGATATCTTCATTGGGATCTGTCAAAAGGGTTAAGTATATAAGATAAAGAGCATGCCAGAGCAAATGGAACTGAGGACCCCCAAGTAGTTACAAGGAAACAGCTTTATTATATTATTTTAATTATTTTCCTTTCTTTGTATCTCCTACTCTCTCTCTCTCTCTCTCTCTCTCTCTCTCTCTCTCTCTCTCTCTCTCTCTCTCTCTCATGTTCTGCTAGTCCTTCTTCCTTTCATTTCTATCATTGCGAATTCAACAAGAGCTCCTCATCTAAAAACATAATGCAGCATTATACCTTCTTCACCCTATTTTCTATATCTTTTCTTAATCTATCACTCGCATATGCAGGAAACTTGATCAAATGAGAGATTTGAATCAAGATAGACTATGTATTTTACAAGCCAGAAACTCCTCATCGTACCTTCAAATATCAGTTTCCCAGCAATTCTAATACCCATTCCTTTTTCTCATGCTTCTTTTAAATTAACCTTCAAAATGTACCCCAAAGTTCTTCACTATTTTTTCACATTGTACATCTGACCACCGATGAGCTGCAAGCCATGATAGTTACAAAACCGCTCCCAACAGATAAAACTGAACGACAAAGCCACGTGAAATGTATAAGAAACACAAAATTCAATTACAGTTTCCAAAATTCATTCAGTAACATCTAAGTGTAGTAATATCCAATTCTGTTACACTGATATCGCAACCATTGACGACGACAGAGGCATTTAAACATCAACACTAGACAACTGATAGAGTTTATGCTAGAAAAGAAGAAACCGTAACATTTTACTGCAAAGGTACAAAAGGGTTCACAATCTCCAACTCAATAGCAAGCCAAAGAGTATTAGTAGGTTTTCTGCCAAGCACAGATTAGTTTTCAAAATTCCCTAAATTCGCGTCTCCTCAATGTTCTTGTAAACATCCTCACCCTCCTTTTTCCAAGTAATTAGTATGATCTCCCAATTTCACAAAAACGCACAAAAAAAATGCAACTCCGAATCAACTACAATCAACGCGTATTCCACTGACTAAAAACACTCTCAGGAATTAACACAAACACCTAGCCTACACTACCAAACAAATCAAAGAAGCATTATGAATGAAACCCTAAACATGAACAATTACCGAGTGGGTCGAGGTACCCAAGAGGAAGCACTCAATCCATGGCGCAAGGAGAGGGCAACGAGGCGATTATTGAGCATGATCAGGGAGGGAACGTAGAGGGGAGGAGCTCAATGGCTTAAATCCACCATTGGAACGAGCTCGAATTGGTTTAAAGATGAAATTGATATAAGAAGAAACGAAAACTTTAAGAAGATCGAGACGAGAACAAAACAAAAATCGGAGGTGTGTGAGAGAGAGGAGACACTTCAAAGACGTTTGAGAAGAAGAACTCGAGCGTACACTTCATCCGCAAGAGAGAAGAGAGGCTCGGCCCAATTAATTATCTGAAGGCCCATAAAACTAAGCCCATGACCCATTCTAAGCCCATGAATAATGGGCCTGTAAAGTATTTACTGGGCCCAGTCCAATAAAGTTCAGAATTCATGTGCAGTTATAATTTCATGTAAAATCAAACCCAACACATTTTTTATTTTTTTCTTTATTATTATTTTTTTTAACCAATCGTTTTTAACTCAAGTGGTAAAAGACTTGGTGGTTGGTATTCGAAGTTCTGCGTTTCAAATCTAATTGCTTTACACTTCTAACTAAGTTTATTTCTAAAAAAAATAAACGAATAATTTTAAATTGATCAAACTGTGATAGTTGGTTTCGCCAATTTACCACCCAATCTGGGGAAAATACTTGGATTGAGCCAACAATGGTTGCTTAAGAAGATGTCAAGTCTAATAAAAGAATATCCAAGAAGATAAAAGAAGCAAGGGTTTTATGGTGAAGGTTAGTGAGTTATTTTCACCTTTGACTATCAAAACTCTAACACAAAAATCCATCTTTCTTTTTTCCTTTTTTTTTCCTCATCTTCTATGGAAATTAATTAACTAGAGCTGCCACGACCATTACATTTACTAAACCTAGAAAAAAAAACGAAGAAGAAGAGATTAGAGCTTAGTGCATGCCTATTTGGCCATCTAATTATTATAATACTTTTCTATTTTAAGAAGCAGCTGTTTGTATTTGAATTTTATAATGGTGGGAAGTTAAAATGAATTTCAAATCTTGAAAACGAATAAGCTTGGCAAAAAAAAAAAAAACTTGTTTGATTTAACGGGTTAAACATTTCTGTTCAAACAAGCAGCCACTATATAGTCCAACGTTTGTATTTTACTGGAACATCTTTCTAGTTAAAAAATAAAAATTATAAAATACTGAGCATTTTGATACCTTCAAAATTTGAATTAGCTATATATATATATATATATATATATATATATATATAATATGACTAAATCTCTTAATCCGGCTATAGTATTTTGGGTGGTAACAATACCTAAGAGGTTAAGAGGGTTAAACGTGCTAGAGCTTAAGTAATTCTAGAATAGATGATCTTTTGAAAAGTTATGGATGGAGTGTAACTTCCCACAAGATCGACTAAAGCTAACGAAACAAGTCGAGCTTAAGTAATTCTATAATAAATGATTTTTTGAAAAGTTATGGATGGAGTGTAACTTTCCACAAAATCGACTAAAGCTAACGAAACAAATCTCGCATCGTTTGATATTTATAAGTTTACCTATGAATGTGCTAGTGAGACGAGCGCAGTCAAAAGTCAAGAAACCGCGCCTTCAAAGAAAGTAGAATAGTTTTAAAGTAAATAATTCTTTGAAAAATTGAGACGTCGCAATATTAAAATAATATTCTTAAATAAAATTTATTTATAAATACAAAGAGATGGTATATTCCACGAGAGGTGGCACCGGCGCAACACAAATGCTGAATTGGTGCTTGATTTTAGTAGGGAAGGTACAAATAAGGTAGCGATGTGCTCACTACCGTAGTTTGATCACGCCAACCTCACAAGGAAGTGAATTTAATTCATTTCCCCCTCTCATTTGCACAAATTCATTTTGACCGGTCAATATTCCACATGACCCTTTCAATATACAGGTCCCCCTTGTAGATGGGGACCTCTCAAAAATCAAAACAAATTCAACAAAAGAGAACAAATAAATTAAAGAAAAGCTTGGCCCAATTTGTGTAAAACCCAATTAATTTAATTAATGATTGGATTAAGTTGCTGCATGCTTAGATCTCCATCGACTGCGCGCGACAAAAATCGAATAATGCAGTGCTCGAATGTTGAAGCAGGTAAATTAGGTGGAGAATTAGACCATTGCACTGTCGAATTCAATGCGGTTCATTAGAACAGTAAAAAGAATAAATTAAGAGTGAAGTGAAAGCAACAACTCTTTTGAAGTTAGGGTTTGCAGCTGCATCAAGAGCCAGTACAGATGTCTCCACCAAACCGAGCAATTAAGAATGAAACAAATCCAATTAAAAGGCAATTAAAGTGCAAGATGGTCCGAGATGTGTGTACTATATATATGATATAATGTATATTATATTTTAATCGAATTGATATCTAGCGATTACCTTGGCAATAAAAAGCCTGATTCATTGGTTGTGATTTCAATGAGGGCACCATACTACTATACCATTCCAAACCAACTGCATGATCGAATCAATTGCATTGTAAAGTACATTTGTTAGCGGTTTAATGTATAGCCTCGAGTACAAGCTCGTAACCTCTTTATTATATATTTTTTTCAAATAAAACCTCGCCTCATGTAGACTCGATCATCCAGTGGTGATATATATTCACCTTATATTGTAGACAATTTGTACTTTATGGAATGGAAGTGTAATTATCGTTTTATATATAAAAAATTATGAACACTATTAATAATAATTATATTTAAATATTTTGTATCGATAGTTTAAGTTTTGAATCTAATATATTATCAATGTTAATAGATCGAATTATATATTACACTCATTTTCTTCAACATCACTTGATCTTTAATATTAAATGACCGTACTAATTAAAATATAATTATTTTAATATAATACGGTCATATCAATCTAAACAAATTTTCAGCCAACGTTGAGTGACATTATTAAAACTGGTTTAAGCTCCGACAATAAGCCATTACATCTACGTACTTTTTCAGAGGATAGCTACTACTGCTTGTGGTAATGAGAAGGTCAACTTAACTAGAAGAATTTTTTATTAGGATAATAACTTGTATTACTAACGATCCTTTCTATTTTTCATTTACTATTACTTACTTTTACGTACGCACCCGAAATAGATAAGAAAAAGAAAACTATACTTTTGGCCCTCGATTAAACTAACCATGCATTAGAGGCGCGTGAGATTTTAATTTTCAAACTTTAATGTATTTTAATGTACGTAGTTGATCACTAAATATTAATTAATATGCTATAAATATATAAATAATATAATAACATTATAATAAATAACGAATAATAACTAAAATATTATATTATTATATGGTACTACACATTACCTTTCTTCTGGAATATTTTTTTTTTTTTCTCTCTCTACACTTCGACACGCCTTCTTTGTTTTTTGTTTTTTTCTTATTTTTAGGGTGGGTTATTTTAAATTTTAATCCCATTCCCATCTCTTGCGACTTATTAACTCTTCTCACAACCCCTTTCACACGTACTACTCAGCTACAATTACTCCTCACTTTCCAATTATAGCCCCTTTGGCTCTCCATTGAGAAATTATTGCGTGCGATCCGTGCATTAGTACATTATATTGTTACCCATTAGTTCATCACCTGTGCTCTAGCTCAAAATTTTACCCTAATTATTTAATATCTAAATTACAATATGTGGTATAAGGAAGAGGAATATATGGGAATGAGAGGATAATCAGTTCATAAATGTGCGTATGCATTAAATTCTGAGTAATTTATTTTATCAATTTTATCTATTAAATTTTAGCTCGTAATAACGTCGCTTTCAGATAGGCTGCTGAGCACAAAATTTTCTTTCTATTGATGCATCATCATCCTTCATTAGTTTTTATTAAAAAATTTTAAATAATAAAATTAAAAATTTTGTCAAATTAATTAGTTTCTTATAAACTATATATACGTGACATTCTAAAATTTAAAATAATTATATATATATATATATATATATATATATGAGATATAATAGAACTAAATATTTTAATATGACTATAATATTTTAGACAGTGATTAGTCCCAAGAGGTTAAGAAACAAATCTCACATCACCCAATAATTTAAAATAGTCCTATTTATAAGATATAATATAGTTAAATTTCTTAATCCGGTTATAAAATTTTGGATAATAGTTAGGCTCAAGAGATTAAAAGAATCAAGCGTGCTAAAATTAAAATAATTCTAAAATGAATGACCTTCTTGAGAAGTGAGGCGTCATAATTGTATCGGAGTCAATCACTCGTCAAAAATATGAGTTGAGTCTTGATTAAGACGGAATTATATAGCGGGTAGAGCGCGACTTTCCGACTAATGATCTTTATGGTCGTGAAATGCGACTTTCCACAATATCAGATATGACTAGCGAGATAAATCTCACATCACTTCAGTATTTAAAATAATCCTATATATAACATATAATAAAATTAAATTTCTTAACCCGGTTATAATATTTTGGACAATGATTAAATACAAGAGGTTAAGAAACTTAAGCATGCTAGAGTTAAAAATGAATAACCTCTAAAAAGTGTGACGTCTTATGTTTTACAAATGTAAATTTTATTTATAAATAGAAGCAAGTTTCCAAGTTAATAAAGTTATTAATTTAAATAAAAATCCTAATTTGATTAACCAAAATATTTAAATTAGAACAAATAAAGACTAAAAAATAATATTAATCCTATTATAATTATTATTTTTTTGACAAAAATAAAATAATAATAATAATAATAATAATAATAATAATAACAACTGGGTGAATAAAAATTCAAGAACAATGCTATATTTATATATCTATGTTATAGATGTAAATATTATATTCTAAACTCTTCGTAACTAGAATTTTTTTTTTTTTTTTTCTTGTCTTAATAAAATTGTATAAATTTTTGAATTTTAAAAATGTAAGACACACGTCCTATATAGAGTATATAAATAGCAATTATTTTTAGATAAAATGGCATACAAGATGTAAGATAGAGGATTAAGAGAAGGGAATGGTACATAATAGATAAGCAGGTGCACCAGGTGCGGCCAATAATTTCAGGGCCCAACACCAATGCGATATCTAGAGGATCCTGTGAGTGGGAACGTGAGCTGAAGCCGCCCCCTCTCTCTTTCATTCAGAAGCTACAAAGAAGCCACCTTTTCAATTTTGTTCCTCCCCCTCTCTCTATCTCCACCTTCCCCCACTTTCTTCTCCATCCCCCCCCCCCCCCCCTAATTAATTCTTGCGCTTCCATCCGCACAGTAGGAAACTAGCCCACTCTTCATCTCCATCTCCATCTCCATCTCCTTCTCCTTCGCCTTCTCCTTCTCCTTCTCCCATGTGCTATTATAATAAAACACCACACTCCCATACAAACACCTCCTCCTCCTTTCCTACTTTTAATTCCCACTTTACTCTACCCTCCTCCCATCTTTCTAGAATGATCTCTCCCCCCATCTCCCTTTCTGTTGATCCCCGTCTCTCTCCTTGCTTAATTAATTAACTATTTTATCAGTTAATTAATTAATTAATTAATTAATTGAAATTCCTACCTCTTTCTCTCTTCGTCTCTCTCTCTCTCTCTCTCTCTCTCTCTCTCTCTCTCTCTCTCTCTCTCTTTTTCGCACAAGCCATGGACTCCGCCACGAGCGGGAGTCTCCAGTCCTCTAGCGGAGGCGGCGACGAGGAGCTCGACTCTCGCCCCGATGCCCTCTCAGCCTTCTTCCACGGCCCAGCTCTCGCCCACCCCTACGACTCTCTCTCGCACTACCTCTCCCCTCCCTCCCCTCTCCTCCCCTTCTCCGCCTCTTCCGCGCCCGCCCCCGCCCCCGCCCCCGCCCCCGCGCCCGCGCCCGCGCCCGCCCCCGCCCCCACAAGCCCTAGCCCCGCTCGCCCCTTCCTCTCCTCCGCCGCCTCATCTTCCGCTTCGGCCGCCGCAGCGTCGTCCGGGGCGACCGCGCCGGCGCCCGGGCAGCAGCGGAGCTCGCGGAAGCGCACGCGCGCGTCGCGGCGCGCGCCCACGACGGTGCTGACCACCGACACAACCAACTTCCGCGCCATGGTGCAGGAGTTTACCGGGATCCCCTCGCCGCCCTTCGCCGCCGCCGCAGCAGCAGCAGCAGCAGGTACCAACTTCCAGTACCGCTCCTCCGCGCGCTTCGGCGGCCACCTCTTGAGCGGCGGCTCATCCTCCTCCTCCTCCGCCGCCGCCGACCCCGCCGCTCTGCAGCAGCAGCCCCCTTACCTCCTCCGCCCCTTCGCCCAAAAGCTCCAACCTTTCCCTCCCTTGTCCTCTCCCTCTTGTCCCACTCCCACTAATACCACCCATTCCCCCACCGCCACTACCACTACCACCGCCACCACCACTACTACTACTACTAGTACTAATACCATCCCCATAACAGCTACTTTAACTACTACTGCTACTACTAGTAGTAGTGGTAATAATTTGATTACTACTCCAACGAATACTAACTACCAACTACCTTCACCTTATCACTCTCTTCTCAATACCCAAAACCCCATTCTCAGCTTCCAGTCTCTCCTCCAATCCCAGCCTCCTTCGAACTACGCCATGCCCAACATGCTCACCTTTTCCTCGAGGCCGCCTCATTTGACGGCCTCGTCGACCCAGTACGGCTCAGGGGACGTGGGGCTTCCTCCGGGGCTAATTGGCCCGGACGAGTTACCCCGTTGGGCCGGAGGAAATCTGTCGAGACCTGCCGGTCCAAATTACGCTGCCGGGTCGGCGCCGCAGCAGAGGGGATCAAGCAGTTGCAAGGTGAACTACTCATCGGCGGCGGGGTCGTCGGCGCCGGATCAGTTCAATGCAGAGGAGTCGTCGGGACCGGAGAATGCCGCGGCGGGGACGAGGGCGAGAATTTCGACAACGACTACGACGACGACGAGAGGCGAAGGTACGGTGGATTCTTGGATTTGTTCATCTCGTCATCATGATCATTAGTAGGAGATCGGTCCGTTAGAGTAGCGACTGTAGAGGAGGAAGGAGATCATGGAAGAGAAGGATGCATATCGTTGACTAGCAGTTAGTGTTATACTTGATACTCTTCTTCTCTTCTTTCGATTTGGACGTATATGGTTTCTTCTCTTCATGACTCTTCTTATTACTATACAATCTAGACAAGTTCGATAACAGCTCTCGTGTCTTTGTCTTCGTAATCAGTGCGTCCCATTGCTTTGTTTTCATGTGCCGATATATATTTTGTCGAGCATAGATGTTGCGTTCGGACCAGTGTGCAAAAGATTTTTGGCCGCTGATCAGATCGGATCAATATCATGCTCATTTCAATAACTCACCGTCGATACTTGAGATGTGCTCTATATTTTGAATGGACAGTCTCAAATTAATTATTAGTGTACAAGAATTATTTGTGCTTCTATTCTGTATAGAATCTGTGAAAGACGATAAGATTTATAGGAGAGAGAGAGAGAAAGAGAGAGAGAGAGAGAGGTAGTGTGATCGAGAATAGTTTGGTGGTGGTGCATGGTGCAGTACAAGCAGTGAGTGAATAGGTGAGGTAGGGATTTGTTTGTTTCATGTGATTCTCTTTTAATGCTTCATTTATTAATATTTTTTATTCCTTTGGCTCGTGGTGGGGGGGAGTGATTGGTGGCGAGATTTCGGGGATCGTTAGCCGCCAAAAAAGCTTTAAATTTTGGAACTGGAATATGTAGCTGCTGCTTCTGCTGCTGCTGCTGCTGCTGCTTCTTCACCCGGCCGTAGAAGATGATATAAAAAGCGCAAGACCCCACGAAGGGAAACCCCTTCTTCATGGCCTCTAACTGCTCCACATGAATGTTTCCCTAGAATGCACCAAACCCTATAAAAATACAAAAGTAGAAGAACCCATATCTTCAGAACAAGGTATAAAAATAAAGGAAAATATCTTCAGCTTGATACACTTTTTTTCGGCAAAGAATGATAAATAATGAGGTGCAATAAGGACCCTGGGGTTAGCAGCGTGTGGTACACAAAATGCTTTGCATGTGGCATCAATCTTTTGCCCTTTGGATCATCACACAAGTCATTCCACAAATCTAAGGTTTGTTACAATGAGTATTATTATGGCCTTTTTTATATTGCTTGGCATTTACATAAATTTATTTTTTTCTATTTCAGAAAACAGAAATTGAATAAATTATTTACAAGAGAAAATTCCAAATGAAGTTTAAGTTTACTGTAAATTAATTAATTTTTCTCATTTAGTGCCTTTTAAACGGCTACATTCAAATACTATTTTTGCGAAATTTTCGACGGGCATTTAAAACTTATTTACATACAAAAGGAGATTTGCTTCATAATATTATACGATTCTTTTTGGTATTTGCACACTTTCTCTCCCTTCTAAGTTCCTACTTTTTAGAATGATCTTGAGTATCATTAGTAATATGTTTGCACGTAGGACAGTGTGAGCAAAAGATGGTAAAAAGGTTTTCTTTTTTATTTTTAAAAAACCTAGCAAATTTTCAAATTTGATTGGTACTACAAAAGTAGGGTTATTGGGTATAAGATTTTAGTGAATAATTGGCCCCTTTATGTGTCACATGTGACTCTTTTTATTGAGCTAAAAAAAAAATTTTAGAATCATGATCACCTATGGTAGGGAAAAGGAATAATCCGTTCTCTAGCCATCATGGCTTGCCCTTCCCTTCTCGGGGTCATGTGAAGGAGACATCTAAGGAGTAGCTGCTGCACAAAAGAGAAAACGCAGGGGCCACCCGTACTCTTATTATTATTATTATTATTATTATTATTATTATTATTGTTATTATTATTTACATAATTTAGTACCTATAATTCCGAGCCCAATCCAAAAAGATTTAAAGCTTTTCTCATCAGAAAAGTAAAGAGTACTACTGCAGTTCCCAATAATGTTTTCTTTTTATATTATTATTATTATTATTATTATTATTATTATTATTATTATTGATGTATTGATGAAACCATATGGTGTTATATATATATATATATATATATAAATAAAATTCAGAATTTAAAAAAGTTCTTATATTAATCATCTACGAATGCATGCAGTATTAATTTTATTAGACTGATCAAATTAAAGCATTAAATCTTCAGGAAATTAACTAAAACTAATGCCCGCATGCACTGTCCTGCTCACGCATCTGCAAACTGCACAGTCTGCACTTCCATCCGTCCTGCATCTTTTTTCTTATTGCAATTATTATCATGTAGTATTTTGTGGTTACAAATTGAATAGCAATTAATATAAAACAACGACATACGTACTGTGAATAACAGTGGGGGTGCACGGATGCATAAATGCATCTTGTGCAGCCAATAGTTCTTCTTAAAAATTAGTTTTATTGGTAATATTATTATTATTATTTTTTTACATTTTTTTGGGGTGTGACAGTGTGACTTGTATGTATGCACCACAATGAGAGATGAGAGATGGTTTGGTGCAACCAAAAGCAGCCCACCAACTAAAGTCAAGTGGGCATAATGTCTGCAACCAGACTGACAAGCAGATGGAGGGGTTGTCTCTTCTCCTGTCCCATTATCATGTACTCCACTAGATTTAGATCACAGGATTCCCATCAAACCTATATATGTATACCCGTAAACCATAGCCCATAGCTCCAATTGAAATACATACCTTGTGTGCTAACAGAGTGGTAATCGCATGTTATTGATAAAGCTGGAACACTAAATCAAATCAACTCCTTTTCCTTTTTTTTTTTTTTTTTTGTTTTTGTTTTTTTTTGTTTTGAGAGAGAGAGAGAGAGAGAGAGAGAGCATGCTATTTTATTTTTTAAAAAATAAACTTAACTACAAGTGAATTAATTATGCTTCAAATTCGGAACCTTGAATACTAACCATCCAGTTCTTTGCTACTCGTAGTAGCAACGGTCAGTAATCAATTTTTATTGTGTGCATAAATACTAATCGTATGTGTGTATATATATATATAATCCTGCTGAAATACTATCGATAGTACCAAGTAATTAGTGCTATTAAGTTTTCAGCCGTTTGATGAAAAAATGTGCCGTTGAAATTATAATGGTCCCCTAAAATTTTTACTATTCAACCAACCACCCACTAAATCCTAGGGGACCACTATCATCGTAACCGCACATTTCTTAGTAATGACTAAAAATTTGATAACACCAATAACTTGGTACTATCGATAGTATTCCAGTCTAATTATATATATATATATATATATATATATATATATATATATATATATATATATATATATATATATATATATATATATATATATATATATATATATTTGATCTATTTACTTTGTTAGTTGTATTAATTCACTAGTGTAAGCTATTCTCATCTTTCGATTTCAATTACTTAGATTTTTGGTTTGAAACTAAAATTAAGTAAGTGTAGTTTTCGATTTCACATATTTGGCCATTCACGGAGAAACTAATTAAAATGAAATCTTTAGTTTGAGAAGTAAAATTAACTTTTATTAGGTGATTTTCTTTATCAGTTAAGAAGGTTTTAAAAAATTTGAATAAAACCTTTTAATTAATGGTGTTTCAATCAGTTGCGAAAAGCAACATCAACAGCAGCATAATTTATCTATTTTATTTTGAAAAAAAAATAACATATTATTCGCTAGAAATATAAAATAACTAAGTTTCAAACTCGAAACATCAGGTACCAATTACCGACTTGCATTAAAAACAGTCGGTAACAACAATAATAAATATAGTGCTAGCTTAAAATTAAGTTCGAGGCTTATTAATTAGGCCTGTTAATTAAGTTTTTCTTTAATAGCTAGGGAGTTAGAATAGACACGTACATGAAATTCAAATGTAAAAAATAATGGATTGGTGTCCCACCAATGCAATGTTATCATAATCTAAATATAAAATATATATAGATATCATAAAGTATGGGTGCAGAATAGAACAGTTGGACCCCGAATTGTGTGCTGAATTATTTTAAGATCGAAGCCATTTAGCCATTCGTCAACTTATACTGCGTTGAAAGGTACAGCGAGGTTTGTGGTTTTCCTTCGAATTAATTAATTTAATTAATCAATGCCATTTAATAAGCGGTTTCTAGATGGTAATGTTGTGTGGTAAGCTAAACGTAAGCTGTGATGAAAATGAGACCCGTACCCTGACGGATCCAGGTCCATCAAAGAAGATTCGAACCCGTGGGTTAGTGTGACTAGACCAATCAGCGATGTGGTTGACCCGACCCATTGTAAACGGAAAATGCTATGTGTACACCTTACGGGTGTACATCTCACATCCCCACCTATTTAAGAATGGGGATGTGATGATGGATTACTTGATGTGATCCGTAAAAAATATCGCCACCATTAAAATGGTGGAGATGTATGATGTACACCCCTTCGGGGTGTACATGTAGCATTGCTCATTGTAAATTCCTTTGACCAGTCAACCACGGTGAGGTTGTGGGCCCCGCGGAGAAGCTTCTCCCGTGCTGTGGACCACACACTCAGCGTATGGTGAGAGTTTATTCTATAGTAAAATAATATGATTAATTAATATGAATTTTTTTTTTTTTATAAAATTTATCTTTTATATTTATTCTTTTAAAAAAAATTTTAAGTTGTTCATATATATTTTTCTAATTTATTACCGTTAATTTACTGTTTATTTTTTAACAGAATATAAGTAAAATATTAATTTTGTATTTATAAATATATTTTTTAAAAAATTTTAACTATTAAAAAATATATCTATGATTAAGTATGATATCTAAAAAAAATTAAAAAAATAAATTTATCTCACTCACTAATCAAAATTAAATATTTAATTTATAATTAATTATATTTATAAATAATTTAGAATTTTTGAAGGTGGATAACAACTCAAATTGTGATGTATCAATAAATTAAGTAAAATAAATTTAGGGGCCGGGTCATGTCCTCTAGAGTTTAGATCAATCAATACTGATTGTTTCAGATCTCAATAGTCAAGTTGCCATAATATTATATTTGAAAAGAGATATACTACTACCTGGATATTTCAAAACGCTGAGGTATATATATATATATTTTATATTTTTAGTTCATGTTGAGCTAATTAAAAATATTTTTTTAATTTTTTTTTTTAATACTTAAGATTTATTGAGTTTTATGAACTCTACGGTGAAAAGTATAAGATCAACATCTTTACTTTGAAATTTACAAATAAAATTTTTCAACTATCTATCCGCTACAAAAAAGAATATATATCTTACTCTCTCTTATCTAAAGCTAATTAGAATGAATCATTAGCTTGTCTTCTCAAAATTTTCCTTTTTAAGATTCTTCTAGCTAGATCATGATGGGCATCATCTCATTTCGTTCTAAGTGGGCTGCATAATTTTTTTCGTGATCAATAATACTTCTCAAAAGATTTGTACAGCAACCAATTAAACGAAAGATATATATATTGCATGCTATTCATCTTCTCTCTAGAAGAAGAATAAGCAAAATAATGATGCCATTCTTCTGAAGTGAAAAGAACCTTTCCATGAGTTCAAAAACTGCAACTGGCCATGGTTCCATACATAACTAGTTTATGGACGTAACTCGGTATTCCGAAACCGCAGCTGCGGAATTTAAAAATATTCTTCTACCATATATATATATATATATATATATATATATTCTCATTGCATGCGTGATGCCCAGTCTCTATGACCATATTCATGGAATAATGGAATGGCTGTATATATATATGCTAGCTCTAGTGCGCTCTAGGAAAAGTTCTCATTCAAAAAAATGATTTTTTTTTTTTTTTTTGAGAGAGAAAGATGGCATGCAGTTCGATTCGTTTATTTTTTAAAAAATAAATTTTGCTGAAAATATAAAATAACTAGGTTTCAAATTTGAAATCTCAGATACCAACTACTAAACTCAAAAAAAAAGAAAAAAGTAAATAAAAGTTTTAGAAAAATTATAGAATAATTAATGAAAAGTAATTGAAGCAAACTTGGAGAGGTGAGTTCTTCTTTAACTTTAAATTAAAGGGAGTTTTAATTGGTACAATTGCTCCAGATGAATTCGAGGTAGGTTTCGGTGCAATTCTAGATGAGAGATTAATTAGTCAATCCCCCTTCTGTTTTTTTTTTCTTTTTGGTGCCTATCCATCTATTTTGATAGAACGAAAATATTAGATTTATTTGCAGATGGATGTTATAACTCATTCGTTAGATGTAACATAAATTATTGTATATACTTGATATATAAGAAATATCTTTAATTTAGAGAAGGGTGTTTTTAATATTTCAATATTTTTTTTCATATATGAACTCAATATATTTTATTGAATCTGAATTCTTTGATACAATGTGAAATTATATAAAATAAAAATTATATTCTAAAAATTTAAGCCGGTAGCGAATGATATTTTTAATATTTCAACAAAAACTGTATGCTTAGATCATGTTGTACTAGAAAGGAGAATGTACTAGAGGGCTATAGCAATGGATCATTACCTACTTAAATTGCTCATATTTCACTATCACCTAACACAATTAAGCAATCTTAATTTTCATTTAATTAAACGAAATTGGTCTTCATGATCTCCTACGTCCCAATCTTGTGCGAGTTAGGTAACTTAATGTGCCAGAAATTTACAACCTAATTAAAGGTATCAATAATTCACACTTCTTAAATTAGGTAGCGTGGAAAATCTTCTTCTTCCTCACCAAAGCGCTAATCAACTTTATTATTATTAATTTTATTATTAAAATAATTTAAATTAGGTTTTAAATTTGAAATTTTAAATTTCAACTATTAAATTCTTAACCAATTACATTAAGTACTATTAGTATTCATCTTTTATGCCACAAATAAAAAAAGTTTAATGATTTGGAGGTTCATATGGCAGGATCATAATATATATGCTGGGATTATCGAATTGGGTCAGATTAAATAATTCTATCTAAATAATATTATATCTTTTACCATCATTACCAAATCTACCTAATCAGTATCCTTCTAGTAAACTGCAGTGTTATTGTAGATAAATTAATTACGAAAGTAATTAATATTGGCTAGTTTTTTTGATGTACCATAAATTAAATTTTGAATTGGTCATACTTTTGACTTGACTTTGTACAACACGGTAGTTACCCAACTACCAGACACTTCTCCCAGGAAGGCATGCATTTCATCAAACAATTTGTAAGCGTGAACATTGAGTTGTGTTGACTCCCCGTGCTCCTCTCTATTATATATTATTATATATTATTAATCACACTTATAATTAATTAAGGATCTTAATTATTTGCTTTTCTAGGTAATTACGTTTTCAGTTTAATTGCCTACTCTCTCTCTCTGTATATATATATATATATATACTTATAAACGAAAAATGTTGAGCTACTGTCGTAGAGAAGAAAAAAAAAAAAAAAAAAAACTCTCGTACTTTATTTAGAAAAAAAAGTGAAATGACTAAGATTCGAAATTAAAATTTAAAATTTAAAATTTTAAAAATAAAAAATTTAATTGGACATTTCTGAATAAACTTAATTTAATAACAAACAAAATATTAAGTAAGAGAAAAAAAAAAAAAGAGAGAGAGCATTTTAGATAGCTTCCAACAAAGCATCCATCAAGTCACCAACTGGTCAAGAAGAAAAAATCAAAGAAGGGGGGAGTATGTGTCTCATCATCCCATTAATTGTGCCTCATTCCTCTACACATGCTCCAGTGAGCTGGGCTACATATATCACCAATCAATTAAATAGCATGTTACCTTATTGTTGCATGCCTTATTGCTTGTATTGAGGGTATGACAAAGTTTTGTAGACAGTAGCTTTGGAACCCCTTGCATGTCCACTAAAAGCAATACAACTTTGTTAGCTTCTTTCCAAGAGTCTACTGTGCTTCACATCTGAGAAGTGTGTGGAGGATCACAATGAGTCATGTAGTGTCTCCCTAGCCTACTGCTGGATGAAGAAGTCTTAAATACTGCTGATGTCATATGAAAAATATAGTAAAATTAAACTAGGTTTGTGTCACAGACCGTATTTTCAGACTAAAGATTTGATGATTGATATTTCAAATTTTAAATTTTAAATATGTTATTTATATATGATAAACTACTTCTTACTGCATTTTTTAAATTATTTAGCTATTGTATAAAATATTTGTTTTTTGAGAGAAATGTAACAAGTTATCCGCTTCATTTAACTGGAAAGTGAATTTGACCATACAAATGAAACAACGAGGGTCTCTGAAAGAAAAAAAAAAAAAAAAAAAAAAACAACAACAGCAACAACAACTACTGGCGTTTCAAACTACCCCCGACCACAGCGCCACAACGTCTCTGACCCAACACACAGCGCAGAGATGATCATTGTTAACCAACTGGAAGATAACTCTATTTCTTATACACCAGAGCACCCACTGTTGGATTATGTAAAATCATGTTTCGAGTCCATATGGATTTGATCCAATCTTGTTCCTAAATATTAGGGATGATTTAGGAATATCTTAAAGATAATTCTTAAGATAATATGGACGACGACTAGAAGTGATTTAAAAATCTCGGATGGACGGTGGAGATCGTTTCCTATTAGAATTAGGTTTTTAGAGTTATATTAACTCTTGCGATTCATCTTTTATTTTTTAGGGCTTCATTGAAAAATCCTAATTAAGAGGAAAAACGTGGAGAGCCTCCGTGAGAGAGTTTCTTGTAATCCAATTTTACTCCTTATACTTTTGTGCCGTGGATTAATCGAATAACACATTGAGGTGGTCTTGCCCGTGGACGTAGGTTGACACATTGTTGGCCGAACCACGTAATTCTCGTGTCCTTACATTCCCTTATTTGTTTTATTTCTTTAGTTAATCTCGTGCTTATTTTCTACAATCGTTTTCGCCTACTTTCATCTACGGAAGATTCTGTTTCCGCTGCGCTCGTGTGCTGTGTGGGTTGAGGTGTGCTCGGTAACCCCACGGCCGGTCCCCCTTCAATTGGTATCGGAGCGTTTGGTTATTCGTAGTTCGTTAACGGCGAAACGATGGCGGGAAAAGTTTCAGCGACAAAGTATGAGATTTCTCGATTTGATGGAGTGAACTTTGCGTTGTGGAAACTGAAGATGCAAGCAGTTTTGATTAAAGATGCTTGTGAGATCGCCCTGCAAGGAATAGAGAATAAGCCGGAAGGGATGACGGATAAACAATTTGAAGAGAAGGACAAGATGGCTTTGGCAAACCTATATTTGGCACTGGATGATTCGGTGTTATTCAATGTGGAGACCGAGACTACCGCAAAAGGGATTTGGGATAAATTAAAAAATCTCTATGAAGGAAAGTCATTGGTGAACAAAATTTTCTTACGGCGACAATTGTACAATCTAAAGATGAAGGACGGGGCACCGGTACAAGAACATCTAAGTATATTCAACTCTATCGTGAGCAAACTCGCTGCCCTAGACGTGAGAATTGATGAAGAAGAAAAGGCAAGTGTTTTACTTTGCTCGATGCCGGAAACTTGGGATAATTTGATTATGAACTTGAGCCATGTTGAAACCCTTAAGATGGAGTCGGTTGTTGCATCATTACTTACCGAGGAGATGAGGCGGAAGTCTAGCCAAGGAAGTTCTTCGGGGGAGGCTATGATAGCACGGGGAAGACCTTTCGAGAGGGAGTATGGTGATCGAGGAAAGTCGATATCAAAATCCAAGGGCAAAAAGAAAGTAAAGTGCTGGAATTGTGGAAAGTTGGGGCATGTGAAGAAAGATTGTCGGGTTAAAAGAGTTGATGGTAAATCCGATTCAAATAATTTTCAAGGTAATATAGCTGAAGCGGATGCTAAGTCGGCTAGTTCAGAAGACGGAGATGCGTTAGTCGCATTGGATAGATCTGAGCTTATTTATCATTGGATCTTGGATTCGGGGGCGTCATTCCACATGACTCCCTATAGGGAGTGGTTTCATTCTTATAAGTCACGGGATTGTGGAGTTATCTATTTGGGTGACAACACGGCATGTCCGGTGGTTGGAGTGCGAGACGTTCGGATCAAGATGTTTGATGGTGTTATTCGGACGGTTTCTAATGTTCGACATGTTCCTGCACTTCGAAAAAGTCTTCTATCACTTGGAAAATTTTGCAAACAAGGGTTTAAATTCATCGGCGAGAAAGATCACTTGAAGGTATGTCAAGGTTGTTTGGTGTTGATGAAAGGAGAGCAAGTAGGTGGTCTTTCTAGATTAGTGGGCGAGACTCAAGTGGGAGAAGCGGTTGTTGCAAGCGCAAAGGTGGAGTCTTCAACGGTGTGGCATCGCCGTTTAGGACACATGAGTGAGCGCGGATTGCAGGTATTATCCAACCGTGAACTTCTTTCAGGTTACAAGTCCGCGCCATTAGATTTTTGTGAAGATTGCATCTACGGGAAGCAACGAAGGTTGTCTTTTTCTCTATCACATCAAAGAAGTAAGAAGCATCTCGAGTTGATTCATTCAGATACTTGGGAGTCACCCGATACTTCGTTGGGCGGATGTTCTTACTTTGTTTCATTTATTGATGATTACTCTCGGAAGGCTTGGGTGTATATTCTAAAGCGAAAGTCCGATGTGTTTGAGACTTTTAAGAAGTTCAAAACTCTTGTGGAGAATGAAAAGGATTTAAAAATTAAGTGCCTACGTTCTGATAACGGAGGGGAGTACTGTTCAAGAGAATTTGATGAGTTTTGTATTGAGCATGGAATTAAGCGGCATCTCACGGTACCCGGTACACCGCAACAAAACGGTGTAGCGGAGAGGTTAAATAGAACACTCATGGAGAGGGCCCGTAGCATGTTGAGTACTTCAAAACTCGACAAGAGATTTTGGGCGGAAGCCGTGAGCACGGCTTGTTATTTGATTAATCGAGCGCCGACAAAATCACTTGGTTTGGAAATTCCTGAAGAAGTCTGGAGCGGCAAGTCCGTTGATTACTCCTATCTTCGTGTCTTTGGATGTGATGCTTATGCATGGATACCGAAGGAGAAAAGGTCAAAATTGGATAAGAACTCTCGGAGGTGTATATTTCTTGGCTATGCGAAAGGTGTTAAGGGGTATCGATTGTGGGACCCTACTAACCACAAAATAGTCATAAGTCGTGACGTTATCTTCAATGAAGGGTCCTTTCAAGGCACCAAGGAAAAGCAAGATGATGATGCTATGATTCCAACTGAGCTCTTTGAAGCGCGCGACGAGGTGCAGGTTGAGCAAGCACAACAGGATGATGAAGTGGTTGATGATGAACCTGACTTGGAATCTCCGCAATCATCCGAAGATACAAATTCACCGGTAGAGTCGCCAGCGGATTCCAGGCGTCCTAGTAGAGTTATTAGACCTCCTGCGAGGTATAATGACTATATTACTTCATTTATTCCTTCTGCAAACCATGTTAGTGCATATGTTGCTTTAGCGGAAGAAGATGAGCCGACTTCGTATAAGGAGGCTTGTGAGTCGACTGACGCTGGGAAGTGGCAATGCGCGATGGAGGAGGAGATGGAGTCAATTCGGAAGAACAAGACTTGGGAACTTGTTGATTTGCCGAAGGGAAGGAACGCGATTGGATGTCGGTGGGTGTTTAAGGTGAAAAAGGATACAGATGGGAATGTGGAGAGGTTCAAGGCAAGATTGGTAGTGAAGGGATATGCTCAGAAGCCGGGAATCGATTTCGATGAGATCTTCTCACCGGTGGTTCGTCTTATCACTATTCGGGTTGTTTTGGCGATTGCAGCGGTCATGGATTTGGAGCTCGAGCAGATGGATGTAAAAACAGCATTCTTGCATGGTGACCTGGAGGAGGAGATATATATGTCGCAACCGGAAGGCTTTGTCGAAAAAGGCAAGGAGTATTTGGTTTGTCGGTTGAACAAATCGTTGTACGGCTTGAAACAGGCGCCAAGGTGTTGGTACAAGCGATTTGATTCCTTCATTATAAGTTTGGGTTTTGATAGGCTTGAAGCGGATCATTGTGCATATTTCTGCGATTATAATGACGGGAGCTTCTGTATTTTGTTATTATATGTCGACGACATGGTGGTCGCCGGAAATAACAAGGACCAGATATCTATCTTGAAGACTCAGTTAGCCGGTGAGTTCGATATGAAGGACTTAGGAACTGTGAATCAAATACTCGGGATGAAGGTACTACGGGAGAGAAAGAATAGGAAAGTTTGGCTTTCACAGAAGAGTTATGTGGAGAAGGTTCTGCGGCGCTTCAACTTGCAGAACGCAAAGCCAGTTTCTACCCCGTTTCCTATTCATTTAAAATTGTCGGCCGAGCAATCACCGGGTACGGAAGCAGAAAAGACCGACATGGCTCGGGTACCATATTCATCGGCAGTAGGGAGCCTTATGTTTGCCATGGTGTGCACGAGACCCGACATTGCTCAAGCAGTGGGAGCAGTGAGTCGGTATATGGCGAATCCAGGTTGTGAACATTGGAATGCAGTGAAGTGGATTCTCAGATATTTGAGAGGTACTGCGGATTTCTCACTCTGTTATGGTTCTGCGGGTTTGGAGTGCGTCGGATATGTGGATGCAGATTTCGCAGGAGATAAAGACAGAAGAAAGTCTACCACGGGTTATGTTTTCTCCATGGGCGGTGGTGCTATTAGCTGGGAGTCGAAGCTTCAGTCGGTAGTCGCTTTGTCGACGACGGAGGCGGAGTACATAGCAATGACACATGCTTGTAAGGAGGCTATCTGGCTAAAAAGACTTTTAGGAGAATTAAAAATGAAGCAAGATGTGGTGGGAGTGAATTGTGATAGTCAAAGTGCAATACACTTGGCGAAGAATCCGGCGTTTCACTCTCGGACGAAACACATTGACATTCGCTATCACTTCGTGAGAGATGTGGTGGATGAGGGTTTTATCTCATTGTTGAAAATTCACACAGATGCGAATCCAGCGGATATTTTAACGAAACCGGTAACTCGAGAGAAGTTCAATTGGAGTATGACTTCTCTCGGTCTTGGAGCTACATGAGGAGAGTGGGAATTTTGGCAAGACCTTCAATTTTGTGAAATTCGGCACATGTTTTTAAGTGGGAGAATTGTTGGATTATGTAAAATCATGTTTCGAGTCCATATGGATTTGATCCAATCTTGTTCCTAAATATTAGGGATGATTTAGGAATATCTTAAAGATAATTCTTAAGATAATATGGACGACGACTAGAAGTGATTTAAAAATCTCGGATGGACGGTGGAGATCGTTTCCTATTAGAATTAGGTTTTTAGAGTTATATTAACTCTTGCGATTCATCTTTTATTTTTTAGGGCTTCATTGAAAAATCCTAATTAAGAGGAAAAACGTGGAGAGCCTCCGTGAGAGAGTTTCTTGTAATCCAATTTTACTCCTTATACTTTTGTGCCGTGGATTAATCGAATAACACATTGAGGTGGTCTTGCCCGTGGACGTAGGTTGACACATTGTTGGCCGAACCACGTAATTCTCGTGTCCTTACATTCCCTTATTTGTTTTATTTCTTTAGTTATTCTCGTGCTTGTTTTCTACAATCGTTTTCGCCTACTTTCATCTACGGAAGATTCTGTTTCCGCTGCGCTCGTGTGCTGTGTGGGTTGAGGTGTGCTCGGTAACCCCACGGCCGGTCCCCCTTCACCCACCGGTACGCCGCCAGAAAGGTTAGAGACTTGTTCACGTCTGAAGATCTCTTCCAATCCGCCCGATTCTTCCACACCTTTCAGACGTTGTTCCCAAACGCCCGAATATCCACGACTCCGTCTCCCATCCCGAATAAGAATCGAGAGTACACACACCTCATAAAAAGGTGGTCTGCCGTCTCCAAATGAACCCTACAGAGCATACAGAAATTATTTCCGCACCAACCTTTTTTTAGAAGATTATCACCGTGGGGAGCCGACTCTGTAGAGCGATCCAAATAAAAATTTTACCCTTAGCCGGCAAGCGCAAACTCCAGATAGAGAATGCAGCAATTTAATTTCACGGACGTTGTATATATATATCGATAGTACCAACCATTTGGTGCTATCAAGTTTTCTACCCTTAGATCAACCACTTTAATTATTTTCACCCGTTAGATTGTACTCATAACTTTTTCACCTTTGGATGAAGGAATGTGCGATCAGGATGATAATGGTCCCTCTAGGGTTTACTAGGTTGTTGGAAAAATAGTAAAAATCTTAGAAACTACTATAATCCTAACCGCACGTTCTTTCATCCAAGGGATGAAAATTTATAAGTACAAAAAAATTTTGCTTATAAAAATATAATAGCCGACCATATATATATATATATATATATATATATATATATATATATATATATATATATATATATATATATTTCTATGATTGAGTATTGCTTTGGATATCCAAAGCTTAACTACTGCTTTATAAATTATAAATGAATTGACATATTATATATAATATATGAAGAGTTTTGATTTATTTATGAGATATTGAACAAATTAACAATTTATTAAAAATATTGGAAAAAAAATTACCATTATTAATTGTTGTGATCTAATGTGGCCCAGCAAAGACCCATTAAATACGATGACATCACGAAAACATAAGAGTGACGAGACCGGAGGGGAATGGTGGGCCCACACTGGCAGCCCATTTTGTGTTGTTGCGGCCGACGGCAAAATTGGCGAAAATTGCGGCCGAAAGTGTACACGTGTGTGATTTATTATGATGGGCAAGCGGAAGGATTCCCCTCCTGATCCCTCCCACCCGTTCAGTGCAATGGAGTCGACGAATTCAACGTCACACACACTATCGTGGCCTCTCTGCTTGCATCTTACACGCCATCCATACAGTATTCATTCGTAACAAATTTGAATACAAAATATTCATATGTCGAAATTTACGCCGCGCTCTTGATCTGGGCTATCACCTCCCTGCTGTGCTTCCTATAATTGTCCTCCACACAGAAATTTTTATTCGCCAGAATGATTTTGTCGATCATTCGTAATAAGGTATCTTTGTGTGTAGACATTTTCGCATTCAGAATGCTCTCTATTTAAGTATATCACATTTAAAATAAAATTTCTAGCCTCACGCTAGGTACGAAAATTATAATAAAATGTAAAAGATTATTATTAGCCAACAAGAAATGAACTTTGTGGAATCAATTTCATCATGTGAATTGTAAATTGGACCGGTTAAAATATAAAACAAATATAATAACCCATTAATGTAGGATTCTCTGACATGTTTCCGGCTCGGCCCACTCGACCTTGTCGAGGCACACATTTCTCCGAGTCAAGCGTGCCGTGTTCAACTGTTCCATTTTAGATTTGTGAATGGGGACGCATCAAGCATGGGCCGTGGGCTAACGTGTTTGGTCCAGGTGCTGCAACCAATTAAGAGTCCAATACAAATTGGAGCCCATTTTAGCACTCATATCAATGACTACCTCTTGCCTCAATTGGCAATTTGGTATTTATTCTGTTTGGTCCAACATTAAGGCGTGCTGAATCATAGTCACATGCAATTCGATCAAATAGCATTATAATTAATTAAAGGAAAATGCTATGTGTACACCCATTTTGGGGTGTACATCATACACCTCACTCATCTAAGGATGGGGGTGTGATGATGGGGCACTCGATGTGACCCGTAAAAAATATCGCCACCATTAAAATGGTGGAGGTGTATGATGTACACCCTTCGGGGTGTACATGTAGCATTGCTCTTAATTAAAACAATTTTTTTAAAAAATAAATTGCTGCTTTTTGTGTTTAGAATTACTATAATTTTCTTTACATTTCATTCCCGATATATATATATATATATACCAAAATAATCAATCTTATTAGGTAACAAATCCTTCCGAATAACCAATTCAACACAAAACATAATAAATACATACGATCAGGAATATTAGCTTCCATATAAAATCCACTTCCTATTTTTCATCGAATTATTATTATTATTAGTCCATTATTTTTCTTCTTTTTTTTTCTACCTGCACAAAGTCAGAAGGGGTGAGAGAGAAAGAGAGAGAAGAGTCGCCCACACATGCGCCGGTCTTGTAGGAGGGACCGGAAAAGAAAGAGAAAAAAAGAAACTCCAGATCCGCAACTGGATCATCGTGGTCTTCGTCTTCAGTTAGGAAAGTAGATGGAGGTGGGGGTGGGGAGATGGACGCTGTGGGTGGTGAACGCGGCGTCGATAATGGAGCGGGCGGACGAGGCGCTGCTGCCGGCGGTGTACAAGGAGGTGGGGGAGGCGCTGCAGGCGACGCCGACGGGCCTGGGGTCGCTGACGCTGCTCCGCTCCATTGTGCAGGCCGCCTGCTACCCGCTCGCCGCCTACATGGCCTCCCGCCACAACCGCGCCCACGTCATCGCTCTCGGCGCCTTCCTCTGGGCCGCCGCCACCTTCTTCGTCGCCCTCTCCCGCACCTTCCTCCAGGTACATCTTCTCTCTTCCCACTTCTATTATCCATAATAAAAATGTTTTTTTTTATTTTATTTATGAATGAACTTGTACTGTGAAATTTTACCCCTAATCTAGGCATAGGGGTGTATAAGGTAGCATTGCTCTTCTTTCATTGGCCTTTGTGTTTTTTTTTTTTCTTCTTTTTCTCCCCTATTAAGTTTTTAACCCCCCTCGCTGTCGCGGTGTCGCCCATTAATTACCAAATTAAAGGTAATTCCTAACCGTATTTCTTTTAATGCTCCGAGAATACCGACTCAAAAGCGTTACTTTTTTCACAAATAAAATTTTGCGCTTAACCTGTGGACAATTAACATGAAGATACTTAAATGAGATCGATAACCGACCTTTTTTTTTTTTTTTTTTTTTTTGAGTTCATAACGAGAGTGAATTTAGCAGTTGGGCAGCCGCAGCCGGTAATTGCAGTCAAGCAATCGGACCCAAAAAAAAAAAAAAAAAAAAAAAAAAACAAAAAAAACCTGCTGGTTGTTTCTTCTACAGAACAGTTAACCTCCTTCCTTGCTTCTGTACTGTGGTGGCTCCAAATATTTTTATCTTTGAATCATCATACATATAAAAAGATATGATGGATAGTAAATAACAAATAAAATAACTGGATGATGCGCAGGTAGCAATTTCACGAGGCTTAAACGGCATCGGCTTAGCATTAGTGACCCCGGCGATCCAGTCCCTCGTCGCAGACTCCACCGACGACAACACGCGCGGCTCGGCCTTCGGATGGCTTCAGCTCACCGGCAATATCGGTTCCATCATCGGAGGCAACTTCTCCCTCCTGCTAGCGTCCACTACAATCATGGGGATCGCCGGTTGGCGAATTGCATTCCACCTCGTTGCTATTATAAGTGTACTGGTCGGAATCTTGGTCCGACTCTTCGCGGTCGATCCTCACTTTGCGAACCGCTCCAATTCGAACACAAACCCTGTCCAACCCAAGTTGGCGAGGGAAGAAGCTAAGGAGCTGATCAAAGAAGCCAAAGCTGTAATGCAGATCCCTTCATTCCAAATCATTGTGGCTCAGGGAGTTACCGGCTCCTTCCCGTGGTCCGCTCTCTCTTTCGCGCCGTTGTGGCTCGAGCTCATCGGGTTCAGTCACAAGGGAACCGGCGTTCTCATGACTTTGTTTTCGGTCGCGACGTCGATCGGCGGGCTTTTCGGGGGAAAGATGGGGGACTTTCTCGCAAAGCATTTCCCAAATTCTGGGAGGATAGTTTTGTCGCAGGTAAGCTCAGGTTCGGCTATTCCGCTCGCGGCTGTGCTGCTGTTGGCCTTGCCTGATGATCCTTCTTCCGGAGTTGCGCACGCCATTGTCTTGTTTATCATGGGCTTGAGCATCTCTTGGAATGCCGCGGCCACAAACAAGTATGTTACAAATCTTCTTCTGTTATGTTTTCTGCAATACGCCCTCCTAGTGTTTCCTTTTCGCATCGACACTTGTTATACTATGAATTGTATCCATCTCAAGTAACATACTGATGGTGTTTCCAGTCCTATCTTCGCGGAGATTGTCCCGGAGAAATCGAGAACAAGCATCTATGCTCTTGACCGATCTTTCGAGTCGATTCTAGCCTCATTTGCTCCCCCTGTGGTCGGCATTTTGGCTCAACATGTTTATGGCTACAAGCCTGTCCCCTCTGGAGGAGGAGAGAAACATAGCGCCGCAATCGACGGGGAGAACGCCGCCTCCTTAGCCAAAGCACTATACACTGCAATAGCCATTCCGATGACACTATGTTGCACCATCTACTCCTTCCTTTATTGCGCATATCCCCGGGACAGAGAACGAGCGCGAATGGATTCTCTAATAGCATCAGAAATCGAACAGATAGAGTTAGGGAATAACATCCACGATGCAGATTATGATGATATAAGGAGTGTAATTAATGTTGACTATGAAGAGGAAGAACCCGAGACTGATGTAAGCAGTGAGAGACTTCTAAACCCGCAAAGATAGAAATAAAAAAGAATGGGCTTCATTAGTATAAAACAGAGAAATATTTTGCTCTCAGAAGAGGTCTTACACTCAGTGCTTGTGCATCTTCTCAGGGACTACGATTATAAACTTTATTGTCAACATCTTGTGAACTCTTCAATAGGAGCAAGCAATTTTGTAAAATGATTTTTATTAATCTTACAACCCCTTCTCTGTTTTGTATATTTATTTGTTGAAAAAGCGAGGTAAACTTCTCATGGTCACAATGAATGGCTTTTTAGAAAAGGAGGTAATATATATTGGGGCAAGTTTTGCTGTTCATAAACCAGAGTCAGCTGAAATATGCCAAAAAACTAGTAATATTATCAATTAACAAGAACCGTACAACAACATGCGTACTGATGCATTATATGAAAATAAAATGCAGATTGTCAGGTTGAATTGAACGATGCTAGGTTAGGTTAGGTTAGATCTCCCCTGACTATCCAGTTTATAAATTATTTGCATTTCACAGAGCATCTGGATGGGAAAAATGTGATTGAAAGGAGGCAGAGAACAGTTGACCAATTGCATATTACTGGAACTAACTACTAAACAGCATATTTTACATCTTTCCTCCTTTGTTCCACATATAGAAGGAAAAAAGATGAAACTGTGGCAGGTACTCAAAACGATTAAATCATGTTCATCTTTCTCATGTCCCGAGTAGTGATGAACGGCAAATGACTATACAATGAAAAGAGATTAGTTCGGGGAAAAGAGCATAAACTATCTTGGTTTAGTCGCCGAGAGCATTACAAAACGTTTACTTCTCACACACGTGAAATTAACCAGCCCACATGATCTGCAGAGATCTTCGAGTTCACCTTCTGATAGATAGAAGTTATTGCTCGTCGTTTGAGCAAAATACTGCAAGACAAATGAAGATCAACTAAAAAATGGGGTACAACTGTTCAAATGAAAATAAAACTAAATCAAAGCCTTAAACTGGTCGGCTATAAAAACATATTGTATCGCTATTATGCCACGGATATTTGTGTCTAAAATCAAGAAATCCTAGCATGTTTCATTAACCATACACAATATACTTCACCGGGAAACTTAACACATTAACCATCCGGTTCCTTTCACAATTGGCAGCTTGACCTTTAACATGACAGGAATGAGGCCAATAAGACTAGAAAACCACCTAATATGCATACAGCTCCCTAATTTTGTGTCTTCGATTATATTACTTTTCTACTGGACATATCATTAAATTTGTCTTACTAATGTAACTGCACATTTTATTTATCATGCAGGATAACACCAAACTGAGTATAATTAATTATTCAACGTATTATTACCTGCCGTACTTTCTTCAGCACAGGCATAGTTGAAGGAAAATAATCAAATATGAAAGTTGTGGCAACAAAAACACCTCCAGGGCGGAGAACTCGACTTATTTCTGCAACCTGGAAAAGACAATAAGGCCGAACTAAAAAGGCTACTGGTAATAACTACTATAGTAACAAGTAAAATTACACACAAAAGTTCGTATTTTGCATTTGGTATCCTTCACCATTTCTTTTCAAATTTTTTTGAAAGGAACATAGGGTTATTCTTCATTTTTAGGAAATAATTTTTTCTTAAATATTGTTTTTTAGAACAAATTTGTCACTACCGTGTTTTTTCATTTTCGAAGGAAAAATTGCAATGTAACTGAATAAATAGGCAAGGAATAAAAATGGCAATATAACCAGAAGACCCTAATGAAAAATTTTCAATTGATAACTTTTCTAGTGAGCTTACAGCTGTAGAGGGTGATGGCCAGCAATGTATGGCAGCACCTGCATGTACAGCATCGATGGAATTTGAAGAGAAAGGAAGCCTGGATATATCAGCCCTCACCAACATTAAGTTCCTAAAAGGAATTGGAAAAAAAAAAGAAGATTTTCTCTAAAAATAGGCCTCAATACATAGAAATGTCAATCAAAGCATGAAGAAGATGATCCTAAGATGCTCTAAATACATTTATTACATAGGAAAACTTGCTCTTTTTTGTTTGTTGGTGTTATTATTCTTTTTCTTTTTGTTTGTGTGAGCAACATTTTGTTCTTGATAACAAAAAAGCGTGCAAGTTTCTTTTTCTTTTCCTTTCTTCTTCTTTTTTTTTTTTCTTTTTTGAGGGGAGAGTGGAGGGAGCGGCGGCGGTGGCAGAGATTATCGTACTCTTTTGAGATGTTCTCCCGCTCAGTGAATTCATTGCACTGCCGCAACATATTTTCAGAAAAGTCCAAAGCAACAACAAGAGAATACATTCCACTCTTAGCAAATAGCCTTGAAAATAAGCCACTACCGCAACTTGCATCAACAACTGTTCCTCCTATCGTTGGTTTTAGATAGTCCTTAGCCATTTCAAACTGCAGTCAAAACATAAGAATGCCACTAAGATGTTAGCATAGAAGAAATGTGAGTTTCACAGGATGAAGCGAAATTTAAAAGATTACTAAGTGTCGCAAATAGTTTTTGTGTCAAAGGTAAAAGATGCACCACCTATGTGCAGGTATGAATAATTTAAAAATAGAAATCTTATCATCCAACTCTAGAAATCAATATCTTGAGACAGTTAAGTCATAAAACCTCCTTTTCTGGACCAGGAAAACCGCCCCACACAAAACTTTGACGCCATCCCCTCTCATAAAGATATGATACCAGCGGGGTCCTGTTTGTATGAAGCATCTGTAAGAACTAATATACAGGAACTAGTTAAATAAAATCAGTAAGCTGTAACTGAAACTAAAGTTATGTGATTCAATCATGCTCATATTTCTATAGGACGAAACCGAATTCATGGCCCAATGTGCTTTTTGTTCTTCTTTCACTTATTAAACGAACTTAGTTATTTTAGTTCGAAGAAAAAAGAGAATATTTAGTCAGATTTATGAAATGAAATGGCCCTTATTTCCACTGTTGAGGGGGCTTTCTGAATTTCATCCCCCCTCGAAATTCAAGTTAGATACATGAGAAGATACACAAATGTACCTGAACAATTCTGTTGCAGCAGGCATAGTCTCAGAGTAGTCCTCAGAACCACCAGCTACTGTGAGATCAATATATATTCCATTATTGAGGTAAGCTTTCTTGCAAGAATTACACTCAGGGGTGTAACCATATGCGGATGCTCTGTGAAAAATTAATCAAGTAAAAAATATTAAGTACAATTAGATTCAAATGCAAAATAAAGCGAAGATAAGAAATTGAAACTTTTGGGCAAGGATAAATCACTTACAAATTTTGATCATTTTTAGCTATCAAAGGATAATAACAAATTGGACAAGCAAATTTGTTCCTTCTAGATTCAATTTTTGCCTCTAGAATAGGCTCCTGAAAAAGCACAATTGATGCAAAGAAAAAAAAAAAAGAGAGGGTATTTCAGAGCCGTTACTATAGTAGCTCATTATCATAAGAAACAGTCAGAATAATGAAGGATAAGTTTACGAAAAGTAAGCAGCTACAACCAAAGAAGTTTTATGTGTTAGCGAGAAAATGTTGAACACACAATGTCAATAATGCATAGTCCTTGTACTCGAGAATGAGGGGGTAAGAGTTAAACAGCTTATGTCATAGATAAATTGGTCACAGAACCTACCAGGTAATGATGATTATCGTTGCCTCTCTTCCTAGTATAGTACCACCCTTAATTCGACTCACTTTTCAAAGCTTGCAAGCTGAATTGCAATACTGTAAGAACGACTTATTAAGTAAAAGGCTAATCAATTTCAGTTTTTCGCTCTTTCAATGGGGATAACTTTACCTTCTCTTTTGGCTAAATTACAGAAAACCCCCCTGTCATATCCCGCTTTTTCACTTTACCCCTGTCATTTAAAAGTAGACAACCTGCTCCCTCGTAATTACCGAATTGTGCAATAACCTCCTCGCCGTCAGTTGACCGTCAGTTGACCGTCAGTTTTTTTAAAAATATTTTTTCATATACCCAAAATACCCTTGAGAAATATTCTCTAAAAAAAAAAAAAAGACTTCGAAAAAAAAAAGAAGGGTATTTTCGTCAATTTACCATTTCTGTCAACGTCGTTGCCCCCTAAAGACATTTCTGAAATTACGAGGAAGCAGATTGTCGACTTTTAAATGACAGGGGGTAAAGTGAAAAAGCGGGATATTAGAGGGGGGTTTTCTGTAATTTAGCCTTTTCTTTTAAAATAAAGTTTTCTCTCAGGAAAGATGCTTCGTCAAAATTGTACCGTAATTTTGTCACAACCAATGAGCATTAATTTTTGGCTAGCACACCTTTTGAACGCTTAAAATTATCCCCACATACATATTCCCGAACAACTAATATCCTATATTTAAAACTAATTCATCAAACTGCTCTCGAATTCATTCCAAGTTCCACAAGTCGTTCGACGAAATGCCTCAACCAGCTCACAAATCTGTCTCCTCAACGTTCGTACGATAACAAATAACAAACATTATGTAAATAGATATGGAACCCTAAATCCATCTATAGATCCACAAAGAAACCGATCAAGAAATCGACTTTATGGACGACTCCAACGATTACGAACAAAAACACTAAAAACCACACGAGAAAGATTAAGATTCTACATATTTCCCTATTCTGATCCAAACAGAAACGGTACAGAAGAAGAGCACGAAAAGGATTCGAGAAAAGTTACAGCGCTGGCTCCGATTGTGGTGGTGGTAGACGACGAGGCGCGAATCGCCGCGGCGAGCGAGTGCTTCGTTGTTCTCATTAGGGTTCGACTAGGGTTTAGGACGAAGCTGCGGTGCGGGAGCACAGCCCACACTCTCCCCATCGATCCCGCCATTCTCATCTCTCTCTCTCTAGCACCGTAACACAGCAACAAGAATAATGAATTATGGGAGGAGGAAGCCTTTATGGGAGGGAAGCTTTTTTAGGCCCGTCTCACAATGGTGGCGAGATGTTCTCTAGATTTATAAAGGAGGGGTCTTCTATCTTTTAGGTGATGGTCGGTCCATTAATTTTTGGTCTGACAGATGGTGCCTATTCCCTGAGTTCTATTGTAGTGCTGTTAGGAAGGCGCTCAGAGTCAGCGAGTGTTTTGACCGCAACAATTGGAGGTGGCGGAAGATCCTGAAAGGGGCTGATACGAGGAATCAAAGGGGCAGGGGTGCTTGTGCGCAAGTTGAAGGAACTCGTGGGTGCTGCATCGTCGGAAAATAAGAGCGACGAAGTTGTCTGGAGGTGGCATGATAAGGGTGTCTTCTTTGTCAAGTCGACCTACAATGCTACTTAACAGCGGGGGATTGCTGGACGACACTGCTCTACACCTGTGGAGGTTACGTATGCCGTCTAAAGTCAAAATTTTTATCTGGCTCGTCTTAAGGAATCGGCTTCTTACGACAAATAATCTTGCAAAAAGGGGCTGGACCGGTATTAACCTATGTGTGCTTTGTGGTTCTACTGAGGAGACGGCCGACCATCTGTTCACGAGATGCGTGTTCTCTCGCTTTGTTATTGGGATGGGGGGCGGGTCCATTGGTTTCCAAGAGCTTGGCGACTGCGTTTGTGAGGCGTGGGAACGGTGGTCGGGGGGTTAGACCTTCGGATCCTGTTTCGACCTTTACCTACATGTCTGCTAACTAGTGGGTGCTTTGGAAAATTAGAAACAAAGCAATCTTCGAGCAGTCTAATTCCGATCCTCTCCGCGCGATCTCGACTGTTAGCTGTAAGCTCGCGGATTGGGCGGTCCAGTGGAGCACATCCTTACCGAATTTTTTTGTTATTTTTGATACAACTTCGGCTATACTTTTTTTTTTTTTTTCTTCTCTCTCTAGAAATCTAGTTGTCTTACTTATTGTGCTAAATTTACTTACCGATTGAATGAATCGGATAGCGTGCTACCTTTCTCTCAAAAAAAAAAAAAAAAAATAATGAATTATTATTATTATTATTATTATTATTATTATTTCCTTCAACTCCGTGTGGTGTTCGGAGTATCCACGAAACCGATGGATTTGACACGAGTACGGTACATTGCAAAGAAGACGCCTTTATTGCAACACGTACCCATGACTATTTGGCACGTGTCGCTTTTATGCTTTAAATAAATTAGAAAGGTCAAAAAAACAAAAATAAAAAATAAAAATTCCAAAGTGTTTTTTTTTTAATCTTTTAAAGTATTAAAGTAGATACATTCAGATGCCAATTTTATTCAGTGCATCATATCTCACGAGATAAGGAGAAAAACATCATAATAGTGACCGTGAATTACCCAAATACAAGAAAAAAAAAAAACATGATAGAAAGTTGCCATCCTGTTTTTATTTTTATTTTTTAAAAATTTATTGGACTGTGGTAGTCTTCTAAACTCAATAAATTTTTATTTTTTGAGTGATAGTACTCTTTTCGAAAAAATAATAAAATAAATAGAGTGATAGCAATGACACAAAAAATTTATCTCCAATATAAATATAGTGGTCTTGAGTGGTACATACCAATAAAAATACAAATAGATTTGAATTGATGAATATCTCACCGCTTTAAATAGAGTGGTTAGTAAAAGACAATAATAAAAAAATTAAAATAAATTATTTTTAATTTATTGTGATTCGCTAAAAAAATAAAAATAATAGAGCGAAAGTCATAAATTTCTTTCTTCTTTTAATCCGCTTCTTTTTTTTTATATATATTTTTTTGACCTATTAAAGTTTAATGTATTAAAGTAGATACAATCAATGCCATAATTCCAAATTAGGCATGAAAAAAAATATGTTATCTATGTTCAAATTCAGTGCATCAGATTTCACAAGATAAGAAGAAGAACATCATAATAGTGTAAGGTGAATTACCAGAAGAAAAGAAAAAAAAAAATTACCATCCTGTTTTTATTTTTATTTTTTTAAAATTTTTTTGGACTGTGGTAGTCTGCTAAACTCAATAAATTTTTATTTTCTGAATAATATATAGCACTCTTTTCGAAAAAAATAAAATAAAAAAGAGTGATAGCAATGACACAAAAAAATTCGTCTCCAGCGGCCTTGAGTTGTAAACATGAATGGGTGGAGATTTCATCGCTTTAAATGAATGAAGCGATTACAAAAAGAAAATAATAACAAAAATAAAATAATTTATTTTTAATTTATTTTGATTCATTAAAAAATAATAAAAAAAATAGTAAACTTTTTTTTTTTTTATTCCTTTTGATCTGCTTATGTTTCGCCAGGAATACAGTACAGGGAATGGAAGGCTCCTTTGGCATCCCCACCAATGAAATGAACATGCCATTAAAACAGCCAAGAACAAAGGAGACTAGAGCCCACAACATAGCATGTGTTTGCGTACGTTCCTCATTGCTCAACTGATATGCACTGCTCAGTGTATGAACTTAAATGGATGCAGTTAATTTGTTCATAAATAGCCCCATAAGTGGTGGCCAGGTTTAGCCAATGAACATTTCTATGTCTAAAAACAGTCCTTGCTTATCATTGAGCCTTTCCTGAATGTGGCAGCAAAATTATTAGCTTTGTCACTGAACACCTTCTAAGGATACTCTCTACTTCTGAGCAAAGTTATTAAACAAATAATATACAAAATATAAATAAGAATTTGTGATTTATGATGCAGAGTAATATTCTTAATTTACAAGTTCATGAAGCAATAATCTACCCTTTCTTTGTTCATTCAAATCCATTTGATATTCGGTGTTAAGCTGATAGTCAGTCGATTGTATATTCTCATAATCTCATAAATAATTTATCTGTTCCACGAACTCGTAAGAATAAAACTCGTAAGAATAATACTGATTGCTAATTATTCGAAGTATTCATTCATGTTGAGAAAATTTATCGCTACGACGAGTTGTTTTTCATTGAAATTACTAGCTTAATTACACCTTGATAAGATCTGATGCAAATAGTTTTTTCACGGGATGTTTGTCAATATACTTCTCTCAAACCTGTTCAATTTTTAGTATCTATAAATTTCCAAATACAGTAAGGGTGAAATAAAAATTGATCTGGAGGGCATCTCTCCCATGTTCTGATTGTTCTTAAGTGGTGGATATACAAACATATTTGTTTTTTCTTCCTACTTTAACATGTTATTTCAGGAAAGCATGAAGTTCTTAATAATTAATGTTCCTAATAAAGTCTCACATGCACACCCATTACATGGCATGTGGTGGAGGGCCCTGATACCATACTCCTTGTGCTTAAAAGTCCTGGTGTCATAAATAGGTTGATTGTACTTGTGATGGAATACTAAATGAGTTTAATTATTATTTATTTATTTTCAACAATGATGTTTATCTATATCATTAAATATGATATAGACTATTTAAATTATCTAAAAATTAAATTTTATATTATTTTGATATATTTATTTTTATTTATCAAGCGAATACGAAAATGAGTAGTCTTTAACAAATAATGATAGAAGTATTATAATCAAGATTAAGAATATAAATTTTATTTTAAATAGTTTAAAATTTTTTTAATCAAAACTTAATTAATTTAAATTTTTTCATACAGTTAAACTAATAAAAAATTCAAATTTACTATTAAAATTATTAATTTTATAACACTTTGATCATTAAGTAATAGTTTGATTTCTACATATTTCGATTTAAAAATTTCATGATCAAAAATAAATGAATTCCAACGAAAGTCATTTATTACTTATTGCATTCCAACTACTCATTACAGTAATTTCACTCATATTTCACGCGATGTTTGTTTCTCATTTTCTTTGACCAATTTCTGTTCCTCCGTTGACACTTCCTTTCCACGAGCACGTTTCCCAGATTAATCATAAGAGTGAAATTACTGTAATGCCATTGCAATAAACTCTACATTCTTTTTTTTACATGTCAAATGTTTAACCGCTGCTTTATTAAGCAGAGAAATTATTTCAAACGTTGGTCTAAACAGACACTATCTATTCTTATTTATCGGAACACTGAATTGAATTGTTACCCACGAATCCACTGCCAGTGCAGTTTATTTCTTGGACAACCAAAAGATTGAGATTTGGCGGACACGATTGGGTCCTGTTTTTGGTAATTAAACATACCAAATCTTCAAAACTTGCGTTTGGAATCGGGTTAAGGTGGAATTGGCTAAACCGGGGATAAGTATAAAGTACGAAACTAGAGCGAAAAGCGTTTGGGATGGGGTTAGGGATAAGAGATTTTGTGTTTGGTTTAATAATGAGGAATAGAAGGAATAAAGAGAATAAGTTGGGTAAATTACCTTTTTGCCCTTAAGAGTTAATATGTGATAAAAGTTGTTAAAAACTAATTAATTCATTTTAATTAATGAATTAATAGTTTAAAAAATAAAAATAAAATTATAATCATAATTAAAATGTATTATTTAAAAATAATACATTTCATTTAATATTTTATTTTCTCAAATTAAAATTAAAATTTAAAATATAAAATTTCAACATTTTAATTTTCAGATTTAAAATTTTATAATATTAATTTAAAATAATTAATTTTTAACATAAAATTTTTTTAAAATTTACAAAAATCGTATATTTGCTAAATATTTGTAAATTTTAGTCCTCGAGCTTTATTATATCATTAAAATTTTCTAAACTCGTTTTTCTCGTTTTAATTAATGGATTAATGGTTTAAAAAATAAAAATAAAATTATAATCATAATTAAAATGTATTATTTAAAAATAATATTTAATTTAATATTTTATTTTTTCAAATTAAAATTTAAATTTAAAATATAAAATTTTAATATTTTAATTTTAAGATTTAAAATTTTATAATATTTATTTTAAATAATAAATTTTTAACATAAAATTTTTTTAAAATTTGAAAAAATCGTATATTTGCTAAATATTTGTAAATTTTTGCCCTCAAACTTTATTATGTGATTAAAATTTTCTAAAATCGTTTTTTTCGTTTTAATTAATGGATTAATGGTTTAAAAAAATAGAAATAAAATTATAATCATAATTAAATTATATTATTTAAAAATAATATTTAATTTAATATTTTATTTTTTCAAATTAAATTTAAAATTTCAATATTTAAATTTTAAAATTTAAAATTTTATAATATTAATGTGTGATGATGAGAGTGTATTGGGAAGAGAGAAAGGAGGTGTGATGAAGGAAAAGAGAGAGAGGAGAGAGAGGGATTTGTGATGATGAGAGTGTATTGGAAAGAAAGAAAGGAGGGGAGAGGAGAGAGAGGGAGGAGAGAGTTTTTATTAAAATAATATGTTGGGAGGAGATAAAGTAGGGGAGAAGGGTAATATGGTAAAAATTTAATATTAAAATAATAGGTTGGGATTTATTATACCAGCTATTCTACTTGTTCTGGATTAAGCAATACCAGATGGTTCCGAAGCGTTTGGGAGAATAAGAAGGATAAACCTGCTATTTCCGATTCTGGACCAATTCCAAACGGGCCTTAGGAATCGGACCGGAACAGAGAAAGAATTTGTGTTTTATGTTCGAAAAAGATAGAGACTTCATACGTTGTTTGTATATAAGAGATATATTACAGGAATTACTTTTGAATAGACTGTTTCTTCTCAATTGTTCTTTTTCCGGAAAGTTGTGGAAAATGAGTTGAGATTCGATCAAGAAATAACTGAAACTTATATTATGATCGGTAGACATTTTTTTTTTTTTTTTCTTGAGATTTTGTTAGTTTATACTCTAAGACTATGTTTGGTTCGGAGATTGTAAGCTTGAGGATAAATTTTTTTATACCTGGGATAGCTTGCTATTTCGGGATAGTCAGGGATAAAAGGAAAATAGTGTTTGGTTTGTAAAACTGTTTTTCGTAGGAATAACTGAAATTATGTTTGGTTCATTTTTTGGAATAAGCGAGGATAGTAAAAAAATAAAAATAATTAATTAAATAATTAATATAAAATATTAATTAAATAATAATTAATATTTGTATAAATTAAAATTTATATTTTAGTAAATAATACCGTTTAATTTTATTAAAATTAAAGTTAAAAATTTAAAATTTGTATAAATTTTAAAATTTATTAAATTTATAAATTTATTAAAAATTAAAGTTATAAATTTAAAAAGTTATAAAATTTAAATTTTTTCTAAATTTAAAAATTTAAAAATCTAATAGTAGAGAATAATAAAAAAAAAAGTGATAGTTAAATTTAATATAAAATATAATTTAATAAAAATAATTTGTTATAAAAATAATTTATTGTAAAAAAAATTATTATAATATTTAAAAAAAATAATTTATTATAAATTATAATTTAATAAAAATAATTCATTATAATATTTAAATAAAAATAATATATATTAATATATATAATTAATAATTTTATAATAAAAAATAATGTATTATAATATATAATAAATTGTGTCTACATAATTTAGCTTTAATTCAATTTATAATCTTAATAAAATTTAAAATTAATTCTTAGAATGGCACTATTCCACCAAAATGGTGGAATAGTTTATTCCAAGCTATCCCGGGATAGCCGAGAATACCAAGGTTTGACCGGGATAAAATATCCCAGCCAAAAATTATATCGTTTGGTATGAATAGTGGGATAAAGTGGGTTATTCCATCTTTATCCCTTAACCAAACACTGCCTAATAAACGAACGACGCGGCAACATTCTAAAATAAACTTGTATTAGGTGGGTCAATGGGGGCTACAGGACCTTGGTTGTCAATAGATTGGAGGATCTATCTACCAATTAACTCCTCAAAACAAATTGGTTCCACCATCTAGTGGCTCTATGGATTCCTTTGGTCTCTACTTAATCCAAGTTCCAGCAAAAGATTCCATATGAGGACACAAATAGGTTGTTGACATTTCCTTTCCAATATGGCTAGAGAATTTATTTTTACATTTTTGCATGCACCAAGTCCCTTTTTTATTTTTTTTTTATTTTTTTTTTTAAGTTAAGATCTTATCTCCTTCACCTAATGCAAGTGGGTACCAAGAGAGTGTGCTTAGGTACAGCTGCATCGCATGTCAAATAGATGCGATTATGTGTGAGATGAGCATCTTATATTCAATAGGGGCATTTTGAAATTCAAAGCATTAATTTGCCCATGAAACGTACCACCTTCTTATCCATTTCAATACGAAATCGCTATCAAATTCCATGTTTAATGCCCAGGTGTCACAAACTAAACATTCTTTCTCAGATTAAGTAACAATTTACATTCTTTTAGAAGCTTTCTTAGTATAATAATACAGTGCCCACTCCGGAAAATAAAAATTCTTTGCTCCGAAAAGTAACAATAAAATATGGGTGAAGTATTATAGTCACACACTCACAGCCATCTTAGCTAAATTACTAGTCAAAAATTATGCTTCCATTTTGCCAAATAAACTCTTTTAAATTATAAAAATTAAATCTATTTTGTCTTTTGCTCAATTCAAAAGCCCTTCAAATTGATGAGTTAGTTACATATTTATACCTTAAAAATGAACTGTAATTTCTATATATTAGTCTCTTTATGAAATCATCTAGTTTATTTAGCCACAAGGAGCAGGATTTCATGAGTACACTCTGTGAAGTGGTCCATAAATTAAAGTTATTGGAAAATTTGTGAGAGAGGGTCCCTTTTCTGATAGCTCTTCCCAGAAGAAAGCTTGGTCTCTTTTGTCAGCTGGCTTCACTGGTTTTAACCAAGTACTTGTTTCAATTTTCTTTGTCATTCAAACCCTTGGATTCCTTTTTCAATCCAACATTTAGTGCATCTTACTATATATAAAAGTAACTATTAATATGCACTTGTAAAGTGAACTCCCAACTATATATTGGCTCAAAAAGAAACTACATCACCACGGGCTACATGAGCATCATTCTCTGACAAGTGATCTCTAGCTAGTGCCATACTTTCAGCTCCTTTTAAAACAAATGTGTATGGGCATGCCAACTTGTTAGACATAAGACTAATGAATTTAAAGAAATAATGTCCTAAGATTACGATTTGTTCATGTCATTTTTGTGCGAATAAGAGTTATTCCTATAGTAATCCTCTCAATCTAGGAGGAATCTAAATGGTAGTAAAGATGACACATGAACAACACCTGACGAATGCCATAGATGATCTACCATTTCAATACCTATGCGACGCATTATAGCATGCGAGAGGCAGAAATTCACCTGGGTTCATATATAGTTTCAGATTTTGAGGACTAGAAGATTTTCATATTGAGTTTCATCAATAAAGGTACAGTAATACAGAAGAGGACTCCATAACCTGCATGGTACATTTAATTGTGCGCGCTAACATAAAGGACATTTGAAAAGTGCTTCGACTTAATGAAATTGCATAATGATGAAGGCACTGTGATGTCAATAAATTCTCATCTACCAGGAATCTTTGAACATGAGTGACCACTAAGCCAACATAAAGGAGATCTCCAGGAACACCTCCTTTTCGCTGTTTTGATAGTATTAGAAAGAAAGGGGAGAGGTTAGCTTAGATAAGCAGGAGAAACAAGATCATAGTTTATTGATTGAAAGAAAGGAGAGCAAGTCAATGCAAAGTACCGATCAAATTTCAAAATCAAGATCCATTAAAAAGCTACATACTGCAACTCTGTCCTAGTTCTTTAATTGCAGCTCATTAGTTTATCGATTTGTCCACAAAATCAACATATAGAGTCTCCGAGTCTCTGTGCTAGGATACTACAGATTCAGTTTGAGAATTGCGAATGCAGATATCCAGAAAATGTAATAATAATATTCGTGTTTCCTCGTTACAAAATTGCAGTATTTCTGGGCTTAAACCAATAAGTTGCGCATGCTTACCATGTCCCACTTTATGCTGGGTAGTTTTGTTTGCAGCAGATCCTGCACTTGTCTCTTTACGTCAAAATAGTTAGGCTGATACATCATATCATATTCTCCATAACATCGAATACGGCCCTTCAATTTATGCCTACCTACAAATAAAATTTGCACAAGTCCAGCAAATAATTAAGCTGAGCCATATCTTATATGATAAATTCATGTTGAGAGGCTTCTTCTGATAAATCTCTTTCTTTGTGAGACATGGTCTCTTTGTAACCTGGCTCAAACTTTTCGTCCCAAATTTATCTTACTTTTTACAACACTTGCAAAAAAAAAAAAAAGTATTTGCCCTACTAATTTTGGCATATGACTGTTTTTATACAATTCTTGAAACATTTCAAGGTAGAAATCACCCTCATTGAAACTAATCAAATGACATGGAATGATATTTTGCCATTCAGTTATGGTTCTGTATTTCTATCATAAAAGAAATAGAGAGCTAAAATCATAAACACACGGAGAACCACTTGGGAGGATAAAGTGATAAAAAAAAGAGAGAGAGAGAGAGAGAAAGGAATTTACCTGAGATGAGTATTAAAGCTAGACATGCCGCCACATGCAATTGCACAACAAATTGTAGACAGGAACATTAATATTAATTGCCTTTCCCCTACAAATCAGAAGCCAAACGAATTAGCTCAAAGTTTTTGACAGGGAACAGTGATCCTTGTTATAGGCCATTATGGTGTTCAGTGCACAGAGAGTTGCCCTATCATTTTCAACCAAAAAACATTAACTCCGAGTCTTCTGCATTACAAGCAACATTGTAAAAGGAAACCCCGCCTCATTTTTTCACAGAATAAGCATAAGAAACAGATAGAAAACATTAAACTTCATCTACCGCAAACATACGCAGTCATAATAAATGAATATCGACGGATTAATTAATGTAATTTTTACAGATCACCGTGTAAATGAAGGACTAGATTGGGTGGTGGGTGTTAATATTGGGGCGTGCACCTAGCAGGAAGATTGAGTTTAGATCATCAAATGCCCAAGAAGATGTAGACTTTTCCTGTAGCTTGCTTTTATTCTTCTGTAGTAATGCTCACACACACACACACACACACACACACACACACACACACACACATATATATATATATATATATACTCTGCTACAGGCTACACTAGTGTAGTGCTTCACTCACTGCCTCATACCCTTTGTCTCCACACGGCCACCATGTGATCCTGTGACCACCCCCACCCCCTCTTCCCCTGTCAACGCTATGAAGTGGCCCCGTTCCCTTCCCACTTATTTAATACACTCTCTCCTCTCCTACGCCTCTCTCTATCTCTCTCTCATATTATATAAAGCACCTCTTCGTTTACCTCCCATCTTCTTCTACTTCTTCTGCTTCTTCTTCTTCTTCTTCTCTCTATCAAGCTCTAAACTTTAGATCATTCTAAGAAGTAGCCACTTTCCAAAATGGCCTCTTTTTCATCTCCCACTAACCTTCTCCTCGTCGCCATTATTCTCTTGGTCCACATTGGCCTCTCTTCCTCTGCTTCCTCTTCCTCCTTCCTTGTGTCTCAGTCCCAAAAGATGAAGCTTTCGAGCAAGAAAACCCTTCTCTCTGCTACCAACAAAGAGGACAAGCTAGTTTCAGACTCCAAACTCGTATTAAAGAAAAAGCCCATCTTGGAGACCAAGAACCAGACCAAACTCCTCAAGCCCAAGAAGAAGAACAACTCCTCCACCACCGCCACAACCACCATTACCAAAATTAAGCTCCCCAAGCTCAACAAAACCCTCACCGCGAAGCCCAAACCCTCCAACTCCACCAAACTCCCCAAGATCATCAAGCCCATCAAGCCCATCAAGTCGAATTCCACCAAAGTAGCCAAAACCCAAGTCAAAAAAACGCTTAATTCGAGCTCCGATGGCGCCAAATCTCTCAAAAAAGTTAAAAACCTCCCCGATCCCTCCCCACCAAAACCCAAACAGCCCGCCGAGGCGAAGCCGAAGAAGGAGGAGCACCCGGCGTGGCTGGACGAGACGGACGGCGAGGATCTGATCTCGGAGGTCCGCGGCCTCCCGGCGCGGCTCCAGGAGGCGCTGGTCCCGGACCTGGAGCGGCTCTCGAGCACTTCAAGGGCGTACCTGTCGGCGGCGAACGCGGGGATCGCGGAGGGGGTGAGGCCGTACCTGGGCCACAAATGGGCGCCCAGGATCGCCCTCGCCGCGTCCGCCGTGTTCCTGGCGGCGCCCCTGGTCCTCCTGGGCGCGCTCCTCCGGCACCTGGGCTCGTGCCTCCCCCTGGTGCGGCGCCTCCTCGTCTTCGCCCAGGCCTACCTCGCCATCTACTTCGCCACGCTCGCGGCCACGGCGCTCGCCACGGGGCTGGAGCCGCTGCGGCTCTTCTACGCGACGTCGCCGGGGGCCTACGCGTGGGCCCAGGCCGCGCAGTCGCTCGGCTACGTGGCCTACCTCGTGCTCCAGCTCGTCGACCTCGTCGCCGCGTTCCCCCCACCGCCGCCGCCGCCACACTTCGCCGCCGTCGATGGGGCGGGGGGAAGGGCGTCGCCGGCGCCGGCGCTGGCTCAGATGGTGGTGGGCCTGGCGGTGGGGCTGCACTACTACGCCGCGGTGTTCCACCGCGCCGTGGCGGGGGAGCCCCCACGCGCCACTTGGCGCGTGCACGCCGTCTACGCCGCGTGCTTCCTCGTGATCTGCGCTTTCGCTCGCGCCGAGCGCCGCAAAAAGGAGTACGTCTGCGTCGACGGGGGCGAGGACGGGAAGAAGAGCTAGACCCACCCCCCACTCCCAGCCCGCCTCTTAGGGCCATTTTGGGAAAGAAAGCCTCGAAAGGGAAAATTATGGGTGTAAAAGTAAAAACCGGAACACCCTAATAAAATTTTCTTATTTTCTGGGCGGGGGAAGGGTATATTGGGGAAAAAAAAAATAAAGGAACAAAAAAAAAAAAAAAAAAAAAAAAAAAAAAAAAAAAAAAAAAATTGTTTTTATAGAAGAAGAGATGGGGAGGCAGCCGGAGAATCCTGCTGAGGAGAGGAGGGGAAATTGGAAATAGGTCGTGTTGATTTTTACTACTCTTTTTGTCTTTACAGTTATTTTTTGGTTTTGATTTTAAATGTTATTCGGGTGGTATAAATTGGGGACGAACTATTACTATTATTATTGTGTAATAAATGGTGAAAAAGAGGGAATAAAATACACACTAGTTGTTCTCCAAAAAGGGGAGTTGTTTTTGGTACCCTTTTGATTTATGATTTTTATGGAGTGGAATATCCCATGAGGGATGGTTGGAAACAGATCACAGGAAATGAACAAGACAAAATTTCTGGCCTAATCTTTTAAAAGTAATAAAACAAATAATAACAACAACAACAATAATAATAATAATGAACAGATTTAATGCATTAAATTCTATCATATATTCAGTTTAGTGGAACACTGATTAAATTTGTACTTTATTTATTTGTTATCAGCTCTACAAATACCACCATTAAAGGAAATGCACTTATCCATCACAAATTTAATCAACTTGCTATTTTATTTTATATAATAGAGCTCTGTTTAAAAAAAGAAAAAGAGGGATTCTGTCAATTTTGGAAACTACCCAAACCTGCAGAAAAGTTTCTTTCCTATCTGACTCTGAAAATAACAATGTAGATTAATAATCACTGATAATAAAACAATGCTCATTTGTTTGTAAGACATTTGTTAGAATTCTTTAAAGCCCCTATTTTTTATATATAATATAAAAAAAATTATTGATTAACACACATTTTCTGAGAGTGTCATATACGATCACTAATGTCTCGATAAAACATATATTGCAAAATGAAATGCAATTAAGCAAGTTTCCAAAAAGAAAAAAAAAAAAAACAGATAAATTAACTACAAATGCAAATTACACCCAACATTCACTTCCACGTTACCCTCTTAATTAGTGGTACTCAGTGCAGGGATCTATACGCAATAATTAAAATAGAGTAGTACACAAAAAACTGTTTCTATTTTTCTGACCAGACCAAAGTTTCCACACTTGTTGACTAAGGGATGGTAAAAAAGTGACAAACCATAATTAATGGCTTGCTCCCTCTTCGCACTCTCAATTTGGTAGGTGCAGTTGGATTAATTAATCTCAGAGTCCAAGATAATTTTCAATAGCATCTACATGACTACATCTGCAAACTACATCTCGGTATTCAAATTTAGGCACCGGAAGAAAATTCTGCAAGAGATTAGTGCGAATGCGTCAAACTATTGTGAATTTTTAAGACGCTCTTCGGTAGAGAAATAAATTTGGTTAAGATATCTGAGATTGATCTGAATTCAGTTTTATAAAACTATAATAGCGGATTAATAAGTCTGGAACTTTATGATAGTAAATTAGTTCTAAAAATTGAAAAAAATATCAACAAATATTTTATATATATGAGTCCGGTTGGAATACTATCGATAGCATCAAGCAATTTATGCTATCAAATTTTCAGCATTTGAATAAAAAGATGTACGGTTAGGATTATAGTAGTCCCATAAAATTTTTACTATTCAACCAACCCTAAGGGACCACTATCATCCTAACCACAAATCATTTAATTCAATAGCTAAAAAATTAATAACATCAATGACTTGGTGCTATCGATAGTATTCCAGATATATATATATATATATAGTTGAGCTGAAATGTTAGCGATAACAAACGGGTTTCGTTGCCATTCATTTATTTTCGATAATGGAGATTGCAAATCAACGATCGGCACCGTTGAATATGATCTAAACTACGAGAAGTATCTAAAAACTAAATTTTAAATATTTTCGACGTTATTGAGCTAATGATCAAAGGTTTACAAAATTTATAATTTTAATGATAAATATGAATTTTTTGCTTGTTTAACGGTGTAAAAAAATTTAAATTTATTAAATTTTGGTTAGAAATTTTTTTAAACTATTTAAAACAATATCTATACTCCAAATCTTGATTACAAGACTTCTATCATCACATTTTGAGGGATATTTATTTTCAGCCGTTCATTTTTGTGTTCACTTGATGGATAAGAAAAGAATATCGAAAAAATATGAAATTTAATTTTCAGATAGTTTAAATGGCCTAAATCATATTTAACGGTACCGATCGTCATTTTGAAATCTCCATCATCGAAAATAAATAGATGATAACGAAACCATTTTAGCATTATAATTTTGCTATATATATATAGAGAGAGAGAGAGAAGACTGAAATCAAATATTTTATCATAAAAAAATAATTTATAAAATTTTTTTTTTTGAGAGCGATATGTTTTATTACTATCGCTCAATTCACTTCCCTAATACCTAATGAATAAAAAGATAGCTTACTATTTTTTTTTCTAAAATACATATAAATTACATACTAAAGTTATTGAGTATTACATACTAAAATATTATTATTTAGTAGTTAATTTAAGCGTGATATTTGAATAACAAGCTAGAATCGATCCCCAATATATAGTTGACTATTCACTCTCTTTGAATCACAAACCATGTCAAATATTAGGTAAAAAACCATCAGCATTCAAATAACGACATGCATACATGTTTATCCAATTAACAGATAGAAATCTGCAAAGAAACCTAAGATATTTTCTCAATTATTATTAAATCCACATCGCATCCTGTTTATGGTACATCATTTACGTCCCATAGGATTAGATAATAATAGTATAAAATTAAGCATTGCACATTTTGTGTGGAGGAATGCTACATATAGATTCCTTGTGGGGTGTACATCATACATCTCATTCATTCAATAGGTGGGTGACTTTACGGATCACTTTTTTACCACACCTCCATCCATTGGATGTGTGGGGGTGTAGGATGTACACTCCACAAGGAGTGTACACTTAGCATTTTGCTTTTGTGTGACACCCCTAAAATTTAAATTAATTATATATATAAATAATATAGTAAAATTAATTTTTTTAATTCGATTATAATATTTTGGATGATAGGTAGACCTAAAAGATTAAGAGGGTTAAGCGTACTAGAACTAGAGTAGTTCTAAAATTGATGGCTTCTGAAAATTTAGAGCATCACAGTTGGTATCAAAATCATTCATCAATCGAAAATATGAAAGGAGTCTCGACTGAGCCAAAATTATATAGCGGATAGAGCGTGACTTTTCGACTAATTAATGATCGATCGTTCTGAGTGGAGTGTAGCTCCCAACAAGCTCGATTAAGACTAGTAAGATGAGTTTTATATCGTCTGACATTTGTGAGTGTGTTTGAGACTGACGTAGACGTCAGGATTTAAAATTTAGATTAATTATATATATAAATAATATAATAAGATTATATTTTTTAATCCGACTATAACATTTTGAATGATAATTAGATCTAAAAAATTAAGAGATTTAAAATTAAAATAGATTTAAAATGAATGATTTCTGACTAATTAATAATCGTTGTGGGTGAAGTATAGCTCTCCATAAAATCGATTAAGACTAGAAAGATGGATCTTATATCGTCTGATATTTGCCAATGGATTTGAGACTGACGTAGACGCCAAAATTTAAAATTTAAATTAATTATATATATAAATAATATAATAAAATTAATATTTTGAATGATAATTAGAACTTAAAAAATTAAAAGAGTAAGAACTAAAATAAATTTAAAATAAATAATTTTTGAAAAATTAGGACAGTCACATTTTGTCGGAAGTATTAAGCGGAGGGGTATATATAAATGGAAAATGCTATGTGTACACCCCTTTCGGGGTGTACATCATACATCCCACCCATCTAAGGGTGGGAGTGTGATGATGGGTCACTTGATGTGACCCGTAAAAAATATCGGCACCATTAAAATGGTGGAGGTGTATGATGTACACCCCTTTGGGGTGTACATGTAGCATTGCTCTATATAAATATACACTTTTTTAGAAGTGTATATTTTATGTCCTATACACTTTTTTAGAAGTGTATATTTTATGTCCTATCCTATTTTAGGGTGGAATAAATTTTACTCGTCACTCGATGTGATGAATAAAATAATAGGATAGGGGTGTACATGTAGCATTGCTCTATATAAATATACACTTTTTTAGAAGTGTATATTTTATGTCCTATACACTTTTTTAGAAGTGTATATTTTATGTCCTATCCTATTTTAGGGTGGAATAAATTTTACTCGTCACTCGATGTGATGAATAAAATAATATTTATTTCAGAATAAAATAGTGTATATTTTATATTCCATTCCATCTTGGGATGAAATAAATTTTACTCATCACTCGATGTGACGAATAAAATAATATTTATTTTAGAATAAAATAAAATATAAGATGTATATTTCTAAAGAAGTGTACACCTAGCATCTCTAAGCGGAGAATCTAAACAAAAGAGAGAGAGAGAGAGAGAGAGAGAGAGAGAGAGAGAGGGATCGAGGGATTTGAAAGTGAGGTCCAGCTCAAATTTTCTGGACTTAAAAAGGAGTGAAAAAACAAAGAAAACAAAGGACAATATTAATCACGTCTAATGCAAGCACTAGTGTCGTTTTCAGGAGGTGGGGCCCGACACACTTAACGCGTTTGATGGGTGCACCGGCGCCTCTCACCGACACATATCCCTCCCTTTTTCAATGAGCAATGTCACTATACATATTTGTATGATTTATGCTTTATTTAATTTAGATTATTTTTTTTTTACTAATTATATTAATATAATTAGTAAATTTTTTTTATTCTAAAATAAATAAAGGACAAGATATATATATACTATTTTAAAAGGAAAATGCTATTTATACACCCCATTTGGGGTGTACATCGCACACCTCACCCATCCAATGGGTGGGGTGTGGTGAGGGGCCACTTCACAATTTGTGAAGTGACCCTCCCATCCTTAGATGGGTGGATGTAAAATGTACACCCTATTTGGGGGTGTACATGTAGCGTTGCTCATTTTAAAATGAGCTATGCTACTTAAAAAAAAAACTATTATAAGTAATATTTTTTTTTTTTTTCAAATGGTCTAACTTTTCCGAACATACAAATTTTACAACTAAATGCATGTATTTATAAATATAGGGCTAGGCTGAAATATTATTAATAGCAAACGAATTTTACTGTCATCTATTTATTTTTAATAATAAAATTTTTAAAATAATGATTGGTACCGTTAAATATAATAGAAATCATTTTAATTATTTAGAAATTAAATTTCATATATTTTTTATATTTTTTTCTTATTTATTAAGTGAACATAAAAATAAACGGTTAAAAATAAATATCTTTAAAAAAATGATGATAACAATTTGTAATCGAGATCATAAGTATATATTTTATTTTACATAGCTTTACAAAAATAACCAAAATTTAATGAATTTAGATTTTTTATACCATTAAATAAGTAAAAAATTTATATCTACCATTAAAATTACTAATTTTATAATTTTTTAATCTTTGGATCAATGATGTCTACAAAATTTGATGTTTGATTTTTAGATACTTACAGTGATCCATATTATATTCAACGGTGTCAATTATCGATTTAAAAGTTCCATCATTTAAAATAAATAGATGACAACGGAGTTCGTTTGTTACTGATAGTATTTCAGCTCAACTATATATATATATATATATATATATATATATAGTTGTGTATTTTTAAAAATACGGAGATTTTCATATTTTTAAATCGTTTTCGATATTAGAATTTCTGAATAAACAACCGATTTTATTAGATTTGAACTAAAATACTTCAAGAGCAATAGTATCAAATCTGGTTGTAAGATGTTTAATCATACTTTACTATATTTAGTAGATTTTTTTTTTAAAGATACTAATATATTATTATATTTTATGAATTTTTGTGCTGTGATTTTAAATTTATTCTTATTTTTCATCTTATACTATTTTTTTTCCTTATAAATATTATTAAATTATTTTTTCTTTCATCAATCTTTATATTAATATTAAGAAATCTATTATTTTAGATAAAATTTAACAATTTTATTAAAAAATAATAATTAAATAGTATAAAAAATATAAAATAAATATTTACCATAAACTCATTAAAAGCTTCTAACAAGTTATTTTTAATTATTTTTATTATTTTTCATGTAAAAGTGAATTGAATATACATTCTATCATTTTAACGGAAAGTTTTTAATAATTTTTATATAAATTTATAAGGATTGAAAAAAAAAAAATTAGCTGATTGGTGCCTTTAAGGAAAAAAAAAATAGTATAATATAAAAAATAAAGAAAAATGTTTGTTGTACACTCCTGATGGAATGTACATTTCACATCCTATTCATCTAATGGATTGAGTGTGGTGAGAGCCATCGGACCTGCAACCAAAAGTAGATTTTGGCCCAAGCAGTTTTATGGTGCGCGTTACGCCATGGTAGAAGTAGAACTTTGCAATTGTTCTGATTCTGGAGCTTTAACCCTCAGACTAAACAGACCGAAAATCGGCCCAGGATAAAGAACTACTACACATTTATTCTTCTCTTGGGAAAATTATAATAAGATCTAGGCTTAATAAAAATGTCAACCCAGTCCACAACTCAGTTGGGCCCCATTTATAGTCCAACTTCACTGTCTCTAGTCACGGATGATGGTTGATGTATGATGTTACTTTCCAAGTTTTCAATGCCCAAATCAACTAATGTAGAAATTAAAATATATTTTATGTATTTTAATGATTGTTTGAAATGTTATTATTGAGCAATGCTAGGTGTACACCCCAAATAAGATGTACATTCTACACCTATTTCATCCTGTGATGGATATTCATCAACTCGTCACATCGAAATAACGAGTAAAATTCATCCATCCTAGAATGAATAGGGTGTAAGATGTACACTCCATTTGGAGGGAATATCTAGCATTTTTTTTTTATTATTAACCCACTCTGCGAGTCTGATCTTACCCTTAAATAAATCAGGCTGAACAAGCTAGATCTGGTGGGTCAGGTCGATTTTGCTCATATGTGTTTCAAACCATGTTCGCTGCTATAGTTTGGTTCCTTTTGTTCAATCTCTTAGAAAAAGATGAACCACTTAATACATGGGTAACTTTTAATCACAAGGTTTATCTCCTCATCCTTGTCAATGTCATATCCAATAGGCAATTAAGTTGACAAGTTGCCTTCAAACATGGGAACAAAGCATGCATGCAAGAGGAAATATAGAAATTGATTGCTTACTTAGCATTATTTTTTGTAGTAGTTATCTTGAATTAATTAGAGAAACGCATCTCTTTATCTGATTCTCTTATTGGCCTAGAAACTAATAGCGACTTGACATGTGTGCCTGCTGTAAGAAACCTGCTACTAATCAATGAACAATTTACACTCGTCTTTGTGGTGGCTTAATTTATAGGTTATATATATATTTTTTCTTGCTAATTAGCTCTTAAACACTCTTTTTAGTAAGTGTTAGCCACATATTAAAGCCACTTACTTGCCGACGCGGCCTTACATCGACCCATTAAGCTTGATTCTGCAGCTAAAAGACATGTATATAATGACCCACTCAGTACCCCCCATCAACACTTGAGCGTTATCCATAAACTAAAATTACGCCAAGTGCATGCATGTCTAGTTTCTGAAGTAACCATCAAGGTTGCATGATTAATTAATGAAGATATGGGATGCCAACTATCATTTTCAGATGCTAGAGTTTGTGACATATCCATTCAATACTGTTGCAGATATGCATTGGATATTACTTTAATTGTATGCGGTGATTCGATAAGAAACATAGCGAATTAATAGTTTGGGGTTCAAATAAAGCCCGATTTTACGCAATTGATTTGCTTTTACCGTATACAATTATAGGAGTAATCAAGTTAATGATACAAAAGTTAAACAGTAAAACAGTTTTGGGTGAGGAAGAGCTAGAGAAAATTGAAACTATATGATGCATATGAGTAGTAGATTTAGCCACGTAACTTTCTTTCGATCATATATATAAATTAGTCATTAAAGCTAAGAACCAGAGTGGAACCGACCATAGGATCTTCTTTTATATACGTACCTGATCTCTTCTAGCCGTCCACTGACTCTATGATCTCTATGGTTAACTGGCCTTTGGATCATCCAAGAGCTTAATTACTTAATTCCTCTAATGCGCCCAAAGATCACTCAAAGAAAATCACATAAAAAATGTGATATGGGAGGTCTCAATCTTACCCATTTTCTCTTTCCAAATATATATAGGCTCACACCAAGCATGCACTTCAAACTCCTATATATATATATGAGTTGTCTCTTTATCAAGCTTTCTTAAACCAAGTCATGATATATATTGACCCTTTTTAGACTCTTTAATTATCATCTGATTCTCTAGCTGCAGCATGTCTCATGACTCTCATGATCTTGCTAACCTTAAGTTAGAGATTAAAGTTGGTAGACTAACTAACTTCAAAAGACAAGTGGAGGGAAACCTTTTCATTAGATACTACTTTTTTGCAGGTAATAATAGAAGGATCTCGGTCGATACCCGTGAGATCATCTCGACAAATGATCCATGCTGGAGCTAGCGAGCTCGCATTGTTCGACTGCTCAGGGAATTCAGATCACATTAATGAGCTACTCGAACCGCGTAATGTGGTGTTTGAGCTGAGGAGGAGAACTCCACTCTTTGGAAGATTTCGAGGGTCGGAGCTTCTAGGAAGAGGCGAACTGGCATGGAAAGATGTATTGGGATCAAGAGACATGTCATTGGAGAAATGCATCAAGCTTGTTTCGGCACGTAAGGCTTCAAAAGGCTTCGAGCCACCGAATTTGTTGGTTGAGACGAAGATTCGAGCTACGAATACAACCGATCAGAGGAATATGCAGAGATTTGTGAAGAGCTGGAGCAGATGCGATTGCGAGCAATGTCAATGGATGGGAAGTGAGGAAGATATATTTCAACCAGCAACTATTATTGATTAGCTTGGCGTTTTTCCATAAAATTCTTAGATATATTAAAGCATGAAATTCTTAGATATTAAAGTGTTTTTTAATATCTTATCGTGTACTTCGCGGATTAGACTGCGGTAAAATTATAGTCTCAAGGAAGATACTTTTTGAGATAATAAAACTTGTAATGGTTGCTATCATTTGGTGGGTCACTTGGCTAGAAAGAAATAGAAAAATTTTCTGAGTCAAAGAAACAGACGGCGAGATTTCTATTGGAGGAAATCAGGTTGTTGAGGTAGACTTGGAATTCCTACTGCTTGCCCTGATGATTTTCTTTTCTTTTCTTTTTTTTTTTTTTTTTTTTTTTTTTTTTATATTTTAGCGGGTTGAGACTCAATTGTCTCAGTTTGTAGCTAAGTTTATAGTTCTAATGAATGAAACGGTAGTATGCTGCTACCTTGTTCTCTAAAAAAAAAAAAAAAAACATTTTTTACTCTTTCCTTTCTTGTGGATACAGTAATACTCTTGTAATTTATTTACAACTTTGATGCCATCCAGTGTCTGGGAATTGAGCTTTCAAGAAAGCTTGGGTTCTTAGTAAATCTGGATTGCAGTTTACATAAAATTAAAAAATGTTTGTGGTTATAAATTTATTTTAAAATTTCTGTAGAGCTAATATACATGCGAGTCCCATCTTATTTATCAGTCCTGTTTTACACGGGAACATCTACAATAAGAAATGAGACAAATATTCGTAGAGGTTTTTTTTTTTTTTTTTTTCTGGGGGTGGGGGGGGGACTTTGGTAAGTGCCTTAAAAGTTGCTTAGATTGTTAAATTAGTAGCAACTGAAAGTAAACCAAAGCCCATGGACCCAATTTTCTCTATTGAGCCCAAGTACCCGACCCCCTCGGCCCACCTCAAAAACAAGCATCAACCGTCCATTCGGGATCCCATGCGCAAGCGTTCCCTCCATCCCGTGAGCCCCACTTTCTGACCGCGGGGCCCACGGCGTTGGCTTTTTCCATTCGGACAATATTGACGTAGTGTAGCGAACGCGCACGTGTCACATTCGGCGCCCTTCTGCCTTCGGAAAGTATGTTTCCTGCACTCAGTGCACCACTTACCTTGTGCACCTGCCTTCATCGGCCGTCCATTCCATTACATTCCAAATCCATCCTCGATCAAATACGTACGGCTCGGGGTACGTACGAAAGACGCGGGTATATGCAATATATATATATATATATATATATTCTTCTTTATTTATTTATTTATTTTTTCTTTTTTTTTAACCTCCGAGATATCCTTTTTTTTCTTTCTTTCTTTCGGGGTATCCCCTCGGCAGTCGGCACCACCATCTTCCTCCTTCCGTCGCTTCGATCTCTCCGCTCCCAAACCCTAGGCCAACCCCGCCGCATACAAAATGGGCGTCCAAGCGAGGGATCGCTCGAGCCGCAACGTCCGCAAGAACCGCGTCGCCGCAAAGAGCTCGGCGGAGGGCGCCGCCGCCGCCGCTAAGATTCCCCCTCCGGCGATACCCGCCGCGTCGTTCCCTTACCCTGGCGAAGCTGGAGGCTGCGGCGGCGTGGCGGATCTCGACGCGGGGTTCGGGAGCGCGAACCCTAACGCTAATTCCAGCGGGTGTGACGAATCCGGGTGGAGGTACTGCACGGAGGAGCAGCTCGAGGAGCTCCTCCTCAAGAACCTCGACCTCGTCTACAAGGAGGCGCTCTCCCGCCTCGTCGACCTCGGCTACGACGATGAGCTCGCCCTCCGCGCCGTCCTCTGCTCCGGCCACTGCTACGGCTCGTCCGACGTCCTCTCCAACATCCTCAACAACGCCATCGGCTACCTCAGCAATCCCACCTCCGCCGCCGCCGCCGACCACGACTCAACCGCCGCCGCTTCCTCCGCCGGCGCCGGCGGCGATAAGGGCTTCACCGATCTCCGCCACCTTGAGGAGTACTCCCTCGCCGGCCTCGTCTGCCTCCTCCAGCAGCTTCGCCCTTCCCTCTCCCGCGGCGACGCCATGTGGTGCCTCCTCATGGGCGAGCTCCAGGTCAGCCGCGCCAGCACCGTCGATCTCCCCGCCGGTCCTCCTCCTACCTCCTCCCCCTACCCCGCCCCAGTCACCAACAATTTCCAAACCCTCGACCTCGATCACTCTCTTCTCAAGGATCTCGAGGGTTTGAGCATTTCCGACAAGTCGCAGGAAGGAAAATCTGATCCGAACACGCAGACGATCTGCGAGCTCGTCCGTCAGATCCGCGATCTCGGGCTCCAGGTGAAGGAGCGGAGGGAGTGGGCGCAGAAGAAGGCGATTCAGGCAGCGCAGAAGCTGAGCAACGACCTCACGGAGATCAGGGTTTTGAGGATGGAGCGGGAGGAGAAGCAAAGGCTGAAGAAGGAGAAGCAGGCCGCGGAGGACGCGATGATGAAGCATCTCTCCGAGAGGGAGGATGTGATGAAGAAGGAGAGCGGGAAGGTCGACTGCGTGAACGCCGTTGTGCGGAGGCTCGAAATGGAGAATGCAGAGATCCGCGCGGAGGTGGAGGCCGCCAAGTTGACGGCGTCGGAGTTGGTCAGGCATTGTGAGGAGGGGATGAAGAAGCATAGGAGGACTTGCAAGAAAGCACAGGTAGCCGAGAAGCAGATGCGGAGGATTGAGGAAGAGATGGCCAAGGTGAAACGGAAGATAATGCAGGCCGAGCAACAGTGGAATGAGATCACTGAGGAAATTAAAGAAATTGAGGTGAGAACGAACATGACCCCAATCACAGCTTTTTTATTTGGTTGATGATAGATAAATGATAGTTTCTTCATGAGTTTAGATGGAAGGAATGTTGTCATCTTCTAATTGTGCTTAGGGGTCCAGCGAAGCTCTTGCGACTGTAATTTTTTTGAATTTTAGGTACTTATAGTTTTCATATCATATCAGTAGGATTCCGAGATGTCTGGCTAGAAAATGCGATATCATGAATTTGTGCGTCTTTAAGATTTCGTGTTATAAAGTATATAGGATGATTTTTTGATTCAAAATCGTCTTAGGTTTAGTCATCTTAGAGGCAAAAGAATCTGTCGCTTTTTCTTGCCTATAATAGGTAGTTTCCTTGAGTTGTTCCCTTTGTTCCAGATGAAATTGCAACAATCATTTCCGATAGCATAGTTAAGAATAAGAATGTTGAATCCCATCACCACCACGACAAAGTTTTTTTTTTTTGTGGTTGGGATATTTCTTTTGGTGATCATCCCACTGTCAGAAATTTTTATACGGTATCAACTATCAACCATCTAATAATATCAACACACAAAAAGGTTACCGCACTAATTGTTGGAATTCTTGAGATACCATTTTCTTCCTGTCTTGCCAAATCTATGTGATTTCTCCTGTTGTTAGGAATTATAATTCCGGATAACTTTATAGTTATTGTGTATTATTGTTTTATTATTATCTTAAACAAAGCATGCGCTATTAGGTTTTGATGACAACCATTAGAAGTCAATGATTTTCATCGTATATGTTTCTGATAAGTTACCATCATCCAATAGTAGTATTTGTGTTTTGCTTGTGCTTTTGAAGTACTGATTTTCTCTTCCTTTTAGAAGAGTAAATACATATGTTATTAAACATCTGATTCTATCCTTTTAATGCCGTTGGTTGTAAGATTTTATCTTTTTCTCGGTGGATTCAAACTTAATTTGATATCTGTGAGGCCATGAATGGTATATTGGTAGGTAGCACGGACTATCTCCTCCGCTTCTATATCAATTGTCTTTTTTTTGTTTTATTGTATCATGAGATAACACGGGACAAATTTATGAAGGCTTTGAGAATATGAAAGTAGAGCCTAGCATATTAAACCGTCCCAATTGCAGTTCTGACGGTGGATAAATGCAATATGAAGGTTGAGTACGTCAAGGGAGGCAACCTGCCAATGTAGACTCCTTCACATCAAGAGATAGTTTTCCATCTATAAATTGAGAAATCAAATACTGTGTCCAATGCATCTCAATCTATTATTAATGGTACTTCATTCTCTATTATATACCATTAAACTGATCATCGGTAGCAAGATTGAACTGTGCTATATATTATCCTTGATTGATTGCTTCCCACTTGTAGATTAAATTGATAGAAGAATCTAGGACGAAAGAACAAGCCATTGCACTGGCCGAGAAGGAACGAAGAGCCAAAGAGTCAATCGAAGCTAGCATTAAAAGAAGACAGGATGAACTTCGCCAGAAAATAGAAATAGACTCCAAGAGGTACAAAGATGACATTGGAAGGCTCGAAGAAGAGCTTTCACGGCTGCAAGCTTCTGCTGGACCAATGCAGATCAACTCCCTCCTCCCCAGTGCTTTGAATTTTAGGGATGCAGATGCAAAAAGGCCGCCAAAAGAAGCCAACGGGAAAGGGCTTAATGGGTTAAAAAAGCCACCAGAGCCCTCTCAGAAGCCTAGTAATCACCGCGAATGTGTGAGTTGCAAACATGATGAGGTGTCCGTGGTTCTACTACCGTGTGCCCACCAGGTTCTCTGTGCCAGGTGCAATGAGGACCATGAGAAGAGGGGCAAATCCAGCTGCCCCTGCTGCAACACTAAGATCGATGAGAGGATCCGCGTGTATGGTGTAAGCTCTTAGCAATATTGAAACTGAAACTATATTTCTTGCTGCCACTTATTCCAAATTAGTGCCTCAGAAGTCTCGCGTAGACCAGGACTCTGGGTAACTTTTACTTCCTAGTTGCTCTGATATGTTGAATGCTGAAAAGCAGCTATTTTGAAATATTTACATAAACAAATTTGGAAGAAGCAGCTTGTCTGTGTCATGTTAAAATTTTGATGTCTTCTTGCTTCTTATCCGTGTTCAAGATTGTAATATTTGGTTGGCCTGTTAATAACAGACACATTTAATATGCTCTCGGCTGTGGGATCTGGGGTTCTCTGCTATATTGCTGTAATTTAAACTCATTTCTTTGTGACAAAAGAAAAGACGTTTCAGAGTTCATCTGACGGATTAGAACTCTTCTCGAGTGGCACTCTCATGCGTAATTGTGCTTTACTGCCTATACATGAGGGGATTGTTTCAGAGCTTTATTGAAAATGCTCGAGATAAAAGATGACATATGGCTAAACCATCTTTCTAGGAGCGAACTTTCATCGTCTTAAGTGAGAAATGTAATCAAATATGTATAATCAAACAGATGAGATTTATAGAATTTCAAATTTATTCATTGGCATCTGTCAGTTTCTCATGAACTTAATAGCTTCGCCGAAAAGACCGGAGTACCACTAAACAGCATGAAAGGTTGTTCTACCACTAAACAACATACATGGAAGATTTTACAAGCAATAGTTGAAAAATTACAAATAGGACTGGAGTACACAATCAGAATAACCAAATTAGAAACACAATTTTCTTTTCCACTGCAGATTGAGGAACAACAGGCCTTTCAAAATGTTGCATGGAAATGCCCTACCTCTGGTAATTCCAATTCGTTTTCAGTTGTACTATTCATTGCACTATTAGGTGCCTTCAAACCTGTAAAGCATTCCGAGTTTTTTACTCTTATCTGAATATTGCAGAATACTGTGGCAAATCTTCAGGCCGTGATCATCCACTCGCTTTCATATTTTCCTTCAAGTGGAGTAACTGTTAGTTTCATTGAAGGGCGAATGCTGGTTTCAATTTAAGTACTCTCAAGGCTCGTACAAGCTTCATCCTGTGATTTATCCGTCCTATTTACCCTGATTCTGATACGCTTTCCTTTAATGTATCGATATTCCCATGTAGGCGGTGGGTATTTCTTATTTAACTTCTCGTATTTATCCAACATACCTAACTTCAAAAATACATCGCCTACCATTCTTACAATTGAACCATCTGGTCTCACGCCTAGTTCTTCCATGTCTGCAAATACCTAAAGAAAATAAAGGAAAAACAAAGTTGAATCCTTTGAAGAAGAGGAAGAAATGCGCAACATAGTAAATAATGTGGAGATTTTTACAAATTTCATAAGAACCGATGTACCAAGTAAACTGAAACCATGTATAACAGCATGCTGGCTAAGTCCACACTAAGTTTGATTGTTTGACATTCTGCCATCTTACCAGAATATAAAAGAGATGGCCGCATGTTGAAGTACGAAAATAAAGCACTGTAAACGGCAAAGGCATGGCAGACATACTTGTGTCTGCTTATCGTGCAGTTGATGTTATACGTAAAAAATAAAATAAAAGGAGCACTGTACCCAACCCAAGGAAAGAAACACACTATATTGCATCAAAGTAAAAAGCCTATAACATAAAATGGCTAAAACAACGTAAAGGCAAGATGGTGATGAGAAATCTCCTTTCTTAAATTAGTTCTGACTTACCTTCTTGCTGCATTAGTTACTTAGATTTGCCCTTATGTATTGCAAAACTACCCAGCTCAATAATTATGCCTGTCTTCTAATGGTTGCACACAGATAAAATTATCTAAATAAGGGTGGTCGAGTAGTAATCGAAATAAGAGTCGTCCAGCCAGTTGAGATCTATGATCGTTTCTCACATATATAGAACTTATGGTTATTTATATAGACTAGATCTGTAGATCCACATCACATATTTCAGTTAAAAAATTACAATGGTGGGCAAAATAGATGATTCATACGCAAAAAGATTCAGAAGGTCCAAGAATTACTTTGGAGTCATTGGCTACAGTCTCATTCAAGATGATTAATTCTCAAGCCAATCATATATTTCTACACAACCTTAGAGCTCTCAGGGCGATTATTGTCGTAACTAAGAGAACGTCATTTTCCTATATGGAATTCAGCCAGCTATTTCACTTAATCAAAAAACAGCTAGTCAGTCTTACATTCCAAATATTGTCAAGCCAAAACTGAGAGGATTAGTTCATGACCACTTATATAGGATTCTATAGTTTAAAGAAATTTGTTCACCTATGTAAAGCATGACAAGCGAAAATGACTGATAAAAAACTATTTTATGGTACCTCAAACATCTTTTCGTGCATGCCCCTGCTGTAATAGAGTGATATCATTTTCATAAAGAAAACACGAGGCAGACTTTCCAAATACTCGGAAAATATCTTCATCCACAGTTCCTCTGCCTCTTCAAGGCGCCCATCTTCAGCTAAAGCATTTAACAAAGTATAGTAGCTCCCCATGGTTTTTCCCTGACCTTTGCTTAACATCCACTTAATCACCTACAATTAAATCATCCGTGTCTGTGTATTTACAATAAATCAAGCATACGCAAAAGAAAACAAAATACAATAGCACGGTAAAGTCTCCTCTTTCTGAATACCTGTATTATTCTTTTCCACTCCTTTTGGGTCTCAAGGGTTTTCAGTGTTTTTTTCACTACAATAAGAGGAAATTCTAATTCCCAAGCAATGAATGAATCAAGAGCTCCATAAACTTCCTCCTTGACATTTGATAATCCTTTTACCTGTAAGATAAACAAAGTAGACATTTAACAAAGTGAAATATCTGAAAGGTGAACAAGTTTGAACAGAATCATAAATGTTAATTACCAACGTAGTTACTGCTTGAACGCTTTCGTAATAAACAACTTTACCATCAGCGCACACATTGTTTTATAGATTCTATAGCCCAATGCGCCAATGCCACAATGTGCATGTTAGAAAATGAAGACCATATACTGCCTAAGAAATTAAAAGTCACCTGATTTTTATCTGAACCTTAGATAATTAATCTTTTATTTTCCCTGAAACATTATGATTTTACGGTGAACATGACCAATTCAAAGATTTCAGTCAAATTGCTAAGGAATTTATCATATTATAAGGACAATGTTTGCTCCTGTCTAAACACAAACTGCAAATTCAAACAAACCTCCTAAAGTGAATTCATCTTAAATAGTTGAAGAGAAAACTAAGATTGGTTCTTTACAAGGTAAAGCTTCTTTTATGCCATAAACAAAATTTGGAGTGTATGATATAGGTGAGCAGCACAAAAGAAAATATGGTCAAAAAGTAAAGCTATGCGCATGCTAATCAAAACGTAAAGCTATATCCATGCTAAGTAGTGATAAACCTCAGTTAAACATGTCACTTCACTGACATATTACAAAAGCATCATAACAGAAATAAAACTAGGTTGTTCTGGCCTGAACAATAAAAAATTTTCTTTTAATCCAAGTATAGTAGGAAATCCTTCAAGAGACATACAAAAATGATAAAAGATTAGATGAAGCTAATAGGGAAAACAGAGTTCTTCAATACTTGAAAATTTTTGGTTGTACTTGAATTTTTTAAAAATTCTGCCATTCCCTGTTTCAGCGGGGTAAACTGCAGGAAAGAAAGCCTTAAAGAGGAGTATGTGGCAAAACATAAAAATCAGATACAATGTTGTTTTCCTTAATGCTCTTGTGACTCGGAAAGTTAGATTCATGGCATTATGTGAATCAGTAGAGTCAATTGTTCACACGAACACCACAAATGGCATAAATAAAAATATTCCTATTTAAGTAGAATACGCCTTTAAAGGGAGCTGCAAAACCAATGACATTAAAGTGGTAAAATACGGCATCATAGCAATTGGCTTGACATAGAACTTCAAAACAGAAGTGAACGGAAGTCTGCGTGCACATAGGCATTTACAAATATGGGATAAAATGCTAACTTGTTAGTTATAGTTGTAATTGCTAAAAAACACAGATCATCATAGACAATATATAGGCAATTGCAGCAGTAGAAGTGCGGAGGAATCTCACACAGTCAACAAGCTTTTGTGACTTTGAAATTGTCCCAATTCTTTTCCGCGATTTCCACACACGAGGGTATCTGGGTCTAGGGCCCCTTGCACCACAAACCTGACATATAAGATGAACTTGATTAATTATGACGTATAAATATGGCGCATGATTCCAGAACAGTGACCTGAAGTTGCCACGCTAGATACAACCGAAAAACGGATAATTATGTGCGTGATTTTGAAAGAGAGTTACAATTTGAGAAATTTCGAGAAGGGATAGGCAGGAGAATGAAAACGATTCGAATATGATTCTATATAGCATTTTTTGACGAGAAAGAAACCGATTGCAGCTTTATAGTCGGTGATTTAAGCAAATTAACAATTAGCTTTCCCAAAAGAGAAGGTACTCACAACTACATGGTTGAACTTTCGAGTAAGCGCGGTCATATCCAATCTCCCCACCATCACCGGCGAAGTATACCGCAAACTCAGCATTCTGAAAATGCACGCAACTTAAAATTAAAATCGGTCCGATGGCATGATGCAGCATCTGGTGACAAAAAGAAAGATGCAAAACCAAGAGTGCGAGGAACAAAAAGCATGATTCTAATGGAAGGGGGAAAAAAAAATGATCATATACAAATTTTCTGCAACTGCTACAGCTGGTTTATTCTGCTTGACAATAAATTAAAGTGCCTTCAGAATCAGATTTATACATCAGAAAGATCCCACAACCTCTTTCGCGAATCCTTGCACGCAACAATACTTTCTCCATCTAAGCAGTGGGGGTATTATGAGACAGGAAAATAAATTGGTTTAATGTTGCAATTATGAGTTTAGGAATTTGTTCTTTTCTTCATCAATCTGGAGATACAAACACTCAACAAAACTTTCGTAACCTGATACGCTGAAATATCAGTAGTTACTAAAATGGAAAATCGAAAGAAATTATCTTACAGAAAGGGAAAACTCAAGTACTGTAATAAGAGAATAAAAAGGGGAATAACAAATAAGAAGGAATAAACGTACAGTGGATTCATCACTCTCATAATAATAAACAATAAACAATAAACAATAAACAATAAAGGGGGAGGAGGGTTTTAATACTACCTATCTATGAATGATGCTGTGTGAGGTCGAGTGAGATTTGAAGAAGAATAAGATTGTGCAGTGAGCGGGGTTCCGTTGCCTCCCAGCCCCAGGGAAAGAGATGAAACAACGCTTAAAAAAAAAAAAAAAAAAAAAAAAGGTAAAAAAAAAAAAAAAAAAAAAAAGGTAAAAAAAAGAAGAAAAAAAAAAGGTAAAAAAAAAAAAAAAAAAAAAAGGTAAAAATTATTAGATATTTTAGTCGCGCCGACTCCACTGGGGATCGAACCCAGAATCTCTGGTTCCGTAGACCAGCGCCTTATCCATTGGGCCATGGAGTCTCGGTTATAGTTAATAAATTAATATATTTATTAAATAAATGTAAATAAAAAAGTGCTTCATATAATACGACCCGGATGTTAATGATAACACCGACACGCAGAAACCGAGTCTCCTCACTGTATACTTCCAATCCATCATCCATGGAAGAAACGGGGAGGAACAGCTCTCGACCTCCCATGAAGCGCCCCCTCCCCCTCTCCGACGACGATGACTCCGATCGCCACCCTCCCGAGTACGCTCTACTCCTCTTCTTTCTCCTTCGTTTCTAGGGTTTCCTCTTCCCACTTGCGTGTAGTATATGACTCTCAGGGAGCGGAGGGCGAGGTTCCCCAAGGGCAAGAAGCCGAAGAAGGGCGACTCCGCCTCCGCCGCCGCCGCCGTCCTCGGCAGCTTGATGAACCCCGAGATCGCCGCTAAGCAGCGCGCGAAGCGCCGCAAGCTGACTCGGCAGGACGAACCCGACGAAGTCTCCGCTGCCGAAGTCCGTTACGAGGTTGGTTCGATCATCGTGTTGCGCATTGATCCGCTGTTAATTTCAGTCTCTTGATTGATTCCTCATTTTAATTTTTGATTGATTCCTCATTTTGGGAGCTTAGTATTGTCTATACTGATAAATTAATGTATAAATACCTTAATGGGGACTGAATTTAACAGGACGATGTGAACTTCGTTGATGACGGTATCCGAATCGAGCCGTTTAATCTTGAGCAAGAGAGAGAGGAAGGTTATTTCGATGCAAATGGAAATTTTGTGGAATACAAAAATAAAAATCAAATCAAGGTGACTTTTTTTTTTTTCTTCTTTATTTGCAACTGTTTTTTATATGCATAATACGCTCTTCTGGCATGTATTTATGTATACTATGGTGTCTGTTGGCATGTATTTAGTTATGTATCACTTGATCTAGGACGCATGGTTGGATAGTGTGGAAGTGGACACGCGATTTGCCGGAAAAGTCCCGGAGAAAACGGATGCCGACGATAACTACCATGACCTCTCGTCCGAGGAAGTTGGGAAAATAAAAAGAAGCATAGCCAATGTTCTTCAAGCTGGGGAAACGGTGAGTTTTGATAGGAGTGAACTGACTATTTTATTTGCGACAGTAGCGCAATCAGCATAAACTACCTTCTGCTTAGATGTCTAATTGGTTTACAGCATTAAGATGATTGAATAAATCATCCTTAATATTTTTCATCGAAAGATAACTTCTTTGAAGGTCTTTGGGATGTCGCGCCATGTATGGGATTGCGAGTTTCACTGTTCTGTAAACGAACTGAATCTCTTCCTTTCTTTCCTTTTTCAGATCATACAGGCTTTGAAGAGGTTGAAAGGGACTTCGACTGACAAGCGAGGAAAGATGTCTGAAGTCACAAAGCAGATGTTTGATCAACTGACTGAAGGCGCCGTGAAATTGATGGAGAATGGCGAGTATAGTTAAGTATAAGTTACCCGCTTTTAATCGCGTGTTTGTTGATGTAGAAATTGTTGTTCGTTGAGTATGATCTGTAATAAGTGTTATTTTATCTTAGTACGCTTCAGAAGTGTGTTGGGCTGGCAAATATGCCATTCCACATTTCTCTTTCCTTGGAAAGTTCCATAGCTATTCAATGTGCAAAATTTCTTAATACCAAGATATCTAATTTACTTCCAATTGTATGAATAGCTGTTCTGCTCCATTCTTACCATAATCTTATCATTTATCACTTCTTGCACAGATGTTTACCATGAAGAGCGAGAGATCTTTGAGCGGGAAGCAGGTTAGTTTATTCTCTTCTCTTTAATCTAGCATCCGGTAAGTATCTTACAAAGCAATTGTAAAGCGTCTTTAGAAATTTGTTTGGTTTTTTAATGGCTGTCTGATTTTTATTTGTGCTCACATCCATCCTTCCAATTTCATTTTGCCGTATGCCCTTGCAGTGTTTCAAATAGCTCTTGTCTAAAGCTTCATTGATTTCTCATTAATCTAAGTTGTAGTGTGCATAATATGTTTTTGAATAAGAAGGATAGGTCTTAGTTCATTAACTTGTTCTTTGCATGATAGTTAGTGTGTTATAATTTAGTAAAATCTGTCTTCGATTTTACTGTTTTTGTTTCTTGGTAACTATCCTTTTAATTTCCATGTAAATTCTTTTTATATCTAGAAGTCATTGGATATGGGTGCTAGCAATCTCGTGTCTTGTGTTGGATTTCATATTATTGTAGGACTTTCTCGAAATTTCCTTCATGTTTTGGAACACAACATTATGTTTCTTATTACCATAACGTACAAGTCTTTAGCAACTTTCGTGGAGTCATATAAATTTGACTTGGTTTGCCTCAATTTTTGTCCTTTACAGAAGGTTATGAACGGTTAGCTCGTGCACGGGGTGGATCATCAGGCAGCTCCAATGGTGAAGCTTCTGATTCCAAACTTGTGGAAGATATTTTTTCCAGTACTGGAGAGCACGAATCACATAACTCATCAATATGGGACATTGGCACTGGTTCTTCAGCGGCAAATGTCTCTACCCTTCCAGTTTCATCTAGTGATGGTAATGATAAGCTTGACATGTTTGGGGATGACGATGACGATGCTGATGCCAATCTGCAGTCTGACCCGAATGCTACGGGTTCAGTTTCTACTTCCGAAGTTCCTGTAACTAATTCAGGAGGCTCAGGTTCGTCACAGAACTTGGACTGGTAGTAAATTTTATCGATTCTGGAAGATTGTTACTTTGGGAACCGGCATGGGATTATTTGATTTATTATAGCATAATAATGGTAGTCATTTCTGTTTGGATAATTTTTACTTGTGCCGATGTGCAGAAGCTGCTGATGGAGGATTGGGCTCCGATTACGTGTATGATCCTTCATCAGGGTAGGTCATGCAGCTATATGTTTTTTCCCCGCTTAATCAAGTACCATATTCATTATATGCAGGATCTATTTTGTCACCTCTGTACTATCTGATTAGATTGTAATTTATGTTCAGACTGGAAGACATCAAAACTAATGAAATAAAGTATGCTCTATCGTACCTTGAATTGCAACTAGTTATGGTAGGGACCTATTTCATATTTTGCTAACAAATATACTTTTGCTAGTTTTTTAAATTGCCTTCTAAAAGCGATTGGACTTGCATATTTACATGCCATGTCTTGGTCACTCTAGGAGTTAGGAACATATCTAACAAAGCAGGTGTTTTGAGTAACTTTTTTGGGTCATGGTCGTGCCATGCAACTTCAGTAATGAGGGTGGAGGAAATTCTGTGGTTCGGGTTTTTAGCTTGAGCGCTTGCTCTCGGTGAAGTATTTATTTATACTTTAGCGATAATTGATATCCTTTTGGTGAGAGAAAACGGTTTTAGCTAGTTGGACTATTGTAACATTTTTGACAGCTGAGGTGTTCTTTCTTTGCTTGTAAGCAAAATTATTACTATATTGTTAGGACATGTTTTGCAGCTGTACTTTCATTCCTGTTTTTTTTTCTTTGTAGAACTATATCTGTGAGCTCCTTTTTTGGCATTTTGGTTGTTATTTTCAATAGTGTGTTGGTTCGGTTGTTTGTTTACTTGCAAGCATCTTTTTTGCAATAATATGTATGGTCATCGTAAACCTTTGCCGTCCTTTTCCAGTTACTACTATAGCATCAGCTTGGGCTATTACTATGATCCAACATCTGGGCTTTACTGCTGTGCCTCGACAGGGACTTGGTAATTATGTGTTACCTTTAGTTAATAAATACGTCTTTTGTTTCTGTGTAGACCAACCTGCCGACAATCTCAGGTGGTATTCACTGAGTTTCAAACTGGCATGTATCTTTTTTCTTTGTAGTTGTTGTTGTATTCATGTAGCTAATCCCCATATCTAAGTACTGTTCCTATGTCACTGTTGTCCTGCAAAGGGACCTGTCTTGACATTTGAACCACATAGTGATTGAAATTCTTTACCTCTACTTTTATTTCACTAAGAGCTTAAATATTTAAATCAGCAAAGGCCTTGTATGGTTATGCTTCCCTTTTTTCTGGTTTCTGTTAACTCGAATGCTTGGAATTGAATACTCTGCAGGATGGGCTTATACATTATTCCTATTGGTGTTTAGCTTATAATGTACCCTCACTAGAGGTGAAACACCGTCTTCTTTCCAGAAAGGGAAAAAAAGCGAAAGTGCTGCAATGAAGTTTCTGTTCTTTTGTTTCCAAACAAAACTAATAGGTGTGTAGATCGGAAACAAGCCCATTAAATCATATAGAATCTGAGTTTTCAACTAACAAAGAAATGGAAATGTTACTAAACAAGATCTAAGATGTTTGTCGCCTCCTTCCTGTCAGCTCAATATTTGTTTTCCTGTGAAGTTGAAAATTGTTACTATAGAACTTTCTTCCCTAGCTGGTATCATACGGTGATGTTTGGTCCATATATCAACCCTTTACTGATAAATAAAGCTTTTTTACTTGCATATTTTTATCTATTGTTCAAGCGACAGATACATGCTTGTGGACATATGATCGATGTGCCTCTGTATTAATCCTATTTTTGTTGTGCAGGTACTCATTTGATGAGCAAAGTGGTTCATACAAAGAAATTCACAGTGCAGCCTCCTTGGAAAGCTAAGATCATGCGAGATATGAAACTTAATTGCTTTTGACCACGCAAATGACGCAACAAAAATGTGAGATATGAAACTTATGTATGAGAAAGGATTTGACATTCTGTCTTGCAGGATTATGTATTTTTACCTCTTTTTTTTTTTTTTTTTTTTTTTCTTCTGTCACAATCTACTAGTTTGTTTAGCAGAAGGCATGATTCACCATTGTGCTAGAAGGGGAATAGCTTTTCCATGTTCACTGCCTTTTCTCCATGTAATCAAAAGTTGCTTTTTTCTTTGTTGTCTCCTCTTTTCAGTGAATCACTGAAGTTAACCTTTGTGTTTTATCGATTGCTTGGTTTACGAAAGTGAATATAAAGATCATTGTACCAAAGTGAAATGGTGAAATGAGTTATAACTAAATTTTATTTTTTTGACTTAAGCTCAAAAAGTTTTAATGTTGGAAAAAGTAAGGAGCCTATGAATAAGGTTTGGTGTAACTTTCATGTTTGAATTTATTTTAATCTTTTGAGTTATAACTTAAATTTGAATGCGAATTATGAGTTTAATTTTGCATTTTGAATTTTAAAATGAGAATTCAAATTCAACATGAAGTTTTCAATCTACATTGTTGAATTTAAAGTTTGGATTTAAATTGTTAATCCAAATTTGGATTCCAGTTTTATTTTGTAAAATCAATTTGAATTCAAATATTTAAATTTAAATTTGAATCAAATTAATTTCACTGATGAGCTTCAACTTGAACATTGAGTTCAAATTGTGAATTTAATTCTATGTTTTGAATTTGAACTATAAATGTAAATGTAAATTTATTTTTAAATTTATGTTTAAAATTGAGCATTGATAATTTAATTAAATTTTTTTTTATCAAATTGTGAATCATACTTTGCATCCAAACTATAGATTCAAACTATTTAAATTTGAATTTAAAATTTTAATTTGTGTGTTGAAATTTGAAATTAAATTTAAATCTACCTTACGAATTTTAATTCAAATAATGAGTTCGAATGCCCAATTTCAAATGTCAATGCAAACTTGAATTTCCATTTTAATTTTAATTTTAATTCAAATTATGAAGTCATATTTGAAATCACAATTTAAGATCAAATGTTAACTTTAAATTTGATTCGACTTATGAGTTCAAATTTGAATTCATGCTTTAATTATCAAGTTCAAATTTGATTTCAAATGTAAGTGTGATTTTAGAATTTAATTTCGGTTATGATTTGTAACTTAAATTTCGTTAATATGGTACGCCATACATTTTCAAAATTTATTTATAAATTTTAAGTTTTAACTATAAATTTGAAGTTAGATTTTTAATTCAAATTGCGAGTTTAATTTTTTTTACTCTTTATTATTCACTTATTTATATATAACCAAACAATCAAAACTAAAGTATAGTTTTTTATTTTTCACTTTATAACTGATCAAACAATGGAATTCAAAAAATATTTTTTTTAAAAAGCACTTTTGTAAAGTTAAAAATAAAATTTTTAAAAGTAACCTTTTTTTTTTTTTTTTTTTTTCTTTAGTGAGACTTAATTATGAGAGCAAAATGATCATGATTAATAGTCATGAACAAGCAGTGTAGCTAGGGGCAATTAATAATTTCAGTCTTTGTGCATGATGTCTCCATATGTGTAATACCCAATAGCTTTATAAAAAGAATTTATATATATATATATATATATATATATATATATATATATATATATATATATATATAGAGTCCGGCTAGAATACTATCGATAACACCAAATAATTGGTGCTATCAAATTTTCAGCCGTTGGATGAAAAGATATGCGGTTGGGATTATAGTGGTCTCCTAAGATTTTTACTATTCAACCAACCATTTAGTAAACTCTAGGGGACCACTATAATTCCAACCATATATATATATATATATATATATAGTCTTTGGTTACTATACTATTTAGCAGCATTAAGTCATTTGTACTATTAATACTATATTTTTTTTAAGAATAATTTTTCCATAGTGTCATAATTTTTTTTTGGTATTTATATATAGTATAGTACTAGACTACTATACTAGTGTATATATATATAGCTTGGCTACTAAATTAACTAGAGACAATACCAACCACTAGTATAGTAGCCTAGTACTATACTATATATAGATACCAAAAGAAAATTATGACACTATGAAAAAATTATTCTTAAAAAAATATAGTATTAATAGTACAAATGAATTAATGCTGCTAATAGTATAGTAGCCTAAGATAGATATATATATATATATATATATATATATATATATATATATCCAAAAAAGAATTATGACAGAAAAATATTCTTAAAATGATATTTTTAAAACATCTAGTAAATGTCCATATCCAATGACATTAGAATTAGTTGAATATCCTGTAACAAAATTAGTTTATATGAATATATTTTTAAGATATTTTTGTGTAACTATTCTATTTATATTGTAGCTATATTCAAAATTAATTATAGTAATATTTTTAGGATTTCTATAATAAATTTATTGTAGTAACATGATAATTAGTGAAAATCATTAATAGCAAGATATCAATCACATTGCCTTAAAAATATATCTGTATAGAATTCAATTATTACACAAAAGAAAAAAAAAAACAAAAACATAACATAAAAAGCAGAAGCATTCTAATTAATCTACATACCATCTACTAATATATATATATATATATATATATATATATATATATATATGTAGTAACCATGATTTTAAAATCCAGAATTCAGGTTTAAATAATTTCCAGAATTATTTAAATAGCAAAAATTAGTAGATAGTAGTGCAACAGTGGCCCTAAAATGTCGACTTTTGATCGGGGTCTGATCTGGAAAATCCGAGATCACCATTGCGATCGTCTCGTCGAAACATAGAAGTTTCATATTCATATGTTTTCGATCCGACGGTCGGATCTTCCAGAAATCAGAAATCAAAAAGCGGGCCCCGCGACTTAAAGTGAATAGTAACCCTCGGTTTTTAATCCCTCGCTTTCACTAATGGCCGAACCACTATCTAGAGTTTTAACCTAGAGGTATGAGTAATGGATCCTAGCTATTTTCGACGTTCTGAGCGCAATGGCACTGACGGATTTCGCGTTTGGCGACCCGGGTGCATCGAAGTGCGTGCCACGCGCTATATTGAGTCGAACTTTATGGAACGACTTTTAATCCGGGCGTCGAACGAACCAAACAAACACGCTACCTGACAGGTCTCGACGAGCCGGACGTCGTGGCGAAGTCCGCTTCGCAAAACGGCGACCGGATTGTCTCGAAATGCGTGAAAGGTGCCGAAAAAAGCGGGTATTTTGAAGAAACCTTAATATTTTATGTATCAAAATTAACAAGCTTAATTCACTAAGGTTCTGAATGCAATTGTGAGCTACAGCTGGGTCCTTAAGGCTTAGGGTTTCTTGTACAAGGGTTATTTTGCAAAATTGCAAAATCTAGCATTTATGCAAAGGTGTCTCTTGGTCTGCCCGTGGAGGTTACACGAGGTGGCTCTTGGGATTTCCTAACTCCCAAGAGTTATTCCTCATAAGCCTCGGATGCTGGGGTGGCCGAGGGAGATCACCCCATTGAGAAAAAAAATCCGAGTGAGAGAGAAGGGTGAGGATTGGAGAGAAGTTGCTCCAACTAGGGTTCCTGGACTTCTGGGAGTTCTTCTGCTTCCAGGTGAGCAAACCCGAGCTTGCTGGAGGCTGCGCGTGGCCGTGGAGAGAACCGGCTTCTTCCTCATCTTCTCCAACTCCGGCGAGGTGAGTCCTATTGATCCAATGGTTTTTCAGACCCAAGACCTTTGGAAGTATCTTCCCTATAGCCTAAGGATTATTTCCAGACCACCCATGAAATGGGAAAAGCTCCGGTTGGCCGGCGGCCAAGTTGCACCGCCGGAGCTCCGCCCCGAGCTTTCTTTGCTTACGGCGATTTTTAATGAAAAGTAAAGTGATGGTCTTCTTCCTATTGACCTGTTCTTGCTTCCCTCCAAATTTGGAGTGTTTTGATGCTGTGTGGAGGTGGTGCGGAAGTGCCCTAGTTTGGGGAAGATGACCTCTTCGGCCGAGCTTGTTGCTCCGGCGCCGGCGAGGCTTCCCACCGCCGGCCACATGTACAGGAAGCTTTATTGGGTCGAGGGGTATCCACCCATGCTTTTGCATGGCAACCATGCAGCCCGAAATGGTGGGTGCCATGGTTGACCCGAGTTTGAGGCCGTTAATGGCGGCCGGCCGTCCGGCGATCTCCGACGACAGGGACATGGCCAGAGCTTCTCAAAAGCTTGCTAGAAAGCTTGTGGTGCTGTTCTTTGCACCTTAAAGCGGACAATAGCAAAGTTGCCATTGTTGAAGAAAAGCTCGAAATGGAGCTTTGCTCCACCGCCGTCGCCGCCGTGTTTTGTTGCCGGCCACTGGCACAGAAAGTTTTCTTGAGTGATTTAGCACCTAGGTGGCCAAGTCATTTGATCCCAGAATGCCTTAGGTTGCTGGTCACGAATTTCAAAGCAATGGAGTCATCTTTTCCACCTTGCCCGCAGCCAACCATGGGTGCAAAGATGCCCCAGGCTTGCAGGGAGTTGGTAGAGGAGGTATGTGGAAACTTTCCTTCCAAGTTTGAGGGCTTAAGGTGCAGAATTGGCTGAGAACCAACTCGGGGAAGTTGTTGTGAAGCTTTGTATATATGGTGCATGCCAAGTGTTTGAGGAAATGTCTCAAAGAACTTCGAGGCAGAATTAAGCTTCAAGTTGTATATCAAACTTACTCAGGAAGGTCCCCTGAGCTTGATGCTCACTTCAGATCAATCTTGATCTGTGGTGGACAAGTGGTTGGTGCCTTATGAACTTATGTGAGAGCAAGGGCTTGGTTCGGGTTGAACCAGCAAACCTGGGCTGCATCTAGGGCAAGCCCTGTGATCCTGGCATTATCCAGAGATGGTTTGATATAGAAAGTTTTGTCTGGAAATATGTGGATTCAAAGATGAGTCATAACCAAGCCTTAATGCAATAATTGATTAAAAACAGTGTTAGGGTCTGTTTGGAAAATTGTAAAAGTGTACTCCTGGGTATTTTGGGGTCACTGAACGCGATGCTCGCGTTAAAAACAGAGTTGGAAGTCTCGGAGAAACAAAAATGCAAAAAGGGCTATGTTAGAGGAGAGTTTTATGACCCCGAAGTTTTCCTCGGTTCCGTGCTGCCGCAAATTGGTGAGCACGGTGTTCAGCAAGATAAATGTCACCTGCTGGAAGTGACGGTTCGTTAAAATGAATTTCCAGTAAAAAGAACGAGCGAAAACAGTGCTAAAAAGAGGTTTTAAGTTGATTTGAAACTGTTAGATTAAAAGTTAAGTTAATTCCTGACACATATGTTTAATTCAGGTCTGTTCGATCTACATCTGGTTTTCAAGTGATCTGTCGATACAAATCAGTCGCCTGCGATTTATCAGGTGGGTTTTAACTTCGGTCCGAGATCTTTTCGGACCCTCGGTGTACGGTATGGTTGGACTCCTGTTTTTGGTAACCTAGTTTATCTTGAGCCTGTCTGCCTTTGGTTGCAATATATATTGCTGTTAGTTGCTTTGACTGATTGGCCATTTCGTAGTTGCACTCCTATGCTTGATTATTATATTGATCTACCAATGCTTGAGCCTGCCTTCCTTTGATTCAGTTATTTGCTACGTCATACCTGGCTTTATGCCTGATTATGATCTTCTTAGTGATCTTACCATATCTGCTGATTAGTGTTTCCAGTGGTTATATTATTGCTCTACATATTGCCATGCCTGTTTGGTCATCTGATAGTTGAGCTACGCCTGTTATCAGTTCTATTCTGCCTTACAGGATTATTCTTAGTTGCCTCTGGTATTTATATCTTATCTTGGAAACTTTCCATGGGTATGAGTAAGCCTGTTTGTCCTGTCGATCAAATGATACACTGCTGAGCACATAGATTTGTTTAACTGATGTTTTTACCGAGCTTCGTAGGGTCGCCGGAGTCTGTTCTTGTTTGATAGGACCAAAGAAAATTGCTCTGCGAGGTTTGGAAACCCAGCTTCGTAGTGTCGCCTGAGTCTTTCTTGTTTGATAGGACGAGGGCATGCTCTTCGGGTGTGGACTTTTCAAACAGTTTTCTTAAAAATATGTGTTTAAGTTTTGTATCATTGGGTTGGTCTGCATGATTGAGTTGAGTTTTTCGGTTGAGCTTATGCTAGATTGAGATTTGCCGTGGTCTTGCATATGAGTTGAGATTCATTGATTTGATTATTGCTCCCAGTGGGGATTTTCCGGCTTTTTGCCGATTACCCGGTCATTGGACCGCCAGTTTGAGCATTTGCACATGATTCGCCCGCACCGTTGTTCTTCACGTACACTAGCGGACTGATCCCCCGTAGCGGTGTACTTTACCGGTAAAGTGGTTAGCTGGGCAACCCGTGACCCTAGTTTGGGGAATGTCAACCAGTGTGCCAAGAGGGCAGCCTTGCCTGAGGTCTTGTGAAGGCCAATAGGTAGCTTGTGTTGGGTCTTTGTGTTTTCATCTATTTTGATGCATGTGTTGTTTAATTGCTTTAATATGCTTCTTTGATTCTTTGATCTGGCTTCTAGTTATCTACCTTTATATGATTCTATGTGATGCCTCTGATTATAGTTTCATTGTTATCTTGCTGATTGTCCTAACTCCTTTATGTGTTGATTATCTGATACATGTTTTCAATTCTGCTAAATTATCTCCTATGCTTGTACCCAGATTATGAGTTTTGCCTTCTTTATAGCACCAGTTATATATCTGCTTTACCCTAACCCATGGTCTATGCATATGTTGCCTGTTCAGCTGCTTTTATCATAACTCATGATTTTGCTATCCTCGAATTAAATACAGTTCCATGATTATTTTTCTGCCACACCTAACTGGGATTATATATCTGTTAATCTTCATGATTGCCTATCTGACTTATTCTAACCCCTGATTATTACTATCCTCTAGTATTGTATACCAGTAGGTACGATCTGCTATTTCTCGGCTCGTCGTGCCCACTGGGATACACTCCGGTGGTATCTCACACCCTCGGGTGACTGTGTTTCAGGCCGAGGCGGTGCTGGGATTCGGGACGTGTTGGTGAGATTCGTGTTAGATGTTGACCCTGGACAGCCAGAAGTTCATGTATTATTTGATGTTGAACGGAAAGAGTGTATTCAGATGTAAAAATAATTGAAGTAATTGTAAACTTTTGCATGTGTTTACGTAGTTATACTCTGCTGATTGTTGCCAGCTAGCCGTGCATATATAGAAAAGGCTCAATTTCTTGGGATTGGTACTCTTCTATATAGTTTGGCGGTCTTTCATTGCCCTGTTTGTTTTTTTGCAA
>CM055060.1:55520107-55610419 GCA_029204045.2 Tillandsia leiboldiana | reverse complement strand
ATATATATATATGTAGTAACCATGATTTTAAAATCCAGAATTCAGGTTTAAATAATTTCCAGAATTATTTAAATAGCAAAAATTAGTAGATAGTAGTGCAACAGTGGCCCTAAAATGTCGACTTTTGATCGGGGTCTGATCTGGAAAATCCGAGATCACCATTGCGATCGTCTCGTCGAAACATAGAAGTTTCATATTCATATGTTTTCGATCCGACGGTCGGATCTTCCAGAAATCAGAAATCAAAAAGCGGGCCCCGCGACTTAAAGTGAATAGTAACCCTCGGTTTTTAATCCCTCGCTTTCACTAATGGCCGAACCACTATCTAGAGTTTTAACCTAGAGGTATGAGTAATGGATCCTAGCTATTTTCGACGTTCTGAGCGCAATGGCACTGACGGATTTCGCGTTTGGCGACCCGGGTGCATCGAAGTGCGTGCCACGCGCTATATTGAGTCGAACTTTATGGAACGACTTTTAATCCGGGCGTCGAACGAACCAAACAAACACGCTACCTGACAGGTCTCGACGAGCCGGACGTCGTGGCGAAGTCCGCTTCGCAAAACGGCGACCGGATTGTCTCGAAATGCGTGAAAGGTGCCGAAAAAGCGGGTATTTTTGAAGAAACCTTAATATTTTATGTATCAAAATTAACAAGCTTAATTCACTAAGGTTCTGAATGCAATTGTGAGCTACAGCTGGGTCCTTAAGGCTTAGGGTTTCTTGTACAAGGGTTATTTTGCAAAATTGCAAAATCTAGCATTTATGCAAAGGTGTCTCTTGGTCTGCCCGTGGAGGTTACACGAGGTGGCTCTTGGGATTTCCTAACTCCCAAGAGTTATTCCTCATAAGCCTCGGATGCTGGGGTGGCCGAGGGAGATCACCCCATTGAGAAAAAAAAATCCGAGTGAGAGAGAAGGGTGAGGATTGGAGAGAAGTTGCTCCAACTAGGGTTCCTGGACTTCTGGGAGTTCTTCTGCTTCCAGGTGAGCAAACCCGAGCTTGCTGGAGGCTGCGCGTGGCCGTGGAGAGAACCGGCTTCTTCCTCATCTTCTCCAACTCCGGCGAGGTGAGTCCTATTGATCCAATGGTTTTTCAGACCCAAGACCTTTGGAAGTATCTTCCCTATAGCCTAAGGATTATTTCCAGACCACCCATGAAATGGGAAAAGCTCCGGTTGGCCGGCGGCCAAGTTGCACCGCCGGAGCTCCGCCCCGAGCTTTCTTTGCTTACGGCGATTTTTAATGAAAAGTAAAGTGATGGTCTTCTTCCTATTGACCTGTTCTTGCTTCCCTCCAAATTTGGAGTGTTTTGATGCTGTGTGGAGGTGGTGCGGAAGTGCCCTAGTTTGGGGAAGATGACCTCTTCGGCCGAGCTTGTTGCTCCGGCGCCGGCGAGGCTTCCCACCGCCGGCCACATGTACAGGAAGCTTTATTGGGTCGAGGGGTATCCACCCATGCTTTTGCATGGCAACCATGCAGCCCGAAATGGTGGGTGCCATGGTTGACCCGAGTTTGAGGCCGTTAATGGCGGCCGGCCGTCCGGCGATCTCCGACGACAGGGACATGGCCAGAGCTTCTCAAAAGCTTGCTAGAAAGCTTGTGGTGCTGTTCTTTGCACCTTAAAGCGGACAATAGCAAAGTTTCCATTGTTGAAGAAAGCTCGAAATGGAGCTTTGCTCCACCGCCGTCGCCGCCGTGTTTTGTTGCCGGCCACTGGCACAGAAAGTTTTCTTGAGTGATTTAGCACCTAGTTGGCCAAGTCATTTGATCCCAGATGCCTTAGGTTGCTGGTCACGAATTTCAAAGCAATGGAGTCATCTTTTCCACCTTGCCCGCAGCCAACCATGGGTGCAAAGATGCCCCAGGCTTGCAGGAGTTGTAGAGGAAGTTATGTGGAAACTTTCCTTCCAAGTTTGAGGGCTTAAGGTGCAGAATTGGCTGAGAACCAACTCGGGGAAGTTGTTGTGAAGCTTTGTATATATGGTGCATGCCAAGTGTTTGAGGAAATGTCTCAAAGAACTTCGAGGCAGAATTAAGCTTCAAGTTGTATATCAAACTTACTCAGGAAGGTCCCCTGAGCTTGATGCTCACTTCAGATCAATCTTGATCTGTGTGGACAAGTGGTTGGTGCATTATGAACTTATGTGAGAGCAAGGGCTTGGTTCGGGTTGAACCAGCAAACCTGGGCTGCATCTAGGGCAAGCCCTGTGATCCTGGCATTATCCAGAGATGGTTTGATATAGAAAGTTTTGTCTGGAAATATGTGGATTCAAAGATGAGTCATAACCAAGCCTTAATGCAATAATTGATTAAAAACAGTGTTAGGGTCTGTTTGGAAAATTGTAAAAGTGTACTCCTGGGTATTTTGGGGTCACTGAACGCGATGCTCGCGTTAAAAACAGAGTTGGAAGTCTCGGAGAAACAAAAATGCAAAAAGGGCTATGTTAGAGGAGAGTTTTATGACCCGAAGTTTTCCTCGGGTTCCGTGCTGCCGCAAATTGGTGAGCACGGTGTTCAGCAAGATAAATGTCACCTGCTGGAAGTGACGGTTCGTTAAAATGAATTTCCAGTAAAAAGAACGAGCGAAAACAGTGCTAAAAAGAGGTTTTAAGTTGATTTGAAACTGTTAGATTAAAAGTTAAGTTAATTCCTGAACAATATGTTTAATTCAGGTCTGTTCGATCTACATCTGGTTTTCAAGTGATCTGTCGATACAAATAGTCGCCTGCGATTTATCAGGTGGGTTTAACTTCGGTCCGAGATCTTTTCGGCCCTCGGTGTACGGTATTGGTTGGACTCCTGTTTTTGGTAACCTAGTTTATCTTGAGCCTGTCTGCCTTTGGTTGCAATATATATTGCTGTTAGTTGCTTTGACTGATTGGCCATTTCGTAGTTGCACTCCTATGCTTGATTATTATATTGATCTACCAATGCTTGAGCCTGCCTTCCTTTGATTCAGTTATTTGCTACGTCATACCTGCTTTATGCCTGATTATGATCTTCTTTAGTGATCTTTACCATATCTGCTGATTAGTTGTTTCCAGTGGTTATATTATTGCTCTACATATTGCCATGCCTGTTTGGTCATCTGATAGTTGAGCTACGCCTGTTATCAGTTCTATTCTGCCTTACAGGATTATTCTTAGTGCCTCTGGTATTTATATCTTATCTTGGAACATTTCCATGGTTGATGAGTAAGCCTGTTTGTCCTGTCGATCAAATGATACACTGCTGAGCACATAGATTTGTTTAACTGATGTTTTTACCGAGCTTCGTAGGGTCGCCGGAGTCTGTTCTTGTTTGATAGGACAAAGGAAATTGCTCTGCGAGGTTTGGAAACCCAAGCTTCGTAGTGTCGCCTGAGTCTGTTCTTGTTTGATAGGACGAGGGCAATGCTCTTCGGGGTGTGGACTTTTCAAAACAGTTTTCTTAAAAATATGTGTTTAAGTGTTGTATCATTGGGTTGGTCTGCATGATTGAGTTGAGTTTTTCGGTTGAGCTTATGCTGAGTTGAGATTTGCCTTGGTCTTGCATATGAGTTGAGATTCAGTTGATTTGATTATTGCATCCCAGTGGGGATTTTCCGGCTTGTTGCCGATTACCCGGTCAGTGGACCGCCAGTTTGAGCATTTGCACATGATTCGCCCGCACCGTTGTTCTTCACGTACACTAGCGGACTGATCCCCCGTAGCGGTGTACTTTACCGGTAAAGTGGTTAGCTGAGGCAACCCGTGACCCTAGTTTGGGGAATGTCAACCAGTGGTGCCAAGAGGGCAGCCTTGCCTGAGGTCTTGTGAAGGCCAATATGGTAGCTTGTGATTGGGTCTTTGTGTTTTCATCTATTTGATGCATGTGTTGTTAAGTTGCTTTAATATGCTTCTTTGATTCTTTGATCTGGCTTCTAGTTATCTACCTTTATATGATTCTATGTGATGCCTCTGATTATAGTTTCATTGTTATCTTGCTGATTGTCCTAACTCCTTGATGTGTTGATTATCCTGATACATGTTTTCAATTCTGCTAAAATTATCTCCTATGCTTGTACCCAGATTATGAGTTTTGCCTTCTTTATAGCACCAGTTATATATCTGCTTTACCCTAACCCATGGTCTATTGCATATGTTGCCTGTTCAGCCTGCTTTTATCATAACTCATGATTTTGCTATCCTCGAATTAAATACAGTTCCATGATTATATTTCTGCACAACCTAACTGGGATTATATATCTGTTAATCTTCATGATTGCCTATCTGATTATTCTAACCCCTGATTATTACTATCCTCTAGTATTGTATACCAGTAGGTACGATCTGCTATTTCTCGGCTCGTCGTGCCCACTGGGATACACTCCGGTGTATCTCACACCCTCGGGTGACTGTGTTTCAGGCCGAGCGGGTGCTGGGATGTCGGGACGTGTTGGTGAGATTCCGTGTTAGATGTTGACCCTGGACAGCCGAAAGTTCATGTATTATTTGATGTTAAAGGAAAGAGTTGTAATTCAGATGTAAATAATTGTAAAGTTAATTGTAACTTTTGCATGTAGTTGTACGTAGTTAGTACTCTGATGATTGTTGCCAAGCTAGCCGTGCATATATAGAAAAGGCTCAATTTCATTGGGGATTGGGACTCTTCTATATATGTGGCGGTCTGTCATTGCCCTGGTTGTTTTTGCAACTCTGATTTAAAAAAAAAAAAAAAAATTTATACACTAGTTTTTGGACTCGGGGCGTGACAGATTAGATGGTATCAGAGCAATAGGAATACGATGTCTAGGTTTGGCTAGGAACGAACTCTAGGATGACTTGTGGTCACGAGAGAGCGCGGGGTTTCGGAATAGTGGTTTGGAACTTAGATGTGTTTCGTATTCGGGTTTTGAGAATCGTTGTTAGTGAAGAGTAGTCGCGGTCATGGTTTCGACCGTGGGATTGATGTTTCAGTGGAGCCAGAGGGCTCAGATCCGTACTTGTGGTTCAAAGATTGACCCCGTAATGGTAGTGACATTTGGTAAAGGTTATATTATCGACATAGAGACTGTGTAGGAAGGTATGTGATGTACCTTCAGATGTGAGTTGTGTCCCCAACTAGTGGTTGGCGATAGATCTATGGTATTTCGCCTTTCTTTTGGTAAGCACGTTGGCGGCCGACAACGTACTTCCGAAAGAACCGAGAAATACTCTGCCCTGTAAACGGGGAATATTCAGATTGGGTCTAAATGAGTAATCTGAGAGTTGTCAATATTTTGTGACTGATTGTCACTACTGTGAACCTATTAGAGGCGTAATAGTGAATTAGTTAAGTTTAAGTTTCGGGGACGAAACTTCTTAAAGTGGTGAGTGATGTAGTAACCATGATTTTAAAATCCAGAATTCAGGTTTAAATAATTTCCAGAATTATTTAAATAGCAAAAATTAGTAGATAGTAGTGCAACAGTGGCCCTAAAATGTCGACTTTTGATCGGGGTCTGATCTGGAAAATCCGAGATCACCATTGCGATCGTCTCGTCGAAACATAGAAGTTTCATATTCATATGTTTTCGATCCGACGGTCGGATCTTCCAGAAATCAGAAATCAAAAAGCGGGCCCCGCGACTTAAAGTGAATAGTAACCCTCGGTTTTTAATCCCTCGCTTTCACTAATGGCCGAACCACTATCTAGAGTTTTAACCTAGAGGTATGAGTAATGGATCCTAGCTATTTTCGACGTTCTGAGCGCAATGGCACTGACGGATTTCGCGTTTGGCGACCCGGGTGCATCGAAGTGCGTGCCACGCGCTATATTGAGTCGAACTTTATGGAACGACTTTTAATCCGGGCGTCGAACGAACCAAACAAACACGCTACCTGACAGGTCTCGACGAGCCGGACGTCGTGGCGAAGTCCGCTTCGCAAAACGGCGACCGGATTGTCTCGAAATGCGTGAAAGGTGCCGAAAAAGCGGGTATTTTTGAAGAAACCTTAATATTTTATGTATCAAAATTAACAAGCTTAATTCACTAAGGTTCTGAATGCAATTGTGAGCTACAGCTGGGTCCTTAAGGCTTAGGGTTTCTTGTACAAGGGTTATTTTGCAAAATTGCAAAATCTAGCATTTATGCAAAGGTGTCTCTTGGTCTGCCCGTGGAGGTTACACGAGGTGGCTCTTGGGATTTCCTAACTCCCAAGAGTTATTCCTCATAAGCCTCGGATGCTGGGGTGGCCGAGGGAGATCACCCCATTGAGAAAAAAAATCCGAGTGAGAGAGAAGGGTGAGGATTGGAGAGAAGTTGCTCCAACTAGGGTTCCTGGACTTCTGGGAGTTCTTCTGCTTCCAGGTGAGCAAACCCGAGCTTGCTGGAGGCTGCGCGTGGCCGTGGAGAGAACCGGCTTCTTCCTCATCTTCTCCAACTCCGGCGAGGTGAGTCCTATTGATCCAATGGTTTTTCAGACCCAAGACCTTTGGAAGTATCTTCCCTATAGCCTAAGGATTATTTCCAGACCACCCATGAAATGGGAAAAGCTCCGGTTGGCCGGCGGCCAAGTTGCACCGCCGGAGCTCCGCCCCGAGCTTTCTTTGCTTACGGCGATTTTTAATGAAAAGTAAAGTGATGGTCTTCTTCCTATTGACCTGTTCTTGCTTCCCTCCAAATTTGGAGTGTTTTGATGCTGTGTGGAGGTGGTGCGGAAGTGCCCTAGTTTGGGGAAGATGACCTCTTCGGCCGAGCTTGTTGCTCCGGCGCCGGCGAGGCTTCCCACCGCCGGCCACATGTACAGGAAGCTTTATTGGGTCGAGGGGTATCCACCCATGCTTTTGCATGGCAACCATGCAGCCCGAAATGGTGGGTGCCATGGTTGACCCGAGTTTGAGGCCGTTAATGGCGGCCGGCCGTCCGGCGATCTCCGACGACAGGGACATGGCCAGAGCTTCTCAAAAGCTTGCTAGAAAGCTTGTGGTGCTGTTCTTTGCACCTTAAAGCGGACAATAGCAAAGTTGCCATTGTTGAAGAAAGCTCGAAATGGAGCTTTGCTCCACCGCCGTCGCCGCCGTGTTTTGTTGCCGGCCACTGGCACAGAAAGTTTTCTTGAGTGATTTAGCACCTAGTTGGCCAAGTCATTTGATCCCAGATGCCTTAGGTTGCTGGTCACGAATTTCAAAGCAATGGAGTCATCTTTTCCACCTTGCCCGCAGCCAACCATGGGTGCAAAGATGCCCCAGGCTTGCAGGAGTTGTAGAGGAAGTTATGTGGAAACTTTCCTTCCAAGTTTGAGGGCTTAAGGTGCAGAATTGGCTGAGAACCAACTCGGGGAAGTTGTTGTGAAGCTTTGTATATATGGTGCATGCCAAGTGTTTGAGGAAATGTCTCAAAGAACTTCGAGGCAGAATTAAGCTTCAAGTTGTATATCAAACTTACTCAGGAAGGTCCCCTGAGCTTGATGCTCACTTCAGATCAATCTTGATCTGTGTGGACAAGTGGTTGGTGCATTATGAACTTATGTGAGAGCAAGGGCTTGGTTCGGGTTGAACCAGCAAACCTGGGCTGCATCTAGGGCAAGCCCTGTGATACTGGCATTATCCAGAGATGGTTTGATATAGAAAGTTTTGTCTGGAAATATGTGGATTCAAAGATGAGTCATAACCAAGCCTTAATGCAATAATTGATTAAAAACAGTGTTAGGGTCTGTTTGGAAAATTGTAAAAGTGTACTCCTGGGTATTTTGGGGTCACTGAACGCGATGCTCGCGTTAAAAACAGAGTTGGAAGTCTCGGAGAAACAAAAATGCAAAAAGGGCTATGTTAGAGGAGAGTTTTATGACCCGAAGTTTTCCTCGGGTTCCGTGCTGCCGCAAATTGGTGAGCACGGTGTTCAGCAAGATAAATGTCACCTGCTGGAAGTGACGGTTCGTTAAAATGAATTTCCAGTAAAAAGAACGAGCGAAAACAGTGCTAAAAAGAGGTTTTAAGTTGATTTGAAACTGTTAGATTAAAAGTTAAGTTAATTCCTGAACAATATGTTTAATTCAGGTCTGTTCGATCTACATCTGGTTTTCAAGTGATCTGTCGATACAAATAGTCGCCTGCGATTTATCAGGTGGGTTTAACTTCGGTCCGAGATCTTTTCGGCCCTCGGTGTACGGTATTGGTTGGACTCCTGTTTTTGGTAACCTAGTTTATCTTGAGCCTGTCTGCCTTTGGTTGCAATATATATTGCTGTTAGTTGCTTTGACTGATTGGCCATTTCGTAGTTGCACTCCTATGCTTGATTATTATATTGATCTACCAATGCTTGAGCCTGCCTTCCTTTGATTCAGTTATTTGCTACGTCATACCTGCTTTATGCCTGATTATGATCTTCTTTAGTGATCTTTACCATATCTGTTGATTAGTTGTTTCCAGTGGTTATATTATTGCTCTACATATTGCCATGCCTGTTTGGTCATCTGATAGTTGAGCTACGCCTGTTATCAGTTCTATTCTGCCTTACAGGATTATTCTTAGTGCCTCTGGTATTTATATCTTATCTTGGAACATTTCCATGGTTGATGAGTAAGCCTGTTTGTCCTGTCGATCAAATGATACACTGCTGAGCACATAGATTTGTTTAACTGATGTTTTTACCGAGCTTCGTAGGGTCGCCGGAGTCTGTTCTTGTTTGATAGGACAAAGGAAATTGCTCTGCGAGGTTTGGAAACCCAAGCTTCGTAGTGTCGCCTGAGTCTGTTCTTGTTTGATAGGACGAGGGCAATGCTCTTCGGGGTGTGGACTTTTCAAAACAGTTTTCTTAAAAATATGTGTTTAAGTGTTGTATCATTGGGTTGGTCTGCATGATTGAGTTGAGTTTTTCGGTTGAGCTTATGCTGAGTTGAGATTTGCCTTGGTCTTGCATATGAGTTGAGATTCAGTTGATTTGATTATTGCATCCCAGTGGGGATTTCCCGGCTTGTTGCCGATTACCCGGTCAGTGGACCGCCAGTTTGAGCATTTGCACATGATTCGCCCGCACCGTTGTTCTTCACGTACACTAGCGGACTGATCCCCCGTAGCGGTGTACTTTACCGGTAAAGTGGTTAGCTGAGGCAACCCGTGACCCTAGTTTGGGGAATGTCAACCAGTGGTGCCAAGAGGGCAGCCTTGCCTGAGGTCTTGTGAAGGCCAATATGGTAGCTTGTGATTGGGTCTTTGTGTTTTCATCTATTTGATGCATGTGTTGTTAAGTTGCTTTAATATGCTTCTTTGATTCTTTGATCTGGCTTCTAGTTATCTACCTTTATATGATTCTATGTGATGCCTCTGATTATAGTTTCATTGTTATCTTGCTGATTGTCCTAACTCCTTGATGTGTTGATTATCCTGATACATGTTTTCAATTCTGCTAAAATTATCTCCTATGCTTGTACCCAGATTATGAGTTTTGCCTTCTTTATAGCACCAGTTATATATCTGCTTTACCCTAACCCATGGTCTATTGCATATGTTGCCTGTTCAGCCTGCTTTTATCATAACTCATGATTTTGCTATCCTCGAATTAAATACAGTTCCATGATTATATTTCTGCACAACCTAACTGGGATTATATATCTGTTAATCTTCATGATTGCCTATCTGATTATTCTAACCCCTGATTATTACTATCCTCTAGTATTGTATACCAGTAGGTACGATCTGCTATTTCTCGGCTCGTCGTGCCCACTGGGATACACTCCGGTGTATCTCACACCCTCGGGTGACTGTGTTTCAGGCCGAGCGGGTGCTGGGATGTCGGGACGTGTTGGTGAGATTCCGTGTTAGATGTTGACCCTGGACAGCCGAAAGTTCATGTATTATTTGATGTTAAAGGAAAGAGTTGTAATTCAGATGTAAATAATTGTAAAGTTAATTGTAACTTTTGCATGTAGTTGTACGTAGTTAGTACTCTGATGATTGTTGCCAAGCTAGCCGTGCATATATAGAAAAGGCTCAATTCCATTGGGGATTGGGACTCTTCTATATATGTGGCGGTCTGTCATTGCCCTGGTTGTTTTTGCAACTCTGATTTAAAAAAAAAAAAAAAAATTTATACACTAGTTTTTGGACTCGGGGCGTGACAATATATATATATATATTGCCATGAAGATAGGATTGTAGAGGTATTGTACTGTTAAGATTTTTCCATGGGTTACAAATCCATTTATATTTTGGCTTTTGTATTTCTCTCTCTTGCTTGTTCCTCTCAAGTTGGAGGAGGAAGATTAGTGGCAAAACATAAACGTATTGTAAACTCTAAGAATTATCAGGTAAAAAGCGTCATATTCTGTTTCTCAAAAGTATTTTGTAATTAATTAGAATCAACATTTCTATATATTAATTTGTATATACACATTTCGTACAATTTATTATTACAAAATAATAATTAAGATTTATAATATAGAATGAAATATATAATGGAGGAAGGATTTCGACCGGCATCAAAGAACCAATATTAGCGGCAAGTTTTCGTGGTCTTCAGAAAGAAGAGTCCGGATATGTCCCTCATGTACGTAAGAGTTTCATTCTCCCTGCATGCAGATAACACTTTTATTTTTCTTGTACAAATAATTCTATTAATTTTCTCCTTATATTTTATCAAATGATAGTTGTAACATTTATCAAATGTAATAAAGTTGATATAACATGCCAAACCATTCTCATAATATTATGCAGCCGCATTAAACAATTGCTCTCAATTGTTAGGCTAAAACTTTTTTATGTTTTGTCTTTTATCGTTTGTTCGTGCATGCATGCAGTGGGCGGTTTACCAAACAAAAGATTCTGAAGGCCCGTTTTATGGTGCAAAAGCCAAACTAAATATATATGCATGGTGTGCCCAATGCTACATCCAATCAAGCGAGCGCGTCTTCTATTTGGGTTTCAAGTGGTCTTAATGGCCCATCAAAAAATTTCAATTCAATTCAGGCAGGATGGCATGTACGTACGTAATTTTCTTGCAAAGTTTTCCAACAAACCTTCTTGTTAGTTAACTAGCTAGAGTTTTGAGAAGCGGATGATATTTTGATCTATGTGATTGATTGCCAGGTAAATCATGCGGTACATCAAGATTATGATGTTCACTTCTTCGTTTATTGGACTGTAAGTATATTCCTAAGAATCTTTAATTAAATTAGTGATTCAGTATCGAAATAAATTTCTCCTTCGTTTTTTATTAATATTTTCTTTCTTATAGGCGGATGGCTACGGGTCGACGGGTTGTTTTGATCTCCTATGTAAAGGTTTTGTATTGAATAATTCTCCTAAAATGAAGCCGGGTTATAGACCGACTCCAGTTTCCGAATATAACGGACAGCAATATTATTTTACGCTCAGAATACAAAAGGTATAGTAGATTTTACATCTTAGATATCACAAATCTCAATTCTCACAACATGCACTTCTGGTACTAGCTAGTTGAAATTTAAAATAAGGTTTTAGACTGATACATTCATATCTTCTTTTTTGGCTTTAAATTTATTGTAGAATTTACAAACCGGAGATTGGTGGTTATATAGAGACGACGGAGACGATGCTGGACCCGTGGGCTATTGGCCAAAATCTCTGTTCACTACTCTGGCAGACAGTGCTTCTAATATCGAATGGGGTGGATTTGTTCGCTCTTTGAAAGGCGAGAGCAGTCCCCCGATGGGCAGTGGGCATTTTTCTTCAGAAGGAGAAGGAAGAGCAGCATATGTTAAAAGCATTAAGGCTGTCAATTCGGTTGGCGAAATTTACACAGTTTCCCAGCGCATGGTTAGCTCCTATGTTGACAGATCAGATTGTTACAGTGTTGGAGATTTTCAGGATTATAATGGAATAGTCGGAGGCTTGGACGATTATGGATTTTTTCTCTTTGGAGGTCCAGGTTGTAATAATTAATTCGATGATAAGATTATGACTAGTCGATTGAACCAAATTTGTCTAATCATAAATTGAGTTTATATGTGCTAAAGTATTGATATTAATATGCAATTTTTAATGAATGAATCAGCGCTTTCAGCATATACTATGAAGGTGCTAATTCATTCAGCGTCTTTACAGGATTTTTGTGAAGGCGCTCATATAGCGCCTTCACAAAAACCTTGTAAAGACGCTGAATGAATCAGCACATTCAGCGCCTTCAGCTCATTCTGCCTCCGTGGCGCCCTGCTCGCAAAATTAGAGTTATTTTTTGCAAAAAAAAAGTTTCAAGGGTTAGTTTGTAAATATTAAAAAATTTTAAAATTAGTTTAAAAAAAAAATCCCAATTAAGAGAATATTTGAGGTTCATTTAGACCTAATTTTGGGAAAAAAATATTATTGACCGTAAGCCCCTCGATATTAAGAGAAAATTTGAGTTATTACAAGTGATTGTTGGATGAATTAAAGAGAAAATTTGAGTTATTATGCTATCTCCATTATATACTAATAAAAGTTTTAAAGGTGATTGGATTAATTAAGACATTAAAGTGACACAAGTGTGACCAATGCTTTTTTAAAAAAAATTTCGAATTATTTTGAGCTATGAAATTATTATATATGCATTTTCTTTTGTTTTAAAATATGGGATTTAACCATAATTGGGCTGTTAGTTTGCAATTTTGTGGGTTTGGGTTTTTTTCTAAATGGGTTTTGGTTGTAAACGGGTTGACTTATTAATTTGTCATTAAATATGATGACCTATACTGGTCAACAAGTCAAACTCTATTAACTGGCCAAACCCATTTAAGATTTATATATGGATGTCTTAGTTTGAAGATTTTATGCTTTTACGAATGTTTTAGTCTGGGACAGATTGCTAGGGCTTTAGTGCTATTTCTTTTTTTATTGAGTTTTTATTCTAGCAGAAATATTAATTAGACATGTTGTGTTTATTAAATTATATTTTGATGGTAAATACATTTCTTTTGGTTATATTTAATGTTGACACAAAAGTTCGCAGATGTTTTGATTTTTTCAAATTTTGAAATATCTCAGAAGATAACTGTCATTATTCAAAAATTTTGTTTAAAATTTGATAACAAATCAAAGCTCGTATCTCCTGACCGTTTGGTCAAATTATTAAGTTCAAAAAAAAAAATTATTAACAAGCCAAACAATTTTAAAATCTAACAAATATTAATTCATTCGTTACTCTTAAATTCATACAGATCTGATGTCCGAACGAGCTAGTATAAATTGGAAGTTTTTGTCTGCAATTTTGCTAGGCACAGTATTTTATTTTAATCTTTTTCTGTAAATTAAATAAAATTTGCATTTATATGTATTTATGAATAGTAATGAGACAAAAAAGAAGGGAAAAATATGGATTAAAATAACAGAATCCATTTAACACTTGTAAAGGACCACTATTGTAACAATTCGGCTCACTAACAATAATAATTCGTTGGACTCAAACCACAGACCCACTAGCAATAATAACTCGTTGGACTCAAACAACAACCCAAAATATTTAAACTTATTATTAGTGTAAATAGTTTTTTATATATCCAATCACAATTTTCATTCACATCACTCGTTACACACTTTCGGCTGATCATTGGCTCTGATACCAAATGTAACGATCCGGCCCATTAACAATAATAACTAATTGGACCCAAACCACAGTCCAAAATGTTAAGCTCAGTTATTATTATTAGTGTCAATTGTTTCTTATATATTCAATCATAATTTCATTCCCATCCGATGTGAGATTAAATGATGTCACAACTATCATCCTAACCGCACATTTCTTAAACCAACAATCAAATTTAAACTTAATGGTACCAATGAGTTGGTGCTATTAATTGTATAATAGTATATATATATATATATATATATATATATATATATATATATATATATATATATATATATATATATATATATATATATATATATATATATATATATATATATCGATTTTGTTAGACTTGATCTAAAATATTTGAAAAATTTTAAAAATAAATTTTATAATTTTTTGATATTATTTACCTAATAATCGAAAGTGTATAAAATCAACGGTTAAAAATAAAAATTTCACAAAATGAGATGATAAAATATTAAAATTTTAGATCATAAATATTAATTTTATTTTATATAGTATAAAAAAATTTCAATCAAAATTTTACATGATTTCGATATTTCTACACCGTTAAACTTGCAAATGGCTCACCACAGTAATAATTACATTTACACAGAATCAAATGAATTATGTATAATAAATCTGCTATATTTTATATTGTATGTATTTTTAACAATACTGTTTCTAAAACTTCATCCAATCAAAGGATGCTGTAGTATTGCTATAAACAAGTTTTGCACAGCAATGACCCACTTTAATGGGTTAACAAAGGTTTTTTTGTTTTTAAGAGAAAGATATAGCAAATTATCTACTTTATTTGTTATTAAAAATACCATGGACAAAAAAAAAAAGAAGGCATGTTTTACGTTCAGGGAAAGAGTTAACATTCTGTTCTATGGAGGATCAAATATAATTAAGAGGGTCCACCAAAAAAGTGATGTTTTATGTTCCCATTATAACATTATTAATTAATTTACTTTTATAAACCATTTTGGATTTACGTATAGCTTATTTTTTAGAAGAAAAACAATTTGATATCAAAGAATTGATATATGTAAGGTTCAATAAACCTAATTTTGAAAAAAAATTATTGACCTTATCCCTCTCCATGTGGTAATGGCAAAAATTCTGATTAAGTGACATTTATGATTATTGCTAAATAAGTAAAAAATGCAACTAATTTTTTTAACAATACTTAAAATTTTGTGAGAAATTAACAATAATTAACAAATATTGCTCTATAATAAGTTTAAAAGGACATTTAATTAGTGCATATTATTTAATTATTTTTAAATTAAATAAAAATATTTCATTAATTATAGATATAATTAAAACTTTTGATATTAATTAAATTAAATTATTATTAATTTTCTATTATATTATAATTATAGCTAATAAAAATTAAATGTTACTAAACAATCATGTACAATAATATTTTGAATTATTAATAAAAATATTTATTATATTAATATTAATTAATTATTATATCAAAAATTTAGGATTTATCGAAAATAATAGAGTACATTTAAATTAATTAATAAAAAATTAATTATAAGTATAATAAGAATATTATACTAGTTCTATATCATTACTTATGATTTTTTACTCAATTGATATTTGATAGTCATAACCTTAAACACAAAAATATCATATTTGAATACAAAATAAATTAGATTTTTTCATAATTACAAATATAATCATGACAAAATAATTATGTTTATAAGATAACAGAACCATCAAAATAAACAATATAACTCAAAAAACTAATAACACAAGCATTAAGTTATACCAAAACAAATAGAAAAATTAATTGCATTTAACTTGTATGATTTATATCAAAATAAATAACAAAAAAATAACTACATTTTAGGAGAACTTAAACACCATTGCACTTAGGTTAAATTATAATTATATCTAGAGATTGGTGAATTCAAATGCCCCTTTAGTGGTGCCAAGAACAAAAAAAAACAAAGAAAAAGAAAAGCATGTTTAATGTTAAGGGACAGTTAATATTTTGATCAATATTGGAGGATCAGATATAATTAAGAGGGTCCACAAAAAAGGTGATCGATGTTTTATGTTCTTATTATACCATTATAAATTTATTTTCATAAACCAATTGGATTTACATATAGTTTATTTTTAGAAGAAAAATAAGTTGATTAGGAAGAAGTTTACTGCTATAATTTTTTTTTCCCTTTTTAACTGCGATTATTAAAGAATTGATAGATGTAAGGTTCATTTAGAACTAATTTTGGGAAAATATTATTGACCTTTTGCCCCTCGATATGGCAATGGGTTTAGAAAAAGAAAAAATTTCGAAAGTGATCGATTGTATCAATTAAGAGAAAATTTGTGGTTCATTCAGACCTAATTAAATTGAAAAATCACTAGAGTGTTCAATGCAGTATAATGCAATTAAGCCAACATCCCATACTGAACGAAGGAGACTTTTTCAGAGAGTCACATAGTTGAGGGGGTCTTAGTAGTTAGTACTGTTTTTTTTGTTCGTTTTTGGTCCAAGATGGCAATAGGAGAGCGAAAAAGGAATGGTATCTTGTACATTATTCTTAATTAGACTGAACATTATGGTGATTTATGAAAAATCAATAGACACCATATATATAGAGAACTAGAGGGCTACGACTATATATATATATATATATATTTGATATACATGCCATGCATAGAGGCGTATTCTCAGGGTATTGTGAAGCTCCATATACATACATACATGCATGGCGATCGAGCAAGAGCTTCTATTCTTTTGCATTCGTATGTTTCTCTTTTTTTTGTCTCGCTCAAGGCAGATTAGTGACAAAGCATGAAGACTCGGGAAACCTCAACAATCATCAGGTACAAATGTCCCCCGGTTAGAACCATTGTTTTCTAAATTATTACATCTAAAATTTAAGGTGATTTTTTTTTTTTTTCTTCGAGCTAACTCAAAGGCTTTAATATATATATATATATATATATATATATATATATATATATATATATATATATATAACAACTCACCAAACTCTAGTGGATTACTATAATCCTAACTGCATATATCACTATAATCCTAACTGCATATTTTTTCATATAAGGATGAAAATGTTATAAATACAAAAAGATCTATATTCATAAAAGTATAGTAGTCAGACTATATATATATATATATATATATATATATATATATATATATATATATATATATATATATATATTAAATATCTAAAACATAAATTTTATGATTTTTTATTTTTATTTGCCTAGTGATCTAAAGGCTTCAAAATCAACTAACTTTTTTGGTTGATGTGTACTATTTATATATTTAATAGTGTAGAAGTATTTAAATTAAATAAAATTTTAATACTATCTACAGAAAGATTAATATATTTGATCGAAAATTTTAGTATGTTAAATCATAATTTTTTATAAAAAATTTTTGGCCGTTTATTTTTTACCCCTTCGATCACTAGATAAATAATAACGAAGAAACACAAAAAAAAAATTTCTAAATATTTTAAATATATTAAATCAAATTTAATTAAACTGATCGTCAATTCGAAAATCTCATAATCGAAAATAATTTGGGAGCACGAAAACCTCCGTGCTCCTAATAGACACTAGTTTTACTATATGAGAAAGATAGAGAAAGATACAGAGTCAATCTATTATACTACCAATAGTATCAAACATTTAATTCTATCCAATTTTTTGCAATTAAATTTATTTTTAAAAATTATTTTTATTGCTTAGATCATACTATTTTATCAACTAACCCACTAAACTATATGAGACTACTATCATCCTAGCCACATGTACATTAATGCAAGTATCAAAAATCTAATAACACTAATGATTTAATGCTATTAGTATTCTAATCTAATTCCGTGTATATATATATATATATATATATATATATATATATATATATATATATATATATACACAAAATTGATCTCGTATATATATGCTATAAAACACCAAGTCAGTAGTACAAACTTTATTTTAACTTGTTGATATTTTTCTGATCAAATTTTTGTTGATATTTTTCTGATCAAATTTCATTATATTTTTCATTCTAATTAAAAGTATCAATATATTCAAATAACTTCAAATTCTCTGTCACAAATTTGAACTAGTAATTTACTATTCCATTGTTTAACATGTTTTGCTTCATACAGAATGGGATAGGCATCAATTACCATTCAATAATTGCTGGAGGCTACCGTCCTGTCGATAGTTCGGACGATGACGTTTATCAAACTGCAGAAGTTTTATGGTTCAAGTGTCCAACTAAATGTACATGATGCGCCGAATATTAAATCCAATCAAGCAACTACCTCATGGACTTGATGGCCCATCAAAAAATTTCAATACTGTACAAGCAGAATGGCATGTACGTAATTCGGTATTCTTTGCAACAATTATTTTGATTTTTTGTATTTATCCATTGATATCTTTTACTTGATTTATGCATGTGATCCAAGTTTTCACAAAGTTACTTGTTATATCTATGTTTTGTTGCGTAAATGACATTTTGCTCTATGCCCGTTAGGTGAATCCGGCACTTTTGAATAATTTATGAAAGAAAAATTAGTGAAAGAGCGTCTTATGGTAAATTAAAGTGACACAAGTACGAGCAATATTTTTTTAAAAAAAAACTTCAGAAGTATTTTGTGATATGAAATTATTATATATGCATTTTTTTTTATTTGAAGTTATATATGCGATTTAATCTCAATTGGGCTGTTAAATTAATTTGCAACATCGTCAATATAATCTGAAACAATTTTGCGCGTTTGGGTTTGGTCAACAAGTTTCATTAAATGCATACTGGTCAAACTCAATTAACAGGTCAAACTCATTTATTAAGATTTGTATATGGATGCTTTAGTTTGGTCAAATATGTTCTACTATTGTGGTAAAACTTTTGGAAACTTCAGGGTTAGACATTTTTATTAAATTATTTTGATCTCTTTGTCTTCGGAAATTTTGATTAAGGCCACACCTCGTACACCACATTCAATAGCCCTTACATCTCTAAACTGAGTTACTATGGTTTGACCATGTATGTGCGGTGTGCCACGTTCACTTAACGGCGATTACTGCGGCTATCACAGATTAAGATTATTATTCAAAACACCATAGTTTTGAATCCTATTCTCAATAATATATTATTTATTTATCAATTTAGTAAATTTTATTGTTGTAGCAGCGGTTTGTACGGTGATTATTGTGGTGACGGCTTAGGCGGTGTTCACAGCGACGATGATCGCTTGGGTGGTAGTCACGACTCGTCTATTATTAGAATGGTATTCTGATTTCATTTATTTTGTGATATAAATATTATTTTATTTTTATTATTTAGAGAGGACAAAAAAAATTATTTTTTTCTTATTTTTTTTAAAATTTTATTTTATCTATATATTTTGTAAAATATTTTTTATTAGCTTAATTAATAATTTATTTTTTTATATGTTTATTTTGTAAAATATTTTTTAAGAGTTTAATTAAAAAATTATTTTCTCTTTTTTTTCGGTGTTTTTTTAAATTTTTCTTCAACATTTATTTTTAAAAATATATTCTAAGAGTTTAATTATAAAATTTTTATATATTTATTTTGCAAAATATTTTTGATCCTTATGGCCGCTAATAAAATCTATAATTTTTTTTTTATATAATGTATACAAAATATTATATAGGATCTGTAATTTTTTTTATAATTTTTTTGTAATTTATGCAAAAGAGAGATTTTACATTTTTTGTATAAAATATATATATTTTTTCTCTCTTGCATAAAAATATTTTAAACAAAAATATTTATTTTATATAATATTTTATAATAAAATATTTTTATTACTTTCTCTTAATAAAATTTTATAGAATATTTCTCTTATTTTTTTGTTAATAAAATCTCATAAAATCTTCTCAATATTCTATAAAATTTTTTCAATATCTTATAAAATCTTCTCAATATTTTCTTATATTTTTCTTAATAAACAATCTTATAAAATATTCTCAATATTCTATAAAATCATTTCAATATCATATAAAATCCTCTCAATATCTTCTTATATTTTTTTTTCTTAATAAAATCTCATCAAATTTCATCAAATCTTTTCAATATTTTATAAAACCTTTTCAATATCTTATAAAAGCTTCTTAATACTTTATAAAATCTTTTCAATATTCTATAAAATCTTCTCATAAAATTTTCTCAATATTCTATAAATCTGTATAAAGATATAAAAAATTTAATTTATGTAATTTTAATTACTTCCTTTATGTTATATTCAAAATATATTTAATTATTTTTAATTAATCCGTAGGATTTTGGAAGGTGCACTATTAAATGCAGAGAGAAAAAAAAAATAAAAAAATATATTAATAAAATTGTACCAGTAAATAAAACTAATAAAAATAAAAAAATAATTATTAGATTGATACTGCAACTAAATTATATTTATAATTATTAATTTTAATATTACATATTATTTTAATATAAATATTTAAAATTTTATTTTAATTTATTTAACCGCCTTGCAGGTCCCTATACTAGTTATATATTAGTGTGTGTGAGAGAGTTGGGGAAGGGGCCGCAAAATTAAATTTTTTTTAAAAAAAATATTAAATTGAATGATGTCGATATCTTATTGAGAGTATTAAATTGAGAGTATATATCTTATTTTAAATAGTTTAAAAAAAATTTTAATAAAAAAAATTTGAAATTTGATTATTAGGCCAATAATGTCGAAAAGATTTGAAATTTAATTTCTAAACAGTACGTACTAGCGGTCTAGATCATATTCAACGATGCCGATCATCGATTCGTAGACTCCATCATTAAAAACAAATCAGTAAAACTATATATATATATATAAATAAGGTGTATACCCAAAAGTGGAAGGTGTTAAAATGAATATAATAATTGCTGAAAATCATTAATGGCAAAACATCACCAGATCGTTTTAAAAATATATTCCGAAAATGATTTCCATTACAGTAGAAAAAAAAGTTGGCAACAAAACATACCATAAAAAGCCATAGCACACGAATTAATATACGTACCATCTGCTAATTAATATATATATATATATATATTGCCATGGAGATAGAATTATATAGATATTGTTAAACTTTATCCATGACTCACAAGTGGTTCGATGTTTTGTCCTTCGTAATCCTCTCTCTTGCTTTCTGCTCTCAAGTTAGAGGAAGATTAGTCACAAAACATCAATACAGTGTAGAGTCCGAAAATTATCACGTAAAATTTTTATATTATTTTTGACATATTTTGATATCATGCTCTATAATTAGAATCACCATTTCTATATAGTTGTATATATATACACCTTTCATATTAGTTATAATTAAAAAATAATAATTGATAAATATATATATATATATATATATATATATATATATATATATATATATATATATATATATATATATATATATATATATATATTTGTAATATAGAATGAAACATATCATGGAGGAAGGATTTCCGCTGGCATCAAAGAACCAATATTAGCGGCAAGTTTTGGTGGTCTTCAGAAAGAAGTGTATGACACTCATGTAAGAGTTTCATTCTCTCTTATAATATATTAGCTTAATTACTTGCATTATTTCTCTTTTTTTTTTTTTTTTTTTTTTTTTTTTTTTTTTTTTTTTTTAAGGCTCTGCTTCCTACTCCTCTTGCTTAATTCAGTTTCCCTATGAATGAAAGCGGTAGCATGCTACCTTCCTCTCAAAAAAATAAATAAATAATTGTATCAACTTTCTCTTTATATTTTATCTTAAAATCAAATGAGACTTGTAATTTAACCTAATTTATTGGTCTGCTTTCGTAATGACTTGTAATTTAACCTAATTATTTTTTTTACTCTATATATTTTGTCTTTTATGTGTTGGAAGCATTTTTTGTCTTTATGTGTTGGAAACGTGAAAATCTCTAATATCAATTGTTGGAATCGATATTCACACGGATACCAATCGATTATATAATTCAGAATTTAAAATTCTAAAATACAATAACATACAAAAAAAAATTAGAAAAGAACTATTATTTTATTAATAAAAAATATTCAATTATATCATCTACGACATTATTGATCATTATTGATCTTATGCCACAATATCAGTCTAGATATATGTATATATATAGCTATCAAATCATAACATATCACAAATCTGACTTTTATTTTAGATTATTATAAATAAATTTTTAAATATAATTTGGATAAACTTTAACTCTAACTAACTTTTAAATTAAATTTGGATTACTATTTTCAACATACTCCCTTAATTCAAATTTCATCTTTGTATAGTAAATTCCGTGAAACTCGAATCTTGATTTTGCAATTTTTGTTGATGTTGTTGTCGTTGTCGTTTTTTTCTTGATGTTGTTGTCGCTTCACGTAATTTTGATTTTGCAATTTTCGTTGATGTTGTTGTCGCTGTCGTTTTTCTCTTGATGTCGTTGTCGCTGTCGTTGTGTTCGAGTTGTACAGTTTGATACCTGTGCAATGATATTGTCATGTACGAAATCTTTGTGACTTATAGTCCTAATTATTCGTATAATTTTTAAAGATATATGAATTTATCCAAAAATCTGAACCGGTATTTTAAATTCACAATATGCACGCTTTGTACCATACCAAAACTCTTTATTTTTAATTCTATAATTTTGTCTCTCTTTTTTTTTTTTTTTTCATCCACATTATGACATACGGTTATTTCTTCAATAATCTTAGAAAAAAGAGTCAACTATTTCTTTGACTTCATCCGTAATTATTTCATCGTAAGAAAATTCTATACTTATATCATCAGTGTTAATTTTTTTTTTTTTTTTTGGTGTGGACTTCATCGTTTTGATCATCAAAACGATCATCAATATGCTCTTCACAAATTTGATCTTTTTCATGATTTTAATCAATTTTTTTTTGGGTTTAATTTCTTCTTATTCTTGAATTTTATTCTCTTCCTACAAATCTTCTCTCTAATTTTCGCTAAAATTCTCCACACTTCTCGTGCCATTTTTGTAGTTAAAATTTTTTCAAACAAGAATAAATTTACTGCTTGAAAAATATATAACAGTACTTTATCAATAAGAAATATTCAATTATATCCTCACGCCTAAATATGCCTAGATATATATAGCTATCAAATCATAACAGATGACAAATCTAACTTTTAGATTAGATTATTTGAAATTAACAAATCTAACTTTTAGTTTAGATAATTTTAAATAAACTTTTAAATATAATTTGGATAAATTATCTCTAACTAACTTTTTAAATTAAGTTTGGATTATTTTTATTTATTTATTTTTGGAGAAAAATAGCATGCTTTTCGAAGCAATTAGATTTCAAATTCAGAAACCTCGGATATCAACTACCAAATTCTTTACGAGTTGCGCCAGGAACGGTCGATAATTATTTGAATTACTATTTCCAACATTATGACTTATTCATGCAGTGGGCATTTTACAGAACAAAAGATTCATCTGGCCCGTTTTATGGTTCTAAAGTTCAACTAAATCTATACGGTTTGCCAAATACTAATTCCAATCAAGCAAGCGCTTCTTCTGTTTTGCTTTCAAGTAGTGATGCTGGCCATTTCGATGCAATTCAGGCAGGATGGCAAGTAAGTAGTTTCTTGCAAAGTTTTCCAACAAACTTGGCTAACTAGAGTTTTGAGAACTGGATGATATTTTGATCTATGTGATTGGCAGGTAAATCCTGCGTTATATCATGATTCTGATGCTCACTTCTTCATTTTTTGGGCTGTAAGTATTGAAAGATATATATATATATATATATATATATTTTATGATGATCACTAAATGAGTGATTCAATATTGTAGAAATTTTATCCCTTTTTTTTTGTTTTTCATTATAAATTCTTATAGGCGGGTGGCTACAAGAAAGGGTGTTTTGACCTTTTATGCGAAGGTTTTGTATTAGATAAATCCGCAAAATTGAAGCCGGGTTATAGACCGACTCCAGTTTCCGAATATGATGGACCGCAACGTTATTTTACGCTTAGAATACAAAAGGTATAGTAAATTCTATATCCATATTTTAGACTTATATATATATTCCATCCATGATATATACTGAGAATTGAAAATGTATAGCAACTTTTGCACATGTATATCTTCTTCATCACTTATATTTTGATTTTAAATTTACCGTAGAATTTAGATACTGGAGATTGGTGGTTATATAGAGACGACGGAGACGATGCTGGAGCTGTGGGCTATTGGCCAAAATCTCTCTTCACTTATCTAGCAGACAGTGCATCTATTTTTGAATGGGGTGGAATTGTTCGCTCTATCAGATATAAATTTGGTCCCGCAATGGGCAGCGGGCATTTTTCTTCGGAAGGAGAAGGGAAGGCAGCATACATTAAAAACATTAAGGTTGTCAATTCGGTTGGCGATCTTTACACAGCTATCAAGAGCAGTGTAGTTTCCTCTGTTGACCGTCCATTTTGTTATGATGTTGGAGAATACAAGGATTCTAATGGATCTGGAGGTTCAGATGGATATGCAATTTTTTATTATGGTGGACCAGGTTGTAATGATTAATTTCGAAATCAAATAATGAGTAACTTATCGAATTATATAATTAATTTTATATATAGTTGAGTTAATTTTGTCAAAAAGATCAAAATTCACAAATATAACTATCAACTTTATATTATCAAAAATAAGAAATACAAGAATACCATAATTACAATTACACGGGATCAAATTACTTATGTATAATAAATCTGTTATATTTTAAATTTTATGTATTTTTGATAATACTGTTTCTACAAGTCCATCCAATCTGTGAGCAAGTTTAGCAATGACCCACTTTAATGCATGGTAACCTAGTAACAAATGTTTTTTTTTTTTTTAAAAAAAAAAAAAAAGAAAAAAAGAAAAGAGAAAGACATAACAAATTATACTTTATTTGTTATTAAAAATACCACGGTTCCGGGAAAGAGTTAACATTTTGTTCTATGGAGGATCAAATATAATTAAGAGGGTCCACCAAAAAAGTGATGTTTTATGTTCCCATTATAACATTATTAATTTATTTTTATAAACCATTTGGATTTACATATAGTTTATTTTTAGAAGAAAAACAATTTGATTTGGAAAAAGTTTACAGCTGTAATATTTTTTTTTCCTTTTCAACTGCGAGAATCAAAGAATTGATAGATGCAAGGTTCATTCAAACCAAATTTTGGAAAAAAAATATTGACCTTATGCCCCTCCATGTGCTAATGGCACTATAAGAAAATTTTGATTAAGTCATATTTATAGTTATTGCTAAATAAGTAAAAAAATGAAACGAAATTTTTTAACAATATTTAAAATTTATAGATCGTTCATAATACAAGTGGCAAAGAATTTGGTGGTTGATAATCGAGCTCCCAAGTTTGAAATATGGGTTATTTATATTTCTAACTAAGTTTATTTTAAAAATAAACGAAACAGGTAGCATGCTATCTTTTTTTCAAAAAAATTTAATACTTAAAATTTTATGGCAAATACAATATAATAAGTTTAAAAGGACATTTACTAATTAATTTTTGCATTAATATAATAATTATATTTTTTTAATTAAATAAAAATATTTCATAAATTATAGATATAATTAAAGCTTATGATATTAATTAGATTAAATTAATATTAATTTGTGATTAATTATTATAATTATAGCTAATAATAATCAAATGTTACTAAACAATCATGTACAATAATATTTTGAATTATTTATAAAAATATTTATTATATTAATATTAATTAATTATTATATCAAAAATTTAGGATTTATCAAAAATAATAGAGTACATTTATATTAATTAATAAAAAAAAATTAATTATAAGTATACTAATTAAGAATATTCTACTGGTTCTATATCATTTACTTATGATTTTTTTACTCAATGGATTGTCACAACCTTATACACAAAAATCTAAATCTCATATTTGAATATAAAAAAAAATAGATTTTTTCATAATTACAAATATGATCGTGACAAAATAAATATATTTAGAAGATAACAGAACCTACTTATTTACATCAAAATAAACAATATAACTCAAAAAAACTAATAACACAAGCATTAATTAAGTTATACCAAAACAAACAGAAAAATTAATTGCATTTAACTTATATGATTTATATCAAAATAAATAACAAAAAAATAACTACATTTTAGGAGAACTTAAACACCATCGCACTTAGGTTAAATTATAATTATATCTAGAGATTGGTGAATTCAAATGCCCCTTTAATTAGTGGTGCCAAGAACAAAAAAAAGGGAAAAAGAAAGGCATGTTTAATGTTAAGGGACAGTTAATATTTTGATCAATATTGGAGGATCAGATATAATTAAGAGGGTCCACAAAAAAGGTGATCGATGTTTTATGTTCTTATTATACCATTATAAATTTATTTTCATAAACCAATTGGATTTACATATAGTTTATTTTTAGAAGAAAAATAAGTTGATTAGGAAGAAGTTTACTGCTATAATTTTTTTTTCCCTTTTTAACTGCGATTATTAAAGAATTGATAGATGTAAGGTTCATTTAGAACTAATTTTGGGAAAATATTATTGACCTTTTGCCCCTCGATATGGCAATGGGTTTAGAAAAAGAAAAAATTTCGAAAGTGATCGATTGGATCAATTAAGAGAAAATTTGTGGTTCCTTCAGACCTAATTAAATTGAAAAATCACTAGAGAGTTCAATGCAGTATAATGCAATTAAGCCAACATCCCATACTGAACGAAGGAGACTTTTTCAGAGAGTCACATAGTTGAGGGGGTCTTAGTACTGTTTTTTTTGTTCGTTTTTGGTCCAAGATGGCAATAGGAGAGCGAAAAAGGAATGGTATCTTGTACATTATTCTTAATTAGACTGAACATTATGGTGATTTATGAAAAATCAATAGACACCATATATATAGAGAACTAGAGGGCTACGACTATATATATATATATTTGATATACATGCCATGCATAGAGACGTATTCTCAGGGTATTGTGAAGCTCCATATACATACATACATGCATGGCGAGCAAGAGCTTCTATTATTTTGCATTCATATGTTTCTCTTTTTTTTGTCTCGCTCAAGGCAGATTAGTGACAAAGCATGAAGACTCGGGAAACCTCAAGAATCATCAGGTACAAATCTATATAATAACTCACCAAACTTTAGGGAATCACTATATCATAACCACACATTTCTTCATAAAAGAACGAAAAAATTCTAAGTACAAAAAGATCTATATTTATAAAAGTATAGTAGTCGGACTCTTTGTCCCTCTATATATATATATATATATATAGAGAGAGAGAGAGAGAGAGAGAGTAGGATTCTCAAGTCGTTTTTGATGATGAAAATTTTAAATCGTTGATTGATTCGGTTAATTTTGATATAATATATTTAAAATATATAGAAAATAAATTTTATAATTTTTTATTTTTATTTGCCTAGTAATCTAAAGAGTTCAAAATCAACTAATTTTATTGGTTGATATGTACTGTTTACATATTTAGCGGTGTAGAAGTTATTTAAGTTAGATAAAATTTTAATAGGTAAATTTTAATACTATCTACAGAAAGATTAATATATTTGATCAAAAATTTTAATATGCTAAATCATAATTTTTTATAAAAAAATTTTCAGCCGTTTAATTTTTACCCTTTCGATCACTAGATAAATAATAAAGAAGAAACACAAAATTTATTTTTTAAATATTTCAAATATATTAGATCAAGTCTAATTAAACTAATCGTTAATTCGAGACACTCTATCGAACTCAAATTTTTTTCCTTTGGTATTACCCTAGGCTCACGTCGCTCTGCTTGCTCGCTTCGCAAACAACTTAGAAGCACGAAAACCTTCCTGCTCCTAATTGACACTAGTATTACTATATGAGAGAGATTGAGAGAGATAGAGAAAGTCAAACTATTTTACTATCAATAGTATCAAATATTTGATTCTATCAAATTTTCTGCAGTTAAATTTATTTTTACAAATTATTTCTATTACTTAGATTATATTATTTTACCAAGCAACCCACCAAACCATAGGAGACTGCTATCATCCTAGCCGCACTTACATTAATGTAAGTGTCGAAAATCTAATCCCACTAATCATTTGATGATGTTAGTATTCGAATCTAATTTAGGTATATATATATATATATATATATATATATATATATAATCGATCTAGTATATATGCTATAAAACACCAAGTCATTAGTACAAACTTTATTTTAACTTGTTGATGTTTTTCTGATCAAATTTCATTATATTTTTCATTCTAATTAAAAGTATCAATATATTCAAATAACTTCAAATTCTCTGTCACAAATTTGAACCAGCATTTAACTATTCCATTGTTTAACATTTTTCATACAGAATGGGATAGGCATCAATTACCATTCAATAATGGCTAGAGGCTACCGTCCTGCCAATAATTTTCCTGTCGTTAGTTCGGACGTTGCCGTTCATGTGAGATTTTCACTCTGCATAATAATTTACTTTTTATAGTTCAGGAATTTTATTTTTCTAATGTACCCTTCATGGTCTACATATATATATATATATATATATATATATATATATATATGTAGTGGGCTGTTTATCAAACTGCAGAAGGCACGTTTTATGGTTCAAGAGTCCAACTAAATGTATATGGTGCACCGAATATTAAATCCAATCAAGCAACTTCCTCTTCAGTCTGGGTTTCAAATGGACTTTATGGCCCATCAAAAAATTTCAATTCAGTACAAGCAGGATGGCATGTACGTAATTCGGTATTCTTTGCAGAAATTATTTTGATTTTTTGTATTTATCCATTGATATCTTTTACTTGATTTATGCATGTGATCCAAGTTTTCACAAAGTTACTTGTTATATCTAAATTTTGTTGCGTAAATGACATTTTGCTCTATGCCCGTTAGGTGAATCCGGCACTTTATCATGACTACAATGTTCACTTCTTCACTTATTGGACAGTAAGTATAAGTTTTTTTTTTTGATTACGACAGTTAAAAAAATAATTTCGTGGTGTAACGATTTTATCTTCTTCTTCTTCAGGCAGATGGCTATAATTCTACCGGCTGTTTTGATCTTTTCTGTAAAGGTTTTGTGCTAAATACGTCGTCCCAACTTGTGCCCGGAGATACGTTATTTCCTGTCTCCACGTATAATGGACCATAATATTATTTCACGATTAGAATACAAAAGGTATAAGTACTTTTAATATGCTGATAAGAATACTTGGTTTTCACAACATGCACTTTAAATACTAGTAAACACTTTTATAGTTTGTATTTATACTTTGGTACTCATACGGCATAGTCTAAAAATTGAAGATCAACCTTCTTAAGCTTGTGTCTACCTGTGAAAACTTTTGTTAAATTTTTAGCGACATTTGTAATTATTGTAGAGAAGATATACATCTTTTCTTCAATACTAACTAATAATTTTTCCTCCATATATAGGATTCAAATTCAGGAGATTGGTGGTTATACAAAGATGAGGAAAATAAACCAACAATGCCTATAGGTTATTGGCCAAAATCTCTTTTCACTACTTTGGCAAATAATGCATCTAATATTGAATGGGGTGGATTTGTTCGTTCTCGGAAAAATGATGAGAGCCCTCCAATGGGCAGTGGACATTTTCCTTGGGAGGGTGAAGGAAAAGCAGCATACCTCAAGAACATCAAGTTTATTTCTCCTGGAGGTGGAATTTACACACCTCCAGGAGAAATACTTAGTTCTTATGTTGACAGAAAAGATTGCTACGATGTTGGAGATTTCGACGGTTCAGATAACAATCAAGGTTTTGACGGCTACGGAAAATTTCTTTTTGGTGGACCTGGTGCTTGTACTAATTAATTAGTGGATAAAAACTCTGAATAATTTATGAAAGAAAAATTAGTGAAACATCGTCTTATGAGACATTAAAGTGACACAATTGTATGAGCAATATTTTTCTTAAAAAAAATTTGCAAGTATTTTGTGATATGAAATTATTATATATGCATTTTTATTTGAAGTTATGTGATTTAATCTCAATTTGGGCGTTTGGGTTTGGTCAACGAGTTTCATTTAATGCTCCATGTACCGGTCATATATATACTGGTTAACAAGTCAAACTCATTTATTAAGATTTATAGATGGATGTTTTAATTAATTTGATCGAACATGCATTAGTGTTGTGGTAAAGTTTTTTTTGAAACTTCAGACGAGTTGAGTTTATTAAATTATTGTGTTTATTAAATTATATTTAGAAGATAAATTTAAATAATGTTACTTTTAGTTATAAAAATTTCTAAATATTTTGCCATCTAAAATTTTTGAAATATCTTAGGAGGTAGCCTGATTAATCAAAAATCATGATTTAAATTTAATTACAACTCAAAGCTCCATTTTTAATACCGTTTAGTCAAATTATTAAAGTTGGAAGAGGTTAATGGATTTGAATTTGAACCTAAAGCTTAATACAAAACCAAAAATATAAACACGTAGTATACTACAACAATAAAAATCTCAAAGTTCAGTACTACAACAATTTAAAAAATAATACCAACCGTGCGTACTTTAAAAGTTCAGTACTACAATAATAATCGAAAAAAAAAAAGAAAAAGAAAAGGAGAAAATAGTACTCTCTTTTTTCTTTTTTTTTTTTTTTTTTGTTACGAAGCATTTGAATAGTTTAAAATATAATTTTTATTAGAGCATAATAAACTGTAGTTAAAAAATAGAGTAAAATAAAAGCTCAGACTAATAAAAAAAAGAATTATCAAATTTATACAATAAACATTCAAACACTTTAAAATTTAAAATTATAAAATATTTTAAAATCTAAAATTTTTTATTTCAGTTAAACTAAAACAACAATTTAAAAACTCCATGTCGATTTTTTAAGTATACAAACAGATCCATACTCTAATCCTCTAGAGCAAGGTTGTGGGTCAATATGGATGGCGGAATCTACAGCTACTCTAATTCTAGCACGTTTAACTTTCTTAATTTTTTGGATCTTACCATTATTCAAAATACTATAACCGGATTAAAAGATTTAATTCTATTATATCATATATATATATATATAACTAATCCAAATTTCAGAGGCGTCATATTTTTCTCCCCTTTAAGTTCTAACGTCTACGTCAGGTTCAAACACACTCAAAAGTATCAGGCGATGTGGGACTCGTCTCGCTAGTATTAGTCGACCTTGCATGTGGGGAGTTGCACTCCACCTATAACGATCATTAGCTGGGAAGCCACACTCTACTTGCTACATAACCTTAACTCAGCCGAAACTCATTTTACACTTCCGGCTGATGATTGACTTTGATACCAACTGTGACGCCCTAACTTCCCAGGGGATCACCCATTCTAAAACTATTCTAATTCTAGCATGCTCAACCCTTTTAACATTTTGGGCCTTACTATCACTCAAAATACTATAGTCCGGGTAAGAGATTTAGTTCTATTATATTATTTATATATATGACTAATCAAAATTTCGGAAATGTCACATTCTTTGCCCCTTTAAGCCCTGACGTCCACGTCAGGCTCAAGCATGCACATTCACAAGCACCAGGCGATGTGAGACTCGTCTCGCTAGCCTTAGTCAACCTTGTGGGTAGTCGCACTTTACCCACAATGGTCATTTGGCTCAGTCGAGACTAATTTCACATTTTCTGGTGCTAAAAAGCTGTAAGCACCAATGACTTGATACTTTTAAAAGTATATAAGTTCAATTATATATATATCCGGCGATACTTGGCTCAGGCGAGAATTTTTTTTTTTTTTTTTTTTTCTTCAGTTTTCCATCCGACCGCTTTGAAGTTCAAATGACACTTATCAAAATACAATTTAAAGAGTTTAACTCTTTAAAGATAAAAATATAAAGAGGTCCATCAACTAGAGGTTATTTTGAAATTGGCTCCACAAATTTAACTTTTTGTATTAGTATTTTTGGGTACCTAGATCTAATGAAACAAAGTTATACATACACATAATAAATCAAAAACTTTTTCCAAATCTTTGAGTTATGCATAATCACTCATGCTTAGACGCATGATGAAATATGAGAACTTAATGGTTTTAGAGTTGACTCCAATATCTTAATTACTCAGCAATAGCTAGTGGTCATTTTCCAATGTTGAGTCCTCCTATGGTAGTTATTTTTCAATAGAAGGAGACCACAATACAACCCAATACAAATCCTTTCTTTTTAAATTCAAACCTAAACCTAATGGGTTTAAGCTGATCCGAGAGTCCAAATCCGACCCTAATCTGTACTCGAGTTTATATTATATAAGGGCAAGCTTAATTCTATCCCAAATTGAACTCCCATCCAAATCTCAGCTTAATTATATAAAGCTTTATCCATCTGAAGACTAAACCTAAACTAAAATAGTAGTATCAAAACCAAGAAAAGAACAGAGAGACATTTTCAAAGTATCACCCCTCACTTTCAATAACCAAACTACTGGCAGCAGGCCGCGGACCTTTGGTACCAGTGTCCAGCTAGCATCTATACGGAGAAAATTGCATTTCCTATTTATAAAACAAGATAATTGTATTTCTGTATTCCCTATTTACACACACAGATAATTACATTTTCTATCTAACATAAAAAAATAAATAAATAAAAGAGAAGATAGTTTCACTAATAAAACATTTTAACACCCATTTTTTACATTCCTATTTTTATTGTCAGACATTTTACCACCCATTTACACTCCCATTTTTATTGTCAGAAGACATGTCCTCACAGTCAACTATACAATGCAACCATTAAAAATATATACTCTGTCACATCACATTTGAATTCGCAGCTTGAGAGAGTTTCTTCTAATTTCATGATGTAATTTCATGATGAGGGAGAAATAATAACAGAATAAAAAAAAAAAAAAAAAAAGGGAAAGAAGAGTTCTAGAAGGTCAAAAAGGAAAGGGAGAAATCTCTCAGCTCCTCAACCTGACACACTCATAGAACAAGATGTAGCCATGGTCGGTGTTGCCCGAAAACTCCTGGGCAGAACCGAAGAATGACTGCAGGGTTAACTCATCCATCATATCCACATTCTCGTCATCAAAGTAGAGCCAATGGCTATGGCTTTTCACTGCGCTGACGTAGTGGCCGTGATTGGGGCCAGTCCCAACATGGATGACGACTGCAAAAAGGGAGTACTCTGAGTCATCCGCGCCATCAACGGTGTTGGTGAGCTTGAGCTCCATGGGAAACACCACGCGGTACGATAACTTCTTGTAGCGGCCGAGCTGCTCGATGTACTTGAAGCGCTTCAGGTGGATGACCAGAATATGTGGTGGCTTCTTTATCTTCATCCTCTTTTGGGCCTCCTGCAAACTGCATAAACATCCAATTTCACAACTTTCATGTAGAAGGCGAAGTGCAAACAGCAATTCATTAAAAGGTGAAGCAAAATAATTAGCTGATAATATTGAAAATGGAAAGTCAGTTAAGCTGAACCACCTTTACAATCAGTATCTCTCACTAGCACCTTAACATATTCCAGGTAGTAAAAAGGAATGTAAAGTAACTCCCACATAAGTAGATTCACACAGTTCGGAAAGGAAGTGACGCCAAAAAATTATAAGAAAATGATAGGGGTCCACAAAAATTTTGGATAGCCAACTTGGGGTCGGCGAATGTAATGAGTAAATTTAAGGAAACTACACTTATATTATAAAATAGTTCATATGATAAACCTGTTAAGTACACAAAGTCGCAATTGTCATTAGTCACTTCCTAAGGAAAAAAGAAGGATAAATAGACAACCTGCAGCATTTGTCACAAAAGAACTTGTCCTCAGCATTCAAGGTCTCTGTGGAACTGAAGTTTTTAAGACAGCTCGTGATGGAACTATTTTGATCAATATCAAGGCTTAAATCAAAGAATGTTTCATCCCTGGCAGTGACGGTCTCACATCGTAGGCACCTTGTTTCGTTAGTCAGTATACCCTGTATAATATCCACAAAAAAAAAAAGAAAAAAAGAATAAACATAATGGAACAGCAAGAAACCGGATCAATGCAGGTCGGCTCTTGCAGACCGAAAGTCCTTGATAAAATTTGGACAATTTGATTCACCTGAAAATAGGGATGTCAATTTTTCCCATGAACCTCGGTCCCAGCGGGGATACTCCCCGAATTGGGCAGGGGTGGACAGGAATTTGTCCCCATGGGGATAGGGATGGGGATGGAAGAGAACTTCCACACCATCATCCCCTCCAGGAGGGGGAGAGGAACAGGAATAGGGGTGTCAAACAGGATGAGTGGCCTGCAGGCCGGCCTGACTCAACACAGCAAGACCCACATGGCACATACGGGCTGACCTACACCTTTACTATTTTTATACAATAGTACTTTCTCTTTCTCTTTTTTTTTCTTTAGTTGACATTGCAATAGTACGGAACTCTAATGGTAAAAAAATCATAAGCATATTTAGACTATGCTTTTGAAAGTATATAAGCCATACTAATATATATATATATATATATATATATATATATATATATATATATATATATATATATATATATACACGAGTCCGGCTACTATACTCTTATGAGTAAAACTCTTTCGTACTCATACGTTTTCGGTCCTTGGATGAAGGAAAACTTTTTCGTACTCATACGTTTTCGGTCCTTGGATGAAGAAATGTGTGGTTAGAATTATAATAGTCCCTAGGATTTATACTATTTCACCAACTAACCACTAAACCCTAGGGGGACCACTATCATTCTAACCGCACTTCCCTTTATCCAAGGGCGAAAAAGTTATGAGTATAAAGACATTTTATACTCATAAGAGTATAGTAGCCCTACGCATATATATATATATATATATATATATATATATATATATATATATATATATATATATATATATATATATATATATATAGCTAGGCTGTTATGCTTTCGAAAATACGGAGACCTTCGTGCTTGTAAGTTGTTTTCAATGATGGAACATTTGATTTGACAATCGATTTTGTTAGACTTGATCTACATTGTTGGAACTATCTATAAATCAAATTTCATAAATTTTTAACTTCGTTTGCATAGTGAACGAGTAGACTAAAAATGAACGGCTGAAAATAAAAATCTCATTTAAAATAGTGCTAAAAACCTCAAATTTCAAATCGGAAGTATTAATCTTATTCTCAATATTAAGTAAATTTTTTTATTAAAGTTTCACCTAATTTGGATTGTTCTACACCGTTGAACTTACAAACGCGTGCCACATCGATCGTTAAAATAGTAAATTTTGAGACTATTTGATCACGTGATAAATGATGCCGAAAAATTATGAAATTTAGTTTCTAAATAGCTCTAATAGCGTAGATCATGCCTAACAAAACCGATCGTCATATCGAATGTCCCATCATAAAAAACAACTTACAAATACGGAAGCCTCCGTACTTTCGAAAGCATAGGAGACCTATATATATATATATATATATATATATATATATATATATATATATATATATATATATATATATATATATATATATATACATACATAATGAGTAGGACTTAAGTGCTATTAGGAGTACAGAGGCCTTCGTGCTTCTAAGCCGTTTTCAATGATGGAACTTTCGAATCGGCTATCGGCTCCGTTAAACTTAATCTAGTATATTTGAAGTATCTAGAAAATAAATTTTGTGACTTTTCGATATCATTTATCTAATGATCGAATGGACTCAAAATCAATAGCTGAAAATAAAAATCTCAATTAAAATTATGATGTGGCACTAAAATTTTCGATCAGAAATATTGATCTTGCTACACATTGTATAAAAAATTATTTATCAAAATTTTATCTGATTTGAATACTTCTACACCGTTAAACTTGCAAACGGCACACATCAACTATTAAAAATTATTGATTTTGAACCTTTTGATTATTAGGTAAATTTTATTTTCTAAATACTTTAATTATACTAGATCAAGTCTAACGGAGCCGATCAATGATTCGGAAGTTTCATCATCGAAAACGACTTAAGAGCACGGAGGGGAGGCCTCCGTGCCCTTAATAGCACACAAGTCCTATATAATTAGACTACTATACTATCAATAGCACCAAGTCATTAGTACTATTAGGTTTTTGATCCTTGGATGAAGGAATATGCCATTAGGATGATAGTGGTCCTCTAGAATTTAGAGGATAGTTGGTGAAATAGTATGACCTAAAGGGTAGAAATGGTCAAAGAGATAGATCTAACGGCAGAAAACTTGATAGCACAAAATATTTGATACTATTGATAGCCTAGTAGTCGGACTCCATATATATATATATATATATATATATATATATATATATATATATATATATATATATATATATAGTCTGACTTATGTGCTTTTAGAAGCACGGAGACCACCGTGCTATCAAGTTGTTTCTGACGTAACGTTGAAACTTTCGAATCGACGATCGGCTCTGTTAGACTTGATCTAGAATAATATTTGAAGTATCTAGAAAATAAATTTCACAATTTTTTGATATTATTTACCTAGTGATCAAAACTCAAAAGGACTCAAAATCAACGGCTGAAAATAAAAATCTCACAAAATATGATGATATGACACTAAAATTTTAAATCAAAGATATTGATATTGTTTTATATAGTATAAAAAATTTTCTATCAAAATTTCGCGTGATTTAAAAATTTCTACACCATTAAACTTGCAAACGGCTCACCACGACCATTAAAATTATTGATTTTAAACCCCTTCAATCACTAGGCAAATGATGTTGAAAAGGCCTCCGTTCTTCTAAAAGCACACGAGCCTCTCTCTCTCTCTTTATATATATATATATATATATATATATATATATATATATATAACCGCTAGATCTATTCTTTGAATTAATTCTACCTTTTAGATCATGCTATTCCACCAACCACCCACTAAATCTTAAGGAGCCACTATTATCTTAACCGCACATCCCTTCATCCAAGGGCCAAAAACTCACAAGCACTAATGACTTGTGTTTTTAGAATTGAGCTCCTACACTTTTAAAAACACCAATTCATTGAAGCTTGTGAGCTTGTGGCTCTACAGAATTGAGTTCCTATGCTTTTAAAATAATCATCAGGTCATTGGTACTTGTGAATTTTTGGCCCTCGGATGAAAAGATGTGCGGTTAGGATAATAGTAGTCCCCTAGGATTTAGTGAATGGTTGATGGAATAGCATGATTTAAGGGGTGGAATTGATTCAAAGGATAGATCTAATGGTTGAAAACTTACAAGCACCAAACATCAAGTACTTTGTGCTTTTAAAAGTATCATAACCGGACTCTCTCTCTCTATGTAATTTGATTATTATTATTATTTTTAAAAAAAAAAATTTTTTTTTTTAAAAAAAATTAAACATTTTTAAAAAATAAAAAATATAATGGGCCTGCACAACACTAAGCCCAGCACAGTATGGCGCTTATTGCCCAATCTAGGGGGCCCTGCTGGGATATAGGTCCAAAAAATCCGAATTGGCACAGCCCAGCACAGCTCTATCCGGATTTGAAACTGTGTTGAGCCGAGTCAACCCTCACCCTGGGTCGGCCCGCATAAATGTGGGTTTTGCCGGCCTGGCATGGTCCACATTACACACCTAGACAAAAATATTACTCTCCAACCCCCCAAAGGAAAATGCTTCTTGTACACTCCAAACGGGGTTTACATCTTACACCCCACCCATTCTAGGATGGAATGAATTCCACTCGTCACTTCGAAATGACGAGTGGATGAGTCCCCACCCTTAGATAGGCATGGTGTACATCGTACACCCCAAATAGGGTGTACGGATAGCATTGCTCAAAATAACTCAATAATGATAAAATTTAGTATGTTAAAATATATGGGGTCCCCGCAGGGCACAGGGGCCTCACTCTCATTGGCAGGGACCTGCGGGGACATGAGGGAATCCTACCTGAAAACTCTTGTGGACCCAAGTGACAATTGGCTCCTTTTGCACCCCGTTAGGTAGAGGATGGCGCGGGCCATTAGCAAATTTTTCAGGTAGTGATGAAGTTTCTGGGGAACTTTTGGCAGCATTGGCCTCTTTCTCAAGGGTATCGACGAGCTCATTCAACAGGAAATTCAAAAACTCATGAGCGTCCTGCAAAAGGTCAAGATAATGACATGGAACTGGATGATCAGATTATACTGATAAAATCAATATAAGCAAGAACAAGCTACATTACATGTCAGGGATCTACATTTTTCAATAAAAAGACATGCTGGATATTCCAATTCAGTTAACCAAAATTGTAGAGATTTTATAAGAAATTGATATTACCAATTAATAAGTGGAGGAGAAAGGTGAGTCCTCAATTAAAACAAACTAAAGCCTGAATAATAGGCAAAAGCTAATCACAAGCAAAACACATTGTCAAATATATGAAAAGCTCAACATGAAGCATTTCTTAGGGTGGAAAAAACAGTAAACCGAGTTGTATGCAATACAGAGTCTGAAAGGGAGCCATCCACTATCACACTACAGTTTCTTTAATGTACTTCAGTTTACTAAGAGAAAACGTTTTTGCATGGTGCTCCCCAAAAAGCATAACTCCTTCTCAGAATATAAAAGTAGAACGAGTTAAAATCCCATCATAACCAATCACCACAGAAAAGATAACCCATGCGGAGAAGTCAGTGGTACAATTGCCAAAGAAATCCATCCTCATCGAGACTGCTGCTTATCCTAAGGCAGCAACAGTATATCTACTAATGCAGGAATCAAGTTACCTGGTGCATGTAGCTACGGAAATTTTCATTTTGTTTCCTCACCCTTTGAACAAATCGCTTAGGAGCAATAACACCAGTTTTCTTTTTTTGGGAGTTTATCTGCATTTAGCGGCACCTGTTAGTTCTCGGAAAGAAAAATGATTTCTGCCAGATGTTGCAATGAAATCGCATGCTAAAAGAAACTATTTCAAGTGAATTACTATTGCTAACAAAAACAAAGGACCAATTGAGTTACTACCTACAATGATCAAATCACAAATATAAAATCATCAAAATAATCCAAGACAGTTCCGATTTAAATGGTCAAGCAACAGAGTCAAAATAGAAGTTAAAATGTAGATTGGTTGGACTTAGTGTTCCATGAAAATGTTTCATTTGGTCCCATAGGCGATGTTACAGAATATCACTTTGCAAGTCGAATAGGCATAAGCCTTTCTGATAAGCGCATAGAGTTAAGAGGTTGCTCTGTATTTGGATATTGTAGGTTCCATTAGGTGGGCAAATGTCAGGTTTAAGTGGCAGAGCGATTGAGGATGCTGGTATATAAATATCTAAAAACCCAAGAAAGTAAATCTCATCTAGTGATAATTGGTTTCACATGTTAGAAATTTCATTAAGCAAGCATATGCCAGGTTTTAGTCGTGTGGAGCAAATTAAAGGCTTAAAGCAATTGAAAATCAACGAGCATCAACTCCAACCCATCGCTTATAGAAATGAAAACCAACGAGCCAAAGCACAAGAGAAAGGGCAGAGTGATAGCCAGGGCTGGGCCCCCAACACCCTAGTGCACCTATTCCACCTGAAGAGATCCAATCAGAATCCTCAAACAACATACACGAGCGGGCCGAAAATTAAAAAAGAAATATCAGTCTGCAGTCAAAATTTTTATATTTTTAAGTATAAACCTCCCTAATAACTAGTAAGGCCTAGTATGGAAATGTGGTGACTAAAAGCACCATTTGCATACAATGGAAGGTCCAAAAAATTAAAAAACGCTTAAAATTTTTCCTCCTCCAATACTTTAAAATTGCGGCTGTAACTTTTCCCATAGCAGTTGCAACTGCAATTTTATAGTATTAAAAAAAGGAAGAATAATCAACTGTCCCTAGCACAAGTGGCAAAAGATTTGGTGGTTGATATTTGAGGTTCCGAGTTTGAAGCCTAATTGCTTCACATTTCCAGCTAAGTTTATTTCAAAATAAACGAAGCGGGTAGCATGCTACCTTTCTCTCTCTCTCTCTCTCTCAAAAAAAAAAAAGGAAGAATAAAAGCGCTTTTGAAATTTTTAGGCCTTCTATGGTATAAAAATAATGATTCTAGCCACCACATTACCAAACTAGGCCTAAGTCAAAATTCAACCCTAGACAGAAACAACTATCAGAAAAAAAAAAAAAAAAAATTTCCGATATGAAAATGTGTACAACCATTTTCAATATGTATATGAAATATATGAAATAAGTCAATAACCAACATAGATATCAAGAGAAGTGGTATTTGCAGTTAAGGAAATAGTAACTTTATTATAAGACCACAACAATAGACTTAACTGAAAGATCTTTTACCTGAGTGAAAAGATCTGCTAAACATGTCAAAAGGTTTTCCTCTGCATCTATAATATTCTTACTATTTGAATAGTATTCAAGTAACTGCTCCCGGAAAGGAATACAAAAATAAAGTGCCTGAGTAAAGGACATAACATTTAGCAGTGATATTAAAGATGTCAAAGTTATAAGAAAATTAAAGAAAAGAACAACCAAAATATGTTTTCATACTAAATGACAGATGAAGTAGATCTAGTAACGAACTTATATACTAATTAGACAGAACACATAGGCAGGCTGGGAAAGAACAGATAGTTGAAATAATACCGGCTATTTCAAACATTTAACCTGCATGTAAGAAATGCAGATGACACAAAATTACGTGTTTGACTAAACTTTTATAGGGCACAAATTACAATAAAAAACAAAATGATGCTCCTCTCAACCCTTCAACAGTATGTACAGTAGAATTTGTTTCCATAATATAAGTCAAACTTCTTTCTTCCAATGTTATCTTCCTATAACTCACCAAATATTAAATGTTCAAAATCAGCAGAGATATTAATGTACTTTAACATATTTACTGTCTAGCAGATATTTAGTTAAAATTTATTAAAGCATGTAGAATTTTGAAAATAAATCAGTCACGCTTAATTCTTAAATTAAGAAAAGCGAGTCTAAGTGCATGTCTCATCTTATTCTTGATTCAGTACAGACCAACATGTTGTGAGTGAAGAAACACGAAAAGACGATAGAGAGAGGAGAAGGTAAACACCACAATTTGTAAATCTCATGTAGCTAATTTGGACCCTTGTGCAGATATTAGAGAATCAAGGGTTAATATTTTTCACAGCTAGGGCATCCCTGCAAAGCCTTTTGGTCGACAAGGAGTGCAAGCTTAACAAGAGATGCTCAACAAAAGAGAAAGAAGATTTCCAAAGACCATATCAGTATATTACAGATTGATGCGGCTACTAACGGATTCTGAAATTTACTAAACAGATCACTAATAAAAGGACCGGTGGCCAAAAGATTTAAAAAATCGTCTCAGGCCGCAAGAAGATGCTGATCATACAAAGTTGCAACCGGAAGAACCCTAACCGTCTTCTGGAATAAATTTGCAGGGAAAGAAAGAAAGAAACAACAGTAATAACGGGTAAGATATGCTTCTGGTCGCAAATCGGAACAATTTCTTTGCAAAGATGACACGAACACAAGAAGAAAAGCGAATAGAGGATGATCCCAAAGCAAAAGGGGGAGAAGGAGACCTGCAAGACGCTGTTGCAGTAGCAGGTGTTGCCGAAGTTCTCGAGGCCGAAGTACCTCTCGCCTTCGGGGAACTGGTCCCCGAGGGCCTTCTCGAGCTTCGACCCCGAGGATCCCATGACCATCCACCTCTCCCACCACCCCACGGCGGCGCCGGCGAGGTACCGGAACCCTGACCCAGCGCCGGGGCGGCCCCTCTCCGCCGTAGACGACGAGGCCTCCACCGTGGGCGATCGCGAGGTATTAGCCGTCCTAGGGTTTTGGATGCGGATCCTTCGGGGAAGGGGCAAAGGACGCGAAACCCCTAGGGCTTCGATCCTCGGCGCGCAATTAGATGATTGGTGAGTGGAGGGAGGGATTGATCGGTGGTGAGTGGTGAGTGGTGAGTGGTGAGCACTTCTTCTTGCTCCACGGAGATCTTTTGTTTTGACTCCCTCCGGTTTTACCCGTTGTTTCCTCCTCCTCCTCCTCCTCCTCCTCCTCCTATTTCTTGCTCCCCTACGGAATCATCCTTCTCATCATCATCGAGGGAAAACCGCCCAGATAGACGATTCCGTACCCGCATATAGTTTCCCATTACGTACCCCCCGAGGCCCAAGTATTTTGCGGAGGCCAATGTAACCGTGAACTGAATTTTCCTCTGGGCCGGATATGGGCTCCAAAGAAGACCCACGAAATTCCGAGTCCAAACGTTTTCCATATCCGGAACTGGTTTCTGTTTAAACACTTCTTCAGACTATCGTTGGGTCAAGCAATATGCTCCTGATAACTTATTATTATTATTATTATTATTATTATACCTATATATGGAATCACACGAGTTACATTTTGAGTGAAACAATTCAATTCGTGTGTTGTTATTAATTTTTTCAACAAACATCTCAGTAATTCGACGAATAAGAATTCGATAGCAAATAACAAGAGAATTATTGTTCAGGATAAATAAATTTAGAGGATCAGTGGGCGATTTTTCCCCATCTTGATTTGAATTGAACATGAACAATCCAGACACCTAGCACTCGGTCCAGATGAAATTAGATCGCACTCCTAATTTCCTATTCATAGCTGATTTTAGGCTGGGCCTAGATTCTGACTAATCTCAGACGTCTCAGGCCCTGTCCAAATAAGATCTTTGCGGGAACTCACGGGCCAATGTTTTGAATATCCGAACGAGATTTCTGCGGAAAACGTGGAACGTCCATCTTAATCAAGCACAAATAGTTCCCCAATTCTCCGTTACCATCTTGGTAAACGACGAGCCTCCTTTCCTCTTCTCCTCCTCGTGCGAATCTCCCCAAAACCCCCTTCGGCCGCTGTGCGATGTAAGTGTGTTTTTTTTTTTTTTTTTTTTTTTTTTGCCCCTTGTCTCTTTCGTTCGGTTTTTCCTCTTGTTCCTCTTTTACCCCATTCTTCCTCTCCCAAAACCCTAACCCTAATCGACTAATTCTTTCGATTTCTTATTTTTGGCTTCAGAGACTAAGCCGCCTTTTGTTCTGGTACATGTGCCGAATTTTTTGGTAGCATTTTTTCTGCGTGAGTCGCGGCCGCGGTGGTACTAATGGCTGTGGCCGCTCCCGGGCAGCTGAATCTGGACGAGTCCCCCTCGTGGGGATCTCGCAGCGTCGATTGCTTCGAGAAATTGGAGCAGATTGGTGAAGGCACGTACGGGTGAGTTTTATGATCCTTTCCTTTTCAGGGTTTTAGGGTTATTTCACGGGGTTTTCTTTTCTAAACCTAGTGGTAGTCACTTACTCACCTGGAATTTGATCGGATGCGATAAGAATGGAGACGATGAGACGAGAGCAAGGAACTTGATCGGATAAATGGGATTGTTTTAATCTAATCCCCTTCTAACCCTGCGAGATTATTCGACCACCCGATCGGATTCCCTCTCCCGCCCCAGGCGCCTCTGAATTGCTAAGCTCTCGTCTTTCCCAGATGCGAAACAGGCCGAAAAACTATGATGCGGGGAGATGAGATTCTGTTCCTAATTTTGGAATTTAAGAATCAGAATACTGAGTTTCTTCTTCTTCTTCGTCGTGAATTGCAGGCAGGTTTACATGGCCAGAGAAACAAAAACTGGTGAAATAGTGGCTCTGAAGAAAATTAGAATGGACAATGAAAGAGAAGGGGTATGCCTTCTTTCTTCTCTTTCCCCTTCGGCAGATACACCCTTCCGCACTATTCGGTAGAAGGTTAACTGCTCCTTTTCTTGTAGTTCCCTATTACAGCCATACGCGAGATTAAAATACTGAAGAAGCTGCATCATCAGAATGTTATCCAACTGAAGGAGATTGTAACTTCTCCTGGTACTTTTCTGATATTCTTTGTCTCCATCTTCTCGTGAGATGTATCTGTTTTATAAGGTAATTTTGTGTGGACTCTCCCAGGTCCTGAAAAGGATGAACAAGGAAAACCAGGTATTGCTCGTTTGCAGCCGGATTTGTCTCTACTCGCTATCATTAGCATTCCGTCTTCTGGTTAAGTAATTTCAAATTGTTTCAAACAGCTGAGGGTAACAAGTACAAGGGAAGCATCTACATGGTTTTTGAATATATGGATCATGATTTGACTGGATTGTCGGATAGGCCTGGGATGCGGTTTACAGTCCCTCAGATTAAGGTAATTTGGAAAATCTGCATTATCTGTTTTTATCATTCATTGTAAACAAAGGTAAATCTATGCTTTTCTAATCACTCTATTGTTCCATCAGTGTTACATGAAGCAGCTCCTAACGGGACTTCATTATTGTCATGTCAATCAAGTGCTACATCGTGATATTAAAGGTGCTATGAAACAGTAGAAATTTTTGGCCATCTTTTTGAGCAGGAAGTGTTAGGTAGGTTTTGATTCTATTTGACTTACATTTGGACATGCTACTTCTGCGCAGGGTCCAATCTTTTGATTGATAACGAGGGCAATTTGAAGCTTGCTGATTTTGGGCTTGCACGATCATTCTCTAGTGATCACAATGGAAATCTCACCAATCGCGTTATCACTTTATGGTATAGGTAAATTCTCCTATTCTTCAACGGTCAGAATGTTATGTTCAGTTTCATTTAATCTTCTGGGTTGACACAATGTGGTATGCTTCGTGGTTGATAGTTTCTGCTTCATTTTGATTTGGTTGAACAGACCTCCAGAGTTGCTGCTGGGAGCCACAAAGTATGGTCCAGCGGTTGACATGTGGTCTGTTGGTTGTATTTTTGCTGAACTCCTGCACGGGAAACCAATATTACCTGGAAAGAATGAGGTATCATTCTTTGCATCTATACTTTTCTCCTTGTTTCTCTGGGTATGTTTGTAGTAGTTAGATTTACCAATCCTTCAGTGTTTTCGAGGGCCTTAAAAACTAAACAAGATACCGGGACTGTACATGTATTTTGATGACAAACTTAGGGCAAATGATATATGAGGGTATCGAAGTTGTACTGTCAGAAAGTCACATAGTACTCTGTACTGTTAGTTAAGGAGGGTTAAGAAACAACAGTCGAGATCCTATGTATATGCTAACACTTACTGTTTTTGTGCCAACTATTTGATGAAGCAAATAGATGCTTAATATTGCAAATAAGGTGGCAACTTAACATTTCCGTTTACTGAAGAACATTTTATTAACAGCTAAAAAGAGTGATGTAGCCTTTTCATTGTTTTTTGTATCGTATTTTCTGTTAGATCTGAATTTTTTTTTTTTCTCCTTCTAGTTGTTTTATCATTTGAAGTTTTTATGACAAAATAATACCAATTGACTCTCTTTTCTGCACTGTAGCCAGAGCAGCTGAATAAAATATATGAGCTCTGTGGAACTCCAGATGAGGTCAACTGGCCTGGAGTGACTAAAATTCCCTGGTATAACAATTTCAAGCCTGCACGCCCCATGAAGAGACGTGTTAGAGAGGTTTTCAAGCAGTAAGTAGTTTGCTTGCACTCTCCTTTTGTTATCAACTGCTTTGTTACCTTTTGTATGAGCTAATATCAAACTAGCTGGATTGGAATTTAGAAATTCAAAGTGAGGTCTAATGTTCAATCCTTTTATATTTGCTAACTAGAGGTTTATGTGATTTGACAGTTTTGATCGTCATGCTTTGGATCTATTGGAGAGGATGCTAACACTAGATCCCTCGCAGGTATTAACATTAAATTTTATCTCGATTATGTGAATGCAGGCTTAACCTATACATATTGACAAATCTTCACCTTGTGAACATCATTGACCTATGCCATTTGAGCTTCTTGGTTATAACAACCCCTTTACACTGGGAATTGTCTGAGTAGTTCAAATCTATTAGATTACCTAATGATGAAAATATCATGTCATATCTTATGTGTGTCGGTGTGCATCTATTGAATTTTGCATGTGTATGTAGAGCAGCGGTTAAGCTGATCATGTACTTTTGCATGCAGCATGGGGGCTGTGCACTTGTATTATTTGTCATGTTTAACTATTTTTGGTTCCTTTCCATTCTTTAGAGGATATCTGCCAAAGATGCACTTGATGCAGAGTATTTCTGGACTGATCCCCTGCCTTGTGATCCCAAAAGGTATCAATATAATAAGCAGCATGCTAGGAAATTTTTTTTTGCCAAATTCTGTTGTTGTTCAGAATTTTTCACCTCATTCCTGGTATCATGATGCAGCTTGCCCAAGTACGAGTCCTCACATGAATTTCAGACGAAGAAAAAGCGTCAGCAGCAACGGCAGCAAGAAGAAACTGCGAAGCGTCAAAAGCTGCAGCACCCGCAGCCGCACGCTCGGCTGCCTCCCATTCAGCAAACGGGCCAGCCACACCCTCAGATCAGGCCTGGCCCGAGCCAGCCGATCCACAGTGCCCAGCCCCCCATGGCTGCAGGCCCAAGCCATCACTACGGGAAGCCCCGTGGGCCCTCCGGGGGGCCCAGCAGGTACCCACCGGGTGGAAATCCGGCTGGAGGATTTAATCCAACTCGTGGGGGCCAAGGTGGTGGCTACAGCAGCGGCGGCCCGTATCAGCAGCAAGGGCGGGCCCCACCTTATGCTGGCAGTGGCATGCCACCCAGCGGTGGGCCTAGAGGTGGGAGCAGCAGTGGATATGGAGTCGGTGCGCCAAATTATCCCCAAGGTGGCCCATATGGTGCTTCAGGTGCTGGCCGCGGCCCCAACATGATGGGTGGAAACCGTAACCAACAGCAGTACGGCGGCTGGCAGTAGTAGAACAGAAGGCATGGAAGCGAGCTCTCAAATAGTGGAGTATGCTTTTCTTAGTAAGTGTGATCAAGATCTTGAAAATGATGGGCTATGGCCAGCCGGAAGACCGTTGCAAGGGTGTACAGCATGAAAATCATCTAATATATCTTGAACAAATTCAACTGAACTTGTGTGCGGGGATTAAGCTCTCAGTTTTTTCTTATCCTTTTAATTTCTGGAATATGAGCGTGTATAAACATTCTATTTACGCTCATCTTATTGTATTTTTGCTTGAAAGATTGCCAGTTTATTTTACAAATTTGTGTTCTACCAAGATCGTGAACAAAATTATAAAGCCATTTGCGGCGTGATGTATCATCCGTATTTTTAAAGAGAAAAAAATGGTTGGGTCGAATGAAATGTGTTTTACCCGTTGGAGGATATTTCTATAATTTTTAAGGAGAAAATTAAAGTTGTTAAAAAGAAATTTTCAACGAGTCAAGAGAGAGCTTTCGTACTAAGCCAATAGCGTCTCTTGGCGCTCTTTAACTTCCCTTGGCGCTCTATAAGTTCTCCGTCGCCTTCTGCTTTTCCCCCTCCCAAAATAACGAGATCGCAATCCTCTGGAAAGCGAAAGAGAAAGCGTCCGAGAAACCACGCTCACTTTCCAGAGAGAGAGAGAGAGAGAGAGAGAGAGGAGGAAATGGTGGGCTACAGCGATCCCTGCCCGTGCTGCGGCAACAAGCGAAGGCGATCCACCTTGGATCGCTGGGCCAGCTGGCCCCGCGCGAGCTCCGCCGCGCAGCACCCACCTCCCGCCAAGTTCGCGCGCTCCGCCTCAGATCCGACCCCCTCTGCCGTCGCTGCAGCAGTCAAGGAGAACGAGATCCGCGCCTCCCCTGTACCCACCACCCTGACGTCAACGGCGCCGCCCATTTCCTTCCCGGGGTGCCCGACCCCTGCTCCGCCGGCCGCCGGGACGAAGACTCTCTCAACAGCCTCGGATCCCTCCCCATCCGACGATGCAGAGCCGAAGGCGAAGGTGCCGTGTCCCGTTCGATGCCCTCCTACGCCCGGCATCGCCGAGAAGGTCTCAATCCCGCTTCTTTGTTTTCTTTCCTTTTTACGAGTAGAGAAAAAGCAGCGAGTGACTGATCTATTTGTTAATGCTCCAAAGATTGGCATTTTCCTTTCTTGTTCGAATCACTTTTTTCACGAGTAATTTGAATATTTCTATCACGTGGCATGCAGGAGTTGAATGCGAAGAAAGAAGAGGAGAAAGAAGAAGCGGAGGAGAAGAAGAAGAAGAAGAAGATGGAGGCGGAAATGACCGGGGCTCCGCGGCGGGAGAGTGAAAAGAAGGAAGAGAAAGAGGGGGAGATGAAGACCAAAGCGGAGATTAGGGTGCCCGAAGGAGTCCAAATCAATATCTGCTTCAAGTGCAAGTGCGGCAACTCCGAAGAAGTCATCTTGCCGTGAGCCCTCTCGTTCTTTCGCCACGTTCGGCAATGTTCTTCATGCTGCGCCTCCAAAATTCCGCGCGCGATGAGTTCAAGTCCAGCAAGTTTCGCCGCATGCGCAAAAGGGCGCTCAGGAAACCCAATCCCCTTTACATTATCATTTTTTTCCCTTTAACCTGATTTTTCGCTTGTCAAATTAGGGCTTCTCGTTTCAATATAGGTATGCGGTTGCAAGAGAAAAGAGCAATTGAGTAGTTTGGTTTTTAGAATAGACGAGAACACACAACACACAGTGATAGTAGTGAGTTTGGGTTGGATTGAGAGGTGCGGGCTCCGCTATGTGAGCTCTCGGCAATTCTGGGTGCAATTGCACTTGCTTTTGAATTGGACTGAATTTTACAAATTCTTACTGGTTGTAGGATTGAGATCGTGGAGATGAAAATTGGTTAAGAAATAAACATCGTATAGCAAACTAGGTGCAGCTCATTGCACAGAAAGTTGTTAGTTCTTCTCTGTTAAGAACTTGGATTTTTTCTGTCAAAGATACTAGCTAGTATTTAGATTGGATCTGACAAATTAGAGATGAATGTCATTTAATTTTTCAAGTTGGAGGCTGAACAGTGTAATGCTGTGATCGTTGGTCCGTCATCTTATAGTGACCCTCTTCTTGTCGTATAATTAGGATCCAAGAAAACATTTATAGCTAGCCGATACCAGAATGAAACCTATAGCTGAAAATTTGTTGTTGTTTTGAATGTAATTCCATAAGGGACCTCTGATAAACACCTGTTGTCATAGTTGGAGAAGATATACATAGTATGAGTTTCGGGTAGAAGGTATAGTTGAGAAAGAAAAGGTTATTAAGATAGTCGATGTAGCTGAGCTAGTCGGTTATCCTCTAATTCACTTTTCTTTTGTTCCAAGAATATTTTGTACTGCAAGCAATGAATGGAGTACTAGTTGCTGTTGGTGGATAATCATTGGTTAATACTAACTTCTCGATGGCTTATTCCATGCTTAATTGCGCTTTAGGTGTTGCAGACAACGCAAACAGCATGGATAATAAACTTGAAAAAATTAATTGCACAAATTTGATAACAAGATACTATTAAAAAAACCGTCTTTAGGCCTTCTTTGGCATCCCAGATTTGGATTTGGTAAGATGGGAAAGTGATGTCGGTTAGGGTGTGGAGCTGGTGAGATACAATGAAACCTTTTCCATTCTTGTTTAGTCCCAATCTCTTTGTTGGGATTGATAATTCCATTCCAGTGTGTTTTTTTTTTGACCCAGCCAGGTTACTGCTGCAAACCCCAACACCTTCAAGCTACCAGATCCTCTTCCTTCCCCGACATCTCTCCGCAGTCTTATAGTATCAAGTTCAATCCTGGTTGCTAAATGAGCCCTTATAATTTTATAATAGCCTGAAATATTTTTGGCGAAGCTAGTATTAATTGAGATAATGAAAGGCCATATATTCTGGCCATGATTCAGAAGATGTAGTTGTAGTCAAGGATAAAAAGGCGTAAGTATATCTTTTTCACATCAATGTTGGTCTCTTGAAAATCTTTAGAAAGATTAAAGGAAAAGGTTAAACTGGCAATTCTTAATGTTTTACTTGAAAGATTATATTTTGCCTTTTATGCTTAGCTGATTATGATGTTAATTATGACGATTTCTTTTTTTTTTGCTTTTCAAAAAAATCCAAATTTTGCTTCTTGTAACTCATTACAATCGGAAGCTTTTATTTGTTGCTGTTGCTTCAATGTATTCGACTTAGTACAAGAGCCACAAATAGGTCCTAAATCCATTAGGCTTGATGAGTAAATAAATATATGCCATTATCTCTGATTGGATCCTTTGCCATCTCCCAAGGGTCATAATTTTTTTTTTTATTTTTTTTTTTAAAAAAGGTAGCTTACAATCGTTTCATTCAAATGATCTTAAACTAAGCAAGCGAATGAGACAACCGGACCTCAAAAAAAAAAAAAAAAAAAAAAAAAAAAAAAAAAACCACTATGAACACCAGGCTTCCCAAGAAATGCATAACGACCACGCCGTCTTCCGCAGCTGCCTCAATTGCTTTTTTGTTATAAAAAATTCTTTTATTTCTCTCCAACTAAATCATCCACCACGAAGCTACTAGTACATTGCTCTCCCTTCTTCCTCTACTATCCCCTATATTACTCATGTGTTTCCACGGTAAGGTCACTAAACTGCAAGGGTCAATTTTTATTTACACTGCACATACCGAAAGCACTTTTTTTATTCCCTCCTTTTTTTTAACCTTTCAACTTCAAATTAATTAACCTTTTCTCAGGGACATGTAAGTTTTGTACATCATGTGAACAATCTTAAACTAGCCTTTACCTCGCCGTATCCAAATTATCGTTGTCAGATTATAAATTGAACATTGATAGATTCATTTCTTTCTCTATTGTTAATTCTCTTCTACTAATTTTGCATATTAATTTTTAAATGCCATTAATTCCTAGCTAGGTACTAATGCGGATGCTTTCAAAATTTTACTTTTAGATGCGTGTGTTTAGTGTAGCCATGTGGTGTGTCCACATTGGTCGGTTCTATTTTTGACTCAATCCATATGAGATTTGAATTAGAATTTATCTGTATCAAGCATCCGAATTTACCGTCCAAATCCGCACGTGCTCTGTAGAGAAGAACGATAGGCAATATTTGAAAGGAAAATGCTATGTGTACACCCGTAAGGGGTGTACATCTCACATCCCCACCCATCTAAGGGTGGGGGTGTGATGATGGGTCACTTGATGTGACCCGTAAAAATTATCGCCACCATTAAAATAATGGAGATGTATAATGTACACCCCTTCGGAATGTACATATAGCATTGCTCTATTTGAAATCGGAGCGCCTGAGCCTTGTTTTGGGTGTCCGACTATGCCGAAATAATGATTTTGATTCTACACAGTTGAGTCCGAAGCACGCAAAGCTATTCTATTTCAATTTTCGAATATTTTAGGGATCCAGGATATTTTTCGGGGTCCGGATCCCGGATCCACTTTACAGAGACTGGACGCCCAAAATCTTGTGTCCAATCTATCATGATGCTCTTTTTAGGCGCCCGAATAGAATTTTGGGGGCCCCAAACATCTTCCATATACTGTATTGTGCATCCGGACGCCCACTTGACAAAGGTCTCAAATGAAATTCGGATTCCGATTCACTTCCGGACGTCCGGTTTAGAGCCTGAAACCTGTTACAGCTTGAAATTTGATTTTGGACATTTTTAAATGTCTTTGAATTTTTATAAATAGTGTTTTGGTAATGTTTTATTAGCACAAATTTGAACATGTGTTATTAAATGATAGAAGTTTTTAATTTTAGCTCAAAAACTTCTCAACTCCAATCTAAAATGAATTTAATCAAATTAAAATATAGAGAGATGAGAATTAAGTCCTTTTAACCTAGGAAGCAAAGATAATATCAAATGGTGAAGTTTAGTGCTTGCAATTTGCGCGCTTTGAGTTCCTTTCTAAAGATTGAGAGATCTAAACATGAAAGTCATGATAAAAAAATTAAATTAGTATCAAAATTTATAATTATTTATTATCAATAAAATGTAATTATAAATTAAGGACACTAGGTGTGATACCCTAATAGCCTCATATCGGATGGTAATTAACTAGACTTAAATATTTTGGATTGTAGTTTGGGCTCAACAAAATATTATTGGTAGTGGGTCAGGTCGTTACACTAGGCCAACAATAATATTAATTTTTAAATTTATAATTTTATATTTCAAATTTTAATTTTTAAATTTTTAAATTTTAAATTCTCAATTTCAAAATTCAAATTTAGAATTGAATTTTAAAATTTAAAATTTAAAATTTAAAATTTAAATTTAAATTTATTTTAAATTACTTTAGAAAATTTAGCAAACCACTTTATAAAATTATTTCAGAAAAAGTATTATTTTTTTGTTAGACTTAATCAAATACTCTATGACCCCGTTTGGTTCGGATATAAATTTAAGAGGTATAAATTTTTTTATACCTGAAATAGCTTGCTATTTCGAAATAATTAAGTATAAAAGTTAAATTGCGTTTGGTTCAAAAGTTTGTATTCTCTGTAATAGAAAAAATTGTGTTTGGTTAAAATTATGGAATAGTAGAGAATAGTGAAAAAAAAAAAAAATTATTAAAAAGCCAACTTTGCCCTTACCTTCTATATATATAAATTAATTTTAATTATTATAAATTAATTAAAATGATAATTTAATTATAAATAATAAATTATATTTAACCTACACAAAATAATTTTTTATATTTTATAGTATATTTTAGTAAATAATAATTAGTAAACAAAATTAGAATGTAATCCAATTTTTAACTTTATCAAAGATTTGGAAATAAAATTATTTTGAGTTGGCCATATAGGAGTAAGTAACAATGAAATTGTATATTTCACTTGTAATTACATTCTATTTTAGCATAATAAGAATTTCAAGTTTAGATTAAAACTTGAGCAGATTGGAAGATAAGTTACAGGTTGGAAGTTAAACTCCAAATATAAAAAATCAGAGTTCACGTAACATTATATTAGAACTAAAGCTAAAGCAATGGAAAAAAATTAATTGCATAGCCGTATATTATATAGTTTCATGTTCATATAGTTTCAGATTGGAAGGTAAGCTAAAGTAAAGAAAAAAAAAAATTCATTCACTTTCCTGAGATATAAACCTTATTCCGGAAGGGTTGAAATATTGCTTAACGGATTATCTCAGAATAATCCGTTAAGTAAAAATTATTTTAAACTTTTATCTTTAATCATTTTTTACTCCCGTTTAATAAAATTTATGAAATAAAAAAATTTATTCTTCTTTTATCTCGCAACCAAACATGATATGTAGCTATTAATTAAGAATAACTTTCTCTACCCAAATGATTTCAGTAGAATGAATTTTTCAAAAGCTAAGGCAAATAAATTAATATATGTTAGATATTTGAAATGGAGTGTTATATATCTCTTGAATTGGACCGTTCTGCATATTTATTATCTAATAATATCAAAGATATGCATATTTATTGTCTTGTACTGTTCTAAACTAAAAATATTATAAAAAATGTGGGTGCAATAGTTTTTGGCACTTAAGAGGAAAGAGGAATTGCACAATAGACTTTTCTACTTCTCCATGGCTACCCAGCTTTCTCATGTACTATGTTTTCTATTACTTTGTTTTCTCACGGTGGGCGAGAAAGTCAATGGAAGAGAGCTGCTAAAACCTTTTGATCCTTTTTTTCACAAAATTCAGGTAAATATATATTCTCATGCTTCTCACCATATATTCCAAATGGCAACAAATTATAGGACATTTGGTCCCTGGGCAAGGATCCTTTTTTTAAGGTAAGTACTATTTATATAAATCTAAATTTAATTATTGAGACTTAAAAGCAAAATTCACACAATGCAAATTCGATCCAACCTTAATAAAAGACTTATATGCATGAGCAGGAGGCTCGAGCCACAACTTAGCCAGACATGGAGGCTTAAAACCCCAACCTCAAGATCAATCATCAATTGATCAATAAACTTCTAATCTAATTTAACACTCGACACCTAATTAATATTAATAAAAATAGTGCATAGACGGTATATTGAAAATGTCTAATTATTAAAAGAAAATCAAAAAGTTTTGTCCCGCTTCGAAATTTAAAAGCGATAAATTTATATATATATATATATAAATTAGAGTTGAAAAGTTAATTTTCAAAATGTGATCGGGCAGATCCGTCACGTGCATAAGATTCACTATAAAAAATTTAATATTTAAGAATATTTTTTTTATATACTTAATGATATTTAAAAACGTTTCAATATAGTCTAGCGTCGCATTTGAAAACGTCGGTTAAATCATTGACAAATAAAAAGTCGTTACTTATATAATGATATTTATACTAAGTATCGGTAAAATATATTCTAACGCTTTAAAACATCAAGATTTATTAAAATCCTGACGCTTTAAAACTTTCAAAAATTATAAATAATAATAAAATTTATTATTTAATAAATTAGTTTAATATAATAAAGAGTTCATATGACGACACTTTTTGAAGTGTCAGTATTTATTATATTGTAGGAATACTTAAGAACACTTTTTCCAAACTTCGTCTAAAAAATGTCTTTATATTGAGTTTTTTTTTGTAATGGTTCTCTGATTCAAACGGATAGAGTTTTTTCTATACACGCATGATTAGATAAATATGACTAGGTAAGTACAACAATACAATCAGAATTTACTAAACATAAAATATTCGCGATATTAAACAACTAAACCATAATCATTTATCCCAATCATAACTGATAATCTAAAGCATCATGAGTAATTAGTCAATAACTACTAAAATCTAACAGAAACTAATAATCCCAACAACATGATAATTTGTACCTACTAGCATGATAACATGATATAATCGAAGATAACTAAAGGAAGGAATAGTCAAGATAAATAAGTCATCTACGTAAGTAACTGTAAACATAATATAATAATTCAGGTGGACGGCCAATTATCTAGTTAGCGAAAGGTGGACAGCTCTAACGTATGCTCTCACATCATCGTCCTGACATTTTATCATCCGATGAATCTGAAAAATATGTCAATAGGAGGGTATGAGATACAACTGATCGAATGTATCCCAATAAGTATAACTAGCTAGGGACTAGCAAGTCATATCTACTAGTATATAATAATTAAGTGGATAAAGTAAATTGATAGATAGATATAAAAACAAGAAAATTGACAAATATAATGAATCATAAATGCTGAATCGAAGAGGTATAAGAACAGGATAGTGGTAATCACATAGAAAGCTATAAATGTTGTAACAAGAACATCCAACAATGAAATAATAAAGCAAGAACAATAAAGAAGCAATGCGTCAATATTGGAAACTAAGTACCTGTGACACCCCCGGAATTTGGATTAGTCCTATATATAAATGATATAATAGGATTAAATCTCTAACCCGGCTATAGCATTTTGGATGGTAACAAGATCCAAGAGGAACATGAGAGTTAAGCGTGCTAGAGCTAGAGTAGTTCTAGGATGGGTGACCCCCTGGGAAGTGGGGCGTCACAGTACCCAATCAATGTCACTATTGGTCACAAGGACCATACGCTAATCCCACAATCGACACCAATTGTGCTTACATATGTTGGATTATGTAAAATCATGTTTCGAGTCCATATGGATTTGATCCAATCTTGTTCCTAAAGATTAGGGATGATTTAGGAATATCTTAAAAATAATTCTTAAAAGGATATGGACGACGACTAGAAGTGATTTAAAAACTCGGATGGACGGTGGAGATCGTTTCCTATTAGAATTAGGTTTTTAGAGTTATATTAACTCCTGCGATTCATCTTTTATTTTTTAGAGCTTCATTGAAAAATTCTAATTGAGAGGAAAAACGTGGAGAGCCTCCGTGAGAGTTTCTTGTAATCCAATTTTACTCCTTGTACTTTTGTGTTGTGGATTAATCGAATAACGCATTGAGGTGGTCTTGCCCGTGGACGTAGGTTGACACATTGTCGGCCGAACCACGTAATTCTTGTGTCCTTACATTCCCTTATTTGTTTTATTTTTTTAGTTATTCTCGTGCTTGTTTTCTACAATCTTTTTTCGCCTACTTTCATCTACGAAAATTTCTGTTTCCGCTGCGCTCGTGTGCTGTGTGGGTTGAGGTGTGCTCGGTAACCCCACGGCTGGTCCCCCTTCAACATATAACCCTGCACCCACTCGGTGCTATCTGGGGCTCACGGATCAAGAAGATCACTCTATCAGTAAAATAATTAGAGGCTAGTCCGCTGGTGTATGTGACATGTGCAGCCGGTGCTATGGCGGTCATAATGATGATATTCAAGCTCGCGGTCTAGAGACCAAAAAAACGACAATAAACCGAAAAGTCCTAATCGGGATCATAATCAACAGTGTCATCATCTCATGCAGTATAACAAGAATCGATCTTCTACTCTATCATACATACAAGAATTAGGAGACAGCTACAATATAGCATAATCATAACGTTTATATATCAGACTATTTAATGACCAATCAAACAAGAAGCAAAGCAAGTATAATGTCACAGGGTGGTATATATGAAAATGAAAAAAAAAATTATAATCAAAGCAAAAAAACTAGGACTAGCAAGATCACCAATGGTCCGAACGACTATGGTACCCAATCAAGTTACACTATGCTAATGCCCGGATTGAAGTACCCATCTCAGTGCAGGCGATCCAGGAACTTGCTGCTCAGCTCTCGCGGAGGCTCTTGACTACTCGAGCCTAAATCAGATCATATGTCAGTCACAATCTCACACAAAGCCAACCCACTGGCTCACATAGTATAAAAATATAAAACCACAGACTTATGTTTAAGTCTCGAGATCCGCCGAAATTTTCGATAATCTATTAATCGATCACTAATGGTCTGAATAGTGCGTATAAACTACCAAAATGACCTAAACTTCACATGCTGTCCCGGAACACTCCGTTAAAGGCATCCGGACGACAACAATTAACAGTGTGTCGTTATAAAATCTAATTGTGCCATAATTACAGAAATATCATCTGGAATCGCCGATTTCGGCTCTAGAAGTCACCAACGCGAATCGGAAATTCACTAGATTAATCATGACAGCGTTGGGATCAACTAATGACAGTTGGAAATCATTTTAATTCATCTAATTTGCTCATGATGCGGATTTCACACCGAAACGATGATAAACTGGCGATTTCGTCGATTTACGACTCGTAAATTTATTTTAATCCAACGAAAGTCATCATATCTCGGACGATCAGTCCAAAGATCACGTGAGCGCTGCCCAAGACAGCCCATGTGCCTATAATTATATCTAGAGACTAGCCGGCCCACAATTTGCGTAAAAATACTATTTTTATTGAGTTTTGACTTATTATAATAACTAATTTCAAATGCAAAAAGAAATTTATTTATAAGCAATGCTATCACTAATATTTTTTATTTACAGTTTGGAACTCACGGTAGAACAGCTGATCCAAAAGAAATCAAACATGTAAGCTGGTCTCCAAATAGTAATGTCTATGCAAGCTTGATAATCATTTGGCACTAATTAATAAAGCTTGATCGACTTCGATATTCACTTAACCTTCTTAACTTTCTCTTAGATACAACCTGATCAACTTTTACATGTTTAGACGGTTTTCTATCAATGATTCTTTAGCTTCTTTATGCTTGTTAATTACAAGTTATAATTATGCTTTGGACTTGAGTTGAAGTGTTTCTTGAAGTATAACGGAGGCTTAGATACTTCTACTTTATCTTGAATGATGAGATATCTATATCAACAATAAACAATACTATTTAATATATTTAAAAATTAAATTTCATAATTTTTTAATATCATTATGTACTTAATGACTAAGAGCTAGGTTTTCAAAATTAATTATTTTAACTACTGATCTAAAGTGTTTCTAAGTTTAACGGTATTGAAAAATTTAAATTTGATGGAAATTTATTTCACTCCTTAAAGCAAGATCAACATTTCTAAGCTAAAATTTAAGTATTATTTTATCATTTTTTATAAATTTCAATAGTTCATCGAAAGACTACTAGATCATAAAGTGGACTATTATGAAAGATCATAAAATTTAATGCAGATCGTCATGCTCAAAATCAAGTGAGTGATAATCATCGATTCAGATATTCTATTATTGAGAACAAAATAGAATCACAAATTCCTTCATATTTCTGGGATCATCCCTGCTTAACTGCTATATTTCTTACCTCCTAATTACGCTTGTTCTTTGCATATAATCTACTTTTAATTTAACTTACTTTACAATGAGAAGTATGAAAATTTAAAAGAGTTTTCCGGTATGAAAGTTTAAAAGAGTTTTTTTTTATCTTACAAAGAAAAATGTATAATCAAAATTTGACTGTTATTATAAATATAAATCTAGTTTGTGCTAGCTTCACAATTCCTGTTATTATTAATGTATTAGCAAGTTTTTATATTTTTGAAATTTTCTTCACAATTATGATGCAGATGATTTATTTATGCGGTTTCTTTTCTCTTTTTGTAGTTGGCTGTTTATGCAACAAAAGGGTCGGGCAAATATTATGGCTCTAAAGCTAAGATAAATCTTTGGAATCTACCAGATGATATTAAACCTTCACAGCTTAGTGGATGTGTAATGTGGGTAGTGAATAATCATAAAATCACTAATTCCATAGTCACAGGATTTCATGTATGTAATATGTCATTATATATATTTGTTTTAGCTTTCTCCATTTGTTTTATATCAATTTTTAAATTGAAGTAAAGGGTGCAGGATAGGATAATGCTTTGTATTCGACTTTTTCAATGATCTATTCAGAAAAATAAAATAAAATAAAATAAAATGCTTTAAAATGTACCGTAATAAGTCTTCACTTACCAATGATTTTTCAAAAAACTTTTGCTATGGGCAGCATCCAATTATTAATAACAAAGATACTTAAACCACTTATAAATTATCATAAATCTACAAAACCAAGTTAGTAATTTTTTGTTATTTTTATCATCATTAATTTATTGGCTTAAATTAATTTTGACGGTCTTAATTTTTTTAATCCTTTTAACAATATGTTCTGATAGGTATATCCAGAATTTTATCATGACAACAAACTTCATTTTTTCACATATTGGACGGTAAGTATAAAATTGTTTTTGTTATTTGTAATATGCAAATGTTTAATGGTCTAAATAATTTTGTTTCTTCAACTACAGGTGGATGGTTATAATTCAACCGGTTGTTATAATCTTGCATGCAAAGGCTTTGTAATGGTTAATTGGCATATACTTACACCAGGAAGTGTAGTTAATCCCGTCTCCACTTACAATGGTCAGCAATCTTATATAATACTGAGCATAAAAAAGGTTGAGTGACTCTTCCGTCGGTTCAAATAATATTTGACACATCCTTAGTTGTTTTTTTTTTTTTTTTTTTTTTTTCCTTAGGCCTAGTTGCCTTGAACCTTGTTGCCAAATTCACTCTTGCGTTGAATAAAGCGGCAGCATGCTGCCTTACCTCAAAAAAATATTTGACACATTCTTTGTTTTATGTATAGCATGGTTTTTTCAACTTGCAATAAATGAAATTTCAGACATCTTAAAAAAAAACATAGAAGTGTAGATTGTGTACCTTCATTATCAAAGACTCAAAGAAGTGTATAAATAACTTATCAAAATATCTTTTACTTGTATTAGAGTAAGTTTTTAAGGAATGGTTACAAGTTCACTATGTATATGAATAGACTGAACTATTTTTAAGTCAATTACTAGCAACTATTATAGATGAAAAAATATATATATTATGCACCGTAGTAGTTTCACTATTTGTTTTTCCCTCAGTTTAGTATTATAAATGCTAAGTTTCATCAATTGTTTTTAAATTATGATTTATATGACACTTTAGTTCTTAAGTATTTATTTTTTTATGGTTTCTAGCACAAATAAATTAAATTATTGCAATCAAACTTCTCAATCTAAAGTTGACTAGATTGATGTTTTGCTTATATGATAATAATGTGAAATACTAGTTATTACCATATCACTAGTTGTAACCAATATTATGGCGTCCGGATAAAGTAGTTTATCGGTTAATACGACATCATGGAAAGGAGAGAGAAAAATATATTATTGTTTATACTTGATGCATATTTCTAGTTAAATTTATTTTTATATTTAGACCGATTTCAAATGGCTAGTTGTCATCTAAGATACAATCATTCTTTAAAAATTAACTTTCTTAAGTTTTGATTAATTGATCCCCATTGCCTTAAAAAGGATTTAGAAAGACATAATTGGAAATTAAAAGATGGTAAGAAAATTAATTAGTTTTTCAACTGCGTACTGAAGAAATATCCATTAAAAATAAGTTGCAACATGGCATCTTTCTTCGCTTTGAATGTTGTTACTGTTTCTTCACTTTGAATGTTGTTACTTTTTACCCAATAAGCATTTGTAACATTGCATACTTGTGAGATTATTATGCACATTAACTTGCGGTAATTTGATATATATTATTTAGAATATCAGCTAACCTCTTCTATTTTTTTTCTTGTCATTTTATTTTTTGTGCACTTATTTTTCTTACAGGATTCTCAATCTGGAGATTGGGTTTTATACAGAGAAGATACAGGTGAAGCTAAATTAATAGGCTATTGGCCAAAGTCTCTTTTTAAAACTTTAGATGATAAAGCAAATATGATTTCATGGGGTGGAATGGTTGTTTATGATAAGAATGTAACTGGTCCTCCGATGGGTAGTGGACATTATGCTGGCGAATTGGAAAGAAAAGCAGCATATTTTAAAAATATTGAAATATTTGATTCTGAAGGTAAATCTCATGACTTAGTTGATGGCGCACAATATGGATTTGCCGACAAGGAAGCATGTTACACAATTAGTGAACTTGTTAATTCAAGCAAATTTGGATTACATGATGGACATGTATTTTATTTTGGTGGACCTGATGGATGTGATGACTGATAATAACAGTTTATGTATCTTTTAAATAAATAATAAAATTATAGAAAGAGTAAATCTCTTTCTCATTCTACTATTATATACACATTCTACTATTATATATATATATATATATATATATATATATATATATATATATATATATATATATATAGTAAAACTTATATATTTGTAAATGTACAAATTTATTTATACTTGTAAATTTTTTATTATTGAATTTTTATTGAGATTTGTACTTTTTACTTTATCTTTCTCTCTCTTTAGTTGACTTTACAAAAACACAAATTCCAATACAAATCCAATATGCTTTTAAAAGCACAAGCTAGTTCATATTTGTGAATTTTTTATTATTAGATTTGTATTAGGATTTGTATTTTTTACTTCATCTTTCTCTCTTTTTAGTTGACTTTACAAAAATACAAATCTCAATACAAATTCAATAGTAAAAAATTCACAAATATGGATCGACTTATACTTTTAAAAACATATAAGCTATACTCTCTCTCTCTCTCTCTCTCTCTCTCTCTCTCTCTATATATATATATATAAAATAAAACCACTTCAAATAGTGTTTATCTTGAAGTCTATATTTTTCAACTGGCTGAAAATGGGTTGAAATGACAATACCTTTGTTGAAAAATTATTTTCTTTTGAGAAATTCTTTTCAGTATCCTTCTATTATAATTTGCATAATTCATTAGTTCTCTACTTCTGAACAAAGAATGTGCTGATGATATTAAAGTTAGGCAGCATAATCATTTTCTTATCCACACATCTTTTAGTTTCTATTAATTTGGGAATTAATTTCTGTAAATATTTTTTTACCCCTTTCTAATGACATTATCACCCCGGCGGGTGGGGGGGTGTTGGGGGGGGGGGGGGGGGGGGGGGGGGGTGGGGGGTGTTCAGCAATGTGCTTAGAGGTTTGACAACTATGATCCATTAAGCTAGCTTTTCCTTTTAAAGTGACAAAAAGCAAGCAATATGTCAAATTGAGGCAAAAAGTCCTTAAAGAAAAGAAATATATATGATGCAAGTAATATTAATTAAGCTTCCCACAAATTAACAATTTGTTTTACCCTGCAAAAGGAAATTCAACTCAATTTTTTGAAGAATCAAAAGTATATGTAGTATTTTACTTTTAAAAATCTTATTCGTAGACTCATATATATATATATATATATGAGTTGGGCTGGAATGCTATTGATAGCACCAGCCCAACTTTGCCACCCATTTTATACCCTTTGGATTGCGTTGAGATTTGTGAAAGCTATTTAATTTTTACTTTTTCTTTTTACTTTTTCTTTTTTCTTTTTTTCGCTTTCACAAATCTCAACGCAATCCAAAGGGTATAAAATGCTATTGATAGCACCAGCCCAACTTTGCCACCCATTTTATACCCTTTGGATTGCGTTGAGATTTGTGAAAGCTATTTAATGAAAAAAAGAAAAAAGAAAAAGTAAAAAGAAAAAGTAAAAATTAAATAGTTTTCACAAATCTCAACGCAATCCAAAGGGTATAAAATGGGTGGCAAAGTTGGGCTGGTGCTATCAATAGCATTCCAGCCCAACTCATATAGAGTTGGGCTGGAATGCTATTGATAGCACCAGCCCAACTTTGCCACCCATTTTATACCCTTTGGATTGCGTTGAGATTTGTGCAGACTCTTTAATGAAAAAAAGAAAAAAGAAAAAGTAAAAAGAAAAAGTAAAAAGTAAAAAGCTTTTCTTTTTCATTAAAGAGCATGCACAAATCTCAATGCGATCTAAAGGCTAAAAAATGAGTGGCAAAATTGGATTGGTGCTATCAATAGCATTCCAGCCCAACTCTATATATATATATATATATATATATATACCTCATAGAAACACGAAAAAAAACTTGAATAATTTACGAAGGTTTAAGTTTCAACACCATTCAACACAAGAAAATTAAATATAATATTTTTTGAACAGAAAAAAATGTCATACTATTTTTTATAAAACATGATTGAAAATTACTTTATTCTTCTGACTACCGGGCAGGAAGAAAAATATGCAAAGTTACTTATGTAAACAACTTAATTTGCATCATGTCCTTATGATACATCATATTTTTTAGCAATCAACCAATAATGTATGCTTAAGCTATACCTGGAAAAGTATGACCTCCAATTTTGTACTTCCCCAACTTTCAGGAAACAAAATATTTAGCTGTTCAATAAACCAACAATTCAAAAATATAAAGGATAAAGACATGCATTATTTATAGACTCTCGGTATCTAGTGAATGATACAATCCGTTGTAACAACTATACAAATAGCTATGTGTACTATTAAGTCCTAGAGCACTAGATTCTCAATAGAAACTTCACATTGGAAGATCATGTTGCTTGTATTAAGAGCAAGCAATAAAGGAAATGAGGGGAGATAATAATTGATATTAAAAAAATTTCGCTCTAGAGTCTAACCAATAGCATTGGGCTGCATAGCATTTTCTACTTCCCAATTTGTCATTCTGTTTTTAGATCTTGTTCACTGTTAGTATAAGATATAGCAAATAGGAGTAACTCCAATGTCGATCTTTGACAAAAAAAAAAAAAAAAAAAAAAAAAAAAAAAAAAAAAAAAAAAAAAAAACTTATACCATGCAACTTGCACGAGGCTGCTGAGATCTCGCTGCCTACTGTGCATGCGAGCAGTTGAACATTTATAGAGGTATTAAAAAAAAAAAAAAAAAAAATCTGTTTTTCAATCTATAAAATGTATGAAATCGGTGCAAAAAATGTTGCGTCCTGTAAATTTGATCCGAGTCAGGTACGAGAGAATCCCTCCTTTACGGGCCTGTTTGAAAATGGCTGGCTTTTCGCGATCTATAATTATGGGCCGAGCCCAACTCCTAACCCAGCCAAAAATCTGACCCAACCATTCTAGTTCAGCTACTAACAAAATAGGAGGCTTCTCGTTATCGCTACACCCTCCGCAACTTCCCTTTCTCTGACGAAGGGATAAGGGAGGAAGACGAAGTAGAAGGTGAAGATGATGGCGCTCGGTGTATCCTCGCCTTCCTCTTTCGCTTCCCCTTACTCTAGGGTTTCATCTCCATTACCTTCTCTGAGGTCCTCGTTCCACGGGATTCGAATTGGGAGCAGCATCCGAACCGCTCCGCTGTTCCCCGCTCGCTACGGAGGTGGGGTTAAGCGGATGGTGGTGGTGGGGATGGCGAAGAGGGAGGAGGAGATGAAGGAGATAAGGGTGAAGACGACGGAGGATCTCAACGAGGAGGTCGTCGACCTCAAGGGCGAGCTCTTCATGCTGCGCCTCCAAAAATCCGCGCGCAACGAGTTCAAGTCCAGCGAGTTTCGCCGCATGCGCAAAAAGGTGCTCAGGAAAACCAATCCCCTTTACATTATCATTTTTTTTCCCTTTAACCTGATTTTTCGCTTGTCAAATTAGGGCTTCTCGTTTCCATATAGTTATGCGGTTGTAAGAGAAAAGAGCAATTGAGTAGTTTGGTTTTTAGAATAGACGAGAACACACAACACACAGTGATAGTAGTGACTTTGGGTTGGATTGAGAGGTGCGGGCTCCGCTATGTGAGCTCTCGGCAATTCTGGGTGCAATTGCACTTGCTTTTGAATTGGACTGAGTTTTCTTACTGGTTGTATGATTGAGATCGTGGAGATGAAAATTGGTTAAGAAATAAACATCGTATAGCAAACTAGGTGCAGCTCATTGTACAGAAAGTTGTTAGTTCTTCTCTGTTAAGAACTTGGACTTTTTCTGTCAAAGCTACTAGCTAGTATTTAGATTGGATCTGACAAATTAGAGATGAATGTCATTTAATTTTTCAAGTTGGAGGCTGAACAGTGTAATGCTGTGATCGTTGGTCCTTCATCTTATAGTGATCCTCTTCTTGTTGTATAATTAGGATCCAAGAAAACATTTATAGCTAGCCGATATCAGAATGAAACCTGTAGCTGAAAATTTGTTGTTGTTTTGAATGTAATTCCATAAGGGACCTCTGATAAACACCTGTTGCCATAGTTGGAGAAGATGTACATAGTATGAGTTTCGGGTAGAAGGTATAGTTGAAAAAGAAAAGGTTATTAAGCTAGTCGATGTAGCTGAGCTAGTCGGTTATCCTCTAATTCACTTTTCTTTTGTTCCAAGAATATTTTGTATTGCAAGCGATGAATGGAGTACTAGTTGCTGTTGGTGGATAATCATTGGTTAATACCAACTTCTAGATGGCTTATTCCATGCTTAATTACGCTTTAGGTGTTGCAGACAACGCAAACAGCATGGATAAACTTGAAAAAATTAATTGCACAAATTTAAGAACAAGATACTATTAAGAAAACCTTCTTTAGGCCTTCTTTGGCACCCTAGATTTGAATTTGGTAAGATGGGAAAGTGATGTTGGTTAGGGTGTGGAGCTGGTGAGATACAATGAAACTTTTTCCATTCTTGTTTAGTCCCAATCTCTTGGTTGGGATTGATAATTCCATTCCAGTGTGATTTTTTTGACCCAACCAGGTTACTGCTGCAAACCCCAACACCTTCAAGCTACCAGATCCCCTTCCTCCTCCCGACATCTCTCCGCAGTCTTATAGTATCCAGTTCAATCCTGGTTGCTAAATGAGCCCTTATAATTTTATAATGGCCAGAAATTTTTTTGGCGAAGCCAGTATTGTTGAGATAATGGAAGGCCATATATTCTGGCCATGTTTCAGAAGATGTAGTTGTAGTCAAGGATACAAAGGCGGAAGTATATCTTTTTCCCATTAATGTTGGTCTCTTCAAATTCTTTAGAAAGACTAAAGGAAAAGGTTAAACCGGCAATTCTTAATGTTTTACTGGAAAGATTATATACTTTTCTTTTTATGCTTAGCTGATTATGATGTTAAATGTGATGATTTCTTTTCTTTTTGCTTTTCAAAAAAATCCAAATTTTACATCGTGTTACTCATTACAATCGGAAGCTTTTATTTGTTGCTGTTGCTTCAATGCATTCGACTTAGTACAAGAGCCACAAATAGGTCCAAAATTCATTAGGCTTGATGAGTAAATAAATATATGCCATTAACTCTGACTTGATCCTTTGCCATTTCCTAAGGGTCATAATTTTTATTAACACTGCATATACCGAAAGCACTTTTTTTATTCCCTCCTTTGTTTATCCTTTCAACTTCAAATTAATTAATCTTTTTGCAGGTACATGTAAGTTTTGTAGACCATCTGAACAATCTTAAACTAGCTTTTACCTCACCATATCCGAATTATTGATGTCAGATTATAACTTGAGCATTGATAGGTTCATTTCTTTCTCTACTGTTAATTCTGTTCTACTAATTTTGCATATTAATTTATTTAAAGTCATCCCTAGGTACTAATGTGGTACTAATGCTGATGCTTACAAAAGTTTACTTTTAAATGAGGGTGTTTAGCAATCATAGAGTATGCTATAAGCATTTGTCCACTTGAACAACCATATTTGAGCCAGGACATTTGAGCATGTTTCTTTTGGCATTGCTTTGTCTTTTGCAATTTTTGAGCATCTTAAGAGGGAAATCTCATCAAATTTTAGCACTAGTTGTTTCTTGTAGTTGAATGCCTTTGACCACTATTCATTGTTGACATCAAGATGTGGTAGGACTTTGCAATTTTCTCTAAAGACGGTTTCTTTTAGAAAGTTTGATTATGTTGCTAATCGACACTAACATGATTTTTACGGTCATCAGATTGCGCGTATGTTGACTGTGAAAAGAGAGAGGGAAATCGAACAGGGGATCAACAAAAGACTCTCCAGGAAGCTTGATAAAAAATGGAAGCGAAGCATTGTTGTTAGGCCACCACCATCCCTGAGGAGGAAACAGGAGGAACAAAAAACAGCAGAGTCAGAAAAGTCATCATAGATCTTAAATTTGGGGTCTGCAAGTGCTTCTATTCTCACCTTGATTTTTAGTGCCAATGGCTTTTTGTTGTACCCTTTTGCGCTTGAACTAGTTGCTTTTTATCCGTTATGTACAATGGAAATCTTGTACTCTCAAAATTATAAGAAGCTATGTGACTGTATTCAGATTATTTTTTGTTGAGGTATTCTAAAATGTTCTTCCTGTGTATTGCTGGCGCATTTTTTTATAGATGATGTGAAAATTTTTGATTTATTAATGCTTACACTCCAAATTAGGTATCAATGGCCTCTTTTTAAAAATATTTTAAATTTTTAATCCTAATTTTTAAACATTATGTTAGCCATCAGGCTAAGATGGAACCTCTCTTTTCTTTTGTACTGTTTCTATTAGATAATGGAGCAGTAGAATTGCAATCCAAAAGTGGCTGCTAGTATTAGGAGAGCTTTTTAAGATTTAGTTTTCTACAAAAAAATTTATGTGTAAATAAATTAGAGCATTATTGTCAGAGGTTTTTTTTTTTTTTTTTTTTTTTTTTTTTTTTTTTTCGAATGATTTGTCAAATGTTCAGGTTAAACAGAAGAATAATTATATATTAGGATCAATCATAAAATTCATTTGGAAAAATTTTCTGTTTGAGTTAAAAACATGATATGATGTTGTCAAAGCCAATATCATTGAAGAACAAGCCTTTTCAGTTGGTGAAATCAACCATAGTTAAAAAAATTTTACTCAAACTCGAACCAGTTTTGCAGATTCAAACGGTCTTAGTAAACCAATCAATTTTTTTATAAACTTATGAATCAGCGCCAGTCTAAATTTCGGTTCTCTAGATTTCGTGAACCGAAACCCAATGAGTTTTACTCTATTTTGATTTGAATTTTTTTATTCACATAACACCAACTTTTGAGATAATTAATTTTTTTATTAAACTTATACAGTAAATCAGACAAGATAATTCGTTTGACACATGCTCAATAATTTTTTTTTCTCATATCTTTAACGTATATTTATTTAGTACATTCTTTTGCCACCCAGAAAAAAAAAAAAAAAAAAAAAAAAAAAAAAAAAAAAAAAAAAAAAAAAAAAAAAAAAAGATACATAAAAATTACAAATATTATTCAAAAAAAAACCCTACGGCCCGTTTGGTTCGGGTATAAATTTAAGAGGTATAAATTTTTTTATACCTGAGATAGTTTGCTATTCCGGAATAATCAAGTATAAAAGTTAAATTGCGTTTGGTTCAAAAGTTGGTATTCTCTGAAATAAAAAAAATTATGATTGGTTAAAATTATGGGATAGTGAAAAATACTAGAAAAAGATGATAAATTTTTTATCAAAATACTAATTTTCCCCTTACCTTATATATATATAAATTAATTTTAATTATTATAAATTAATTAAAATGACGATTTAATTGTTAATAAATTATATCTTACCTAAATAAAATAATTTTTTATATTTTATAGTATATTTTAGTAAATAATAATTAGTAAACAAAATTAGTAAACATAATTAGTAAATAAAATATAAAATAATTTTTTATATTTTATAGCATATTTTATTAAATAAAATTAGTAAACATAATTAGTAAATAGTATATTTTAGTAAATATAGTCTCAGATAGGAAGCTAAGCTAAAGCAAAAAAAAAAAAAAAAATTCATTCATTGCCCCTAGGTATAAACCTTATTCCAGGAGGAAGGTGGAATAAAAATTAACGGGTTATTATGGAATAAGCCGTTAAGCTGAGAATATTTTAAACTTTTATTCCTATACTTTTTTCGCTCTTGTTTGGCAAGAATTAGAGAATAAAAAGGATTATTCTCCATTTATCCCCCAACCAAACATGGCCTACATGTATAGAGTCTAAACATGCGGAAAAGCCATCATCTCCATGCCCCTATTTTGTTAAGCTGCATGTCGACAACAGCGCGCTTGCAACAGTAAGTCACGAGAATATATATTCCGACAAAAACAACTGCTCCGCCGATTATCATCCCAGCTATTACCAGCTGAGAGAAGTGTTTTCCTAACAAATTAAATATTGGAGATAGTTATGGAACCCATCTATAGAATAAAAAGGTAAGAAGAAGAAATGCGGGATCGAGGGAATGAATTGCAGATGATCGGTAGAGTTGGTCTATATGAATTGAAATCGCCGATAATGAGTTGTATATATACATATTTTGCGAAAGTGGTAGAACCACTTCCTGTCACTCAATTTACTTATATTGTTGAAATTACAGACGTGGCATTTTTATTTGAGACTTTGTGTATGGACGCTTCGCTCTTTCTATTTCTCTCCTCTCCCTCTCTCTCTCTCCTTTGGATTATAACTTTTTACAAGTTTTTGCATTGCGTTGCGACCAAGTATTCCCGAAGTACTTTAAATCTTCGTCTACTCGTGGGTGCTCAACCGCCATGTACTATTTATTGCATATCCACTTAATTTGATCGAACTACAAAAGAAGTTTTGAAGAGAAAGGAGGAGGAGATAGATTTAATTAGCTTAGCTTCTCGTAAAAGAATTCCATAACAAGAGGGATACGATACTTTTTGTCTTACTCATATTTTTTTTTCGTGTGTGCAGATAGAAGAATTAAACTTTATATGTTTAGTTAACTAATTATAGTGTCGTACTAACATCATTCATTTCAATCCAGTGATTAAACGGGTGAATTTTAACTCAATGATATTTTTGATTTGTTGCCGGTTTAGATTTTAAAATATTTGTTTAAATATTTAATAATTTAAAGTTGTTGAATTTTGATGTGCCCAATGCCTTAGTAGATTAGCATTGGATCCAACCTTAAAAGGCTTGGCTAGGCCTCCAATTTTATTTTATTTCTTGACAAATACAAAATTTTATGCCACCGCTCGGGTCTTCAACAATCATAAACCCAGCCCAAAGCAAGCCCAGAATTTCATTGATCGAATATATAGTCCGCAAACTGGGATGGGCGAGGGGCGACGGGCCGGCGGCTTCCATGAGCTAGGGGACAGCATTAGAGGGGCGTGAGAGGAACGATCGGAAGGAGATTTTTCGGTGGAGGCGACTGAGCTTCTTACCTACATGTCGACAAACTGATGAGTGATTTGAAATATTAGAAACAAAGTTATTTTTTATCAGTTCAGGTCCGACCCCTTATATGCTGTTACGTGAGCTAAAAATGTGCTAGCGCAGTGAGCGGATCTCTAACTCTTTTGCTTGGATCTCCTACGTCTATATTCAGTGGCCGGATCTTTACTGCCTACACCAGTTTTTATTTTTTATTTTTTCGCGTTATTTTTCTCTAGAGATTTTGCTGTCACTCTTGTTGCCAAATTTATGCTCGTAATAAATGAAACGGATAGCTCGCTATCTTTTTTTCAAATAAAAATAAATAAATAAATAGTCCGCGCCATGAACAGACAAGAATTACTTTATTATGCGTCATGTATATACTATATATAGGAGTATTTGACAAGAATAATTCCGGTATACATATACAGTCCATGGCCCCAAATTATATTTTTGATTATAAGGCATTCTAATCAACGGCGGCAATAATTGACATAATCTATACTATTTAAAATATTTTAAAATTAAATTTTATAATTTTTTAATATTATTTATGTAATAAATAAATAATTTTAAATTGAACAGCTGTAACTAAAAATTTTATAAAAATAATAATAGAAGACTTAGATTTTTTATCAAAGATATTGATTATACGTTCATACTATATCTCAACCGTCAGGCTAAGTTCCAATGCCACTTATGGAATAATTGCAATCAAAAAATGGTTATTAGTAATAGTTTTGCTTTTTTGGATTTACTTTTCTATGGAAAGTTACGTGTAAATAAATTATAGCATTATTGTTGGAGGTTAGTTTTTTTTTTTTTTAAATGATTTCTCAAATGTTCATGTTAAACAAAAGAATAATGGTACATTAAGATCAATCAAGAAATTTATTTGAACATTTTTTTTTGTTTTCAGTTAAAAAAATATAATATGTACGAGAATGCTGTCAAAGCCAATATCATTAAAGTACAAGAGCCTTTTGAGTCGTTTTGCGGCCCCAAACTGATTCAGCAAACCAACCAATCTATTTATATGCTTATAAACAAAAATCGATCTAAATTTGAGTTCTCAAAATTTCGTGAACCAAAACCATGTCAGTTTTAGTCGGTTTTAATGTGGATTTTTTTTTTTATTCCTATAACACCAACTTTTAGGACATAGCTAATTTTTTTTATTGAACTTTCAAAGTAAATTAGACAAGATTTTTTGTTAGACACATCCTTAATAAATCTGTCTTTCTCACATGGCTGTCATATATTTCTTTAAATACATTCTTATCCCATCAAAAAAAAAAAGAAGAAGAAAAAGAATGCATACAAATCAAAAATATTATTTTAAAAAAAATTACCTGCATGTATAGAGCCTAAACATGCGGCAAAGCTATCATCTCCACGCCCCCATTTTGTTGCCGCATGTCGACAACAACGCGCTTGCAGCAGCAAGTCGCATTTCTTCTCTCTACTGTTTTCCTCAGTTATTTTATAAATGGGTCCCATAAATATTAAATTATTCGAAGTACACTTTTCTCCGATGATGATAGTTGGAATGATAGCTGGAGGAGCATATAAAATAACTATCGTCAGCGGAGAAAAGTGTACTTCGAATAATTTAATGTTTATGAGACCCATTTCTAAAATAACTGAGGAAAACGGTAGAGAGAAGAAATGCGACTTAAGGGATCAAGAGAATGAACTGCAGATGACCGATCGAGTTGGTCTATATGAATTGAAACTGCGGATTATAAGTTTTATATATATATATATATACACACACACATTGCACTGCGAAAATACTAAAACTACTTCACATCATTCAATTTATATACTTATCTTGTTGAAGCTACGTACGTGGATAGCACTTTGTTGGAGACGTCATTTATCAATATTGCTTCACATACACACTCTCTCTCTTTCTTCTAGATTATAACTTATTCTTCATCTACTTGTGAGTGCTCAACCGCCGCATGCTATTTATTGCATATCCACTTAATTTCAACTACAAAAATAGAAGTTTTTAATTAGCTTAGCTTCTCTCAAAAGAATTCCATAACAAGAGTTGATGTTTTCGTTTAACTTAAGCAACACTGAACTTCATGTGTTAAAAATTAATGATTAACTAATTATAGTGTCATAATGATGTTATCGGTTCAATTCAGTAATTAAACTGGTGAATCTTAATCTGGTGCCACTACAACAAAATTAGATTATAGAAATACATTTTTGTGACACTTTTGTATAAATATTCTATCTATATTTCATCTATATTCAAAATTAGATTATACGAACATATTTTTGAGATATATTATAATAATGTGTCGCTATACACCCTAACGACTGTACATATAGCTATATTAATTACAAGTGTCGATATTTTTACTAGCGATATTTTTTTCGCTATACTATAGTTTTATTATAGTGTATTACTATTTAGGTGGCGTTCCTAGCTCACCTAATAAAAATTTACTTTTACTTGTTTCCTTTTGACATTATATGTATGTGCTACCTGTTCTCCAAGGTGGCTCTTGTATGGTACAGGGGTGTAAATAAATTCAAGGTGCTACTTGTTTCCCAGGATCTGATTTAATTAACTGATTAAGAAACTCTAGATACTCATCGACTGTTCTTAGCGCAAGTGGTAAAAAAATAGATGGTTGACATTCGAATTTTCGAGTTTTGAAGCCTAGTTACTTTATATTTTCAGTTAAGTTTATTTTAAAAATAAACGAAACGATAATATATTATCTTAATTTCTCTAAAAAAGTAAACGAAGCGATAGTATACTACATTTCTCTCAAAAAAAAAACTCTAGGGACTCAATTGGAACTCGGTTTAAAGGCTTAGAACCTACTTGCAACAATTTAAAACTTAGGGACTGAATAGAAATGATAGAAAATTAGATTTTTTTAAAAAATTTATTAAAATTAAAAATTATTTACTTACATTTTACTATAATAACTTTTTCGTGAACTGTTTTAATCAACTAAATTGGATTGTTTGATTGTAATAATTTAGAAAGTTGGAACAAAAATATCACCAGGCTGAAATACAATTCACCTGTTTTTTATCGACCAAAATAGCTCTAACAGCAGACTAGAAGCAGCTTTACTGCGCTTCACAACTTCATTTTTGCTTATTCCTTTCGGTCCCCTTTTTTCTTTTTTTTTTAAAAAGAAAAAAAAAAAAAAAAACTTGCCCGTAGGTCTCTTAATTACCCCAAAATTTCTTTAGAACTAAAATACTATATAAATGAAGAGAAGTGCTAGGTGTACACCCCCAAATGGGGTGTACATCCTACACCCATTCATTCTAGGATGGATATTCATCCACTCGTCACTCGATGTGACGAGTAAAATTCACCCATCCCTAAGATGGGGTGGGTGTAAGATGTACACTTCATTTGGGGTGTACATCTAGCATTTTCCATAAAGGAACCCGAGAAGAGAAGGGTCTTGAACCGATCTTTTAATGAGCTAGGCGGATAACCTGAACCATAAACAAGCTGGGTTCTCATTTACCTCCGAAAACCCAGACCCGGATCCGGACCCGGCCCGGCTCGCGAACCTGAGGCCCGTTTGGAGCTAGGCCAGGGCCTGTTATATAAGCCTAGTGTTTCAGGTAGATAGGCCATAGTCGAAATGGAGTGTATATTAAATATTGAAATATAGTGTTACCCGTGGATTGGACCATACTTAGAGAAAACACAATGGTCAAACTAAAGATTTGCATATTTATTATCTAATAATATCAAAGATATGCACATTTATTATCTAAAAATTAAAAAAAATGTGGGTGCAATAATTTTTGATATTTAAGAGGAAAAAGAGACTACACAATAGATATATAGACTCATCTATTTTGCCATGACCTTCAAGCTATCTCATGTACTATGTTTTCTATTACTTTGTTTTCTCATGGTAGGCGATAAAGTTAATGCAAGAGAGCTGCTAAAACCTTTTGATCCTTTTTTTCACAAAATTCAGGTACATATATTTTCATGCTTCTCACAATATATATATATTTCAAAATACCTACAAATTATAGGATATTTGGTCCCTGAACAAGGATACTTAAGGTACGTACGGACAATTTATATAAATTTAAATTCAATTATAGAGACTTGGAGAGTAAATTTCTGGCGAGTAGTAAATATGGTTCAAATTTAATAAAGGACTTCGAGAATAAATTATGATCAATCGTTTGAAAATCTTCTAATTTAATTTAACATTCAACATCTAATATTAACAAAAATAGTGAACGCGCAGATGGGATGATATGTTGAAAATATCTAATTATTATAAGAAAAACAGAAAGTATATATAACTGGTATATGCTACAAAATTTGATCTGATTCATTCTCTATTGATATAAATTTAAAAAAATTATCACAAATACAAATTAAGTTTTTTAAAATTATGTAATTTGAAGTTGGTCCTACCTATAAATTTATCACAAACACAAATACAAATTTATCAATATATATATTAGTTTTATCATCTGTAAACAGGACCGCGCTGCCCAACGGATAAATAGTATTTGAAATAATTAAAATATATAGTTGTTAAAATATGTGATTCAAAAATTTACAATTAAAGAAATACAAAACAAAACTATAGAGTATTCTTATGTAAATTATAAAAAATAAATTTTTTATTAATATTTTCTTAACTTTCAGTAAAATTAAATTATATTAATAATTTTATTAAAAATTCAATCAAATTTTTAGTTTTATGGTTATTTTATAAATAATTTTTTTTAACTAAAAGTTAAATTGGGAGGCTTATTTCAAATTAAAAAGCAGATGAAGGTATCTTTACCTTATTAAAATTAATTATAGGAGAAAGAAAAATTATTATATACATCTAGTGTATATTAATATTCTACACACGACAACTTATATTAGATAACTAATGTTCTAATATCAAATTTTAATTAAATATATACAATCTACAAAGTCTAGTAATTAAAATTATATTTTATAAATTAATTTTAATATCTCTATTAAAGAATTTTAAGTATGTGGTGTATATACAAATATATATTTGGTATAGAAAGTATTTAATAGGATATATTCAAAATTTCAAGAGAGGAAAATTTTTTTGCTTGTATCTTGCATACTAATATTTCATACACCGTACATAAATTAGATAATTGATTTAATATTAAATAATTAATATATACAATAAAATAAAATAAAATAAAATATATATAATATAAAATATTTAAATAATTTATGGTACTATAAAAATTTATTTTGGATACACATTTTAGAATCGGTTTGAAATATTGGTTGCTAGTGAATCCAAAATTTTTATAGAATATGTGGCAACCTCCAATTGGCTCATGCCTTAATGGGTACATAAGGTGGCTCTTTCACAAACAATTAGCTTAATGTGATAGGACATGTGGCAACCTCTCATGCCTTAATGGGTAGGTAAGGTGGCTCTTTCCCAAACAATTAGCTTAATGCAACCTAACCCTCAAATTATGTATTCTATAGATGTAAAGCTATGAATTTTAATTTATATTTATTTATGGTACAATTAACAAGGTGGTAGCATTTCGTGCCGTACACTAATAACTACTAGGAGTCTAGTATATAAATCAAATATCACTACTACTTTTGGGTTATGGACCCCTCTCTCTCTCTCTCTCTCTCTTTTACAATAATTCTTTTGGGTTGTGGATGTCTCTCTCTCTACTCTTACTATAATTCTTTGCCTATTATTTTCTAATGTTGCATATAGTTTAACCTACATATTAGTAGTTCATTTCATACTGATTCACAAAAGTTCTGCGCACACAAATCCAAATTTATTATTGTAAAATTTATTTATTTTTTAATTATAAAAATTTACTTAAGATTTTAGCATGTTGAAATTTCACAATTTACCTAACAACACTAAATTCAAAGCAAATTCAGTAGTCTTCATATATATAAAAAAAATTTCATGAACATTGAACTCATATTATTAGAGAGGATGGTGAGTATCTTTGCACTTTGTTAAATGTCTTCTCTTGTGTAGCTAATAATTAATTTCAAATGCAAAAAGAAATTATTTGTTTATAAACAATGCTATTCTTAATACTTTCTGTTTACAGTTTGGAACGCATGGTAGAACAGTTGATCCAAACGAAATCAGACATGTAAGCTGATCTCCAAATAGTAATATCTATGCAAGCTTGAAGGAATCATTTAGCACTAACAAATAAAGCTTGAGTACAATATTCACTTAATCTTCTTAACTTTCTCTTAGATACAACCTGATCATCTTTTAGATGTTTAGGCAGTTTTAATTCCATCAATGATTTTTTTACTTCGTTATGTTTGTTAATTACAAGTTATAATTATGCTTTGAAATTGAGCTGAAGTCCTTTGTGAAGTATATGGAGGCTTTTATACTTCTAGTTTATTTTGAATGATGATATATGGACAATAATCTATATGATTTAAAATATTTAAAAATTAAATTTTATAATATTTTGACATCATTATGTAACTAAAGACTTAGAAGGTTTCAAAATCAATCATTCTTGATTGCCGATGTGAAGTGTTTCTAAGTTTAACAATATTGTGTTAGAAAAAATCTATACAGAATTTGATTATGATTAATATCTAACTAATCTAATTATAAGATAAAATAAAAATTTACAGATAATGCAAATAATCTAAAATCTTTAAATGATCCGGAAGCGTGCGTAGCACTACCCTAAGGTGTATTCCCGTCCTTACGTGCGGGATTAACCGAGAACACCACCCCAAGGTACGACCGGAATTCCTCCTCCTGCGAGCACGATCGTGGCGGATGTTGACGGAAATTCTTTCAACACCCAATTAAGAAAGAGATGAAAAGATAAAAATAAATTGGTTAAGAGATTTCTCTGTTTCTTCCTCTGTTTCTTATGCTGCAAAAACAGAGGAGAAATATACATAAATATATATACGAAAGAAGTCGAACGTTGCTCAACGTTCGACCCACGTAACGTTCGACCCACGTAACAACGAGTAAGGCGCAAGAAACGGAACGGAAACTACGTTCCGCCCGTTGGGTTGCCTTTCGCGCCAAGTTAAATAAATAAATAAATAAATAAATAAATAATAATAATAATAATAATAATAATAATAATAATAAAATAAAATAAATAAATAATAAATAAATAAATAACGGGGATTTTGAATTTTACCCCAACAATCCCCCACAAAATTCAAAATTCACAATTTTTAAAAATAAAAATCAAGATCAAAATTAAAAATAAAAAACTGGGTGTTTATACTATGCAATAGGTGCGGTGTCTTTAACAGACTTAACCCCACTTAGTGTAAGCAGCGTCCATCAGAAGGAATCGGAGTGAACCAGGTCTTGAACTACGTTCCTTTGACCTTGACTTCAGCTACCACACACACAGTACAGAATCTTCCGTCGCGAGTCTGTGCATTTATGGCCATGCACAGTACCTTGATTTTTCAAGAGAGTTTCTATGAATAGCCCAACATCTCATAGCCGCGGCCATATACGGATACTCTCTTATAGGTGGTTTCCTCCAGGGATGTGTGTAGAGTCACATCTCGCGGAAATTACCGCCTTGGATCCCATTAAGAGTTATAAACTCAACCTCAACCGCTACACAGAGCACTACTCATCATAGGGATGGAATTGGAACTAAAGTTCCTCTGAATAAACTGTAGAAAGTGCTCTTTGGCCAACCTGACAGCTTGTTTTTACCACATTGAATCTTCTTCAAGGGATCTCCTATCACAAAGGTTGGGTTCCCACTGCAGGAGGCCCTTTATGGGCAAAGCCCCATCCCCCTCGATGACTCCAGGACCTTAGTCCTATTCAGGCCTTTCGTCAAGCAGTCTGCAAGATTCTGTTCAGATCTGATAAAGCTTAAAGAAACAACATTATGAGAAGTTAGCCATCTAACCGACTTTTGTCTCAATTTAATATGTCGACTAGCCTTAGAATTTATTAATTTCTTTTTACAAAAATCAATTGCAGCTCTAGAATCACACCGAATAGAAATAGATTTGATGTTCAAAGAATAAGAAATTCAATTGGTATCGTTGTACAGAACAACCAACAAATATGAGTCCATAAGATAGCTTACTTTTAAATTAACAAAATACTTTCTCGCGAGCAATCTAATAAATCATACTAGGATCAATAGAAATATGAACAGGTGAACAATCAGGATACCCAAATATATCAAGCTGATAAAAAACTTTCCCCCACAAGTTCTGAGATACATCAGAACTTAAAAACATGACATCAACCATGTCTAATGGGGTTTGGTTCAATCTCACTAAATAGGTATTGGTTTTCTATTTTGATTGAAGGAAAACAAACCTAATTTTAATAGTTCTTTAAGTTCATAAGCAATTCTGGATAATAATAAAATAATTTGTCCAGTAGACAAATAACTTGATATGTATCTATGTTTGAAACATTTTAGATAATCTAATTGAGAGAATTTTTTTTTTTTCTTTTTTTTTTTTTTTTTTTTTTTTTTTTTTTTTTTAAGACTACCAACTATGAGCTACAAAAAAGATTCAATAAATCTTTTAATATTATTATTATTTGTTTTAATATATATATATAAAACAAATACACATTGTTTAAGATTTTAATATTAATCTTTTTATCTCAATTAGTTCAGCAGCAACCAGATGACACAAATAATTTAATATTTAATTTGAATTACATATTTTTAAATATAAATACAATAAAAAGAATATATATGCTGCAAAAATGATCTAAAATAAATTAAAATAATAAATATATATAAATTTAAATTTTGTTCTCACTAGTTAGTGAGTTATTTTTTTTTTCTTTTTAAAAGGTTGGAAGCTGTGGGTTCAAATCTCATTCAGACCAAAACCTTTTCTTTTCTCTTTTTTTTTTTTTTTTTTTTTTTTTTTTCTTTAAATCGTGATGTTTTTTTTTTTCGTTCTGTACTTTTTTTTTTTGAAAAAGAAAAAAAATATTATACGGTTGTGAAAACATTAATTTTTAAAATATTTTATATTTTAAAAACTAATTGTGTGTGGTTTTTTTTTTTATGCGGAAAAAAAAATACTTATATACGGCAGCATAACAGAATTTTTTTTTTTTTTCCAATAAACCGTACATCCTAGAATATATATAATTAAAATATACAAGTTAAATTATAAAATTATGCAATTAAAATTTATCATGACAAACAACAAACTTATTAGATAAAATTATATGAAATATAATTTTAAGATGGATTAGCACTTGTTAGATTATAAATCACAATCAAACGGGGGTAACACCTTAGATTGTTAGAAAAAATCTATACAGAATTTGATTATGATTAATATCTAACTAATCTAATTATAAGATAAAATAAAAATTTACAGATAATGCAAATAATCCAAAATCTTTAAATGATCCGGAAGCGTGCGTAGCACTACCCTAAGGTGTATTCCCGTCCTTACGTGCGGGATTAACCGAGAACACCACCCCAAGGTACGACACTACCCTAAGGTGTATTCCCGTCCTTACGTGCGGGATTAACCGAGAACACCACCCCAAGGTACGACCGGAATTCCTCCTCCTGCGAGCACGATCGTGGCGGAGGTTGACGGAAATTCTTTCAACACCCAATTAAGAAAGAGATGAAAAGATGAAAATAAATTGGTTAAGAGGTTTCTCTGTTTCTTCCTCTGTTTCTTATGCTGCAAAAACAGAGGAGAAATATACATAAATATATATACGAAAGAAGTCGAACGTTGCTCAACGTTCGACCCACGTAACGTTCGACCCACGTAACAACGAGTAAGGCGCAAGAAACGGAACGGAAACTACGTTCCGCCCGTTGGGTTGCCTTTCACGCCAAGTTAAATAAATAAATAAATAAATAAATAAATAATAATAATAATAATAATAATAATAATAATAAAATGAAATAAATAAATAATAAATAAATAAATAACGGGGATTTTGAATTTTACCCCAACATATTGAATAATTTAAATTAAGTGATATTCTGATAAAAATTTATTTCACTCTTTAAAGCAAGATCAACATTTTAAACTAAAATTTAAATATTATTTCATCATTTCTTATAAAAAAATTATTTCAGTAGTTCGTCAAGAGATTACTTGATCATAAAATAGACTATTATGAAAGGTCATAAAATTTAATACAGATCGTCTAAATACTCAAAATTAAGTGTAGCAGTAATAATTATTAATTTAGATATTTTATCATTGAGAACAAAATAGAAGCACAAAATCCTTCATACTTTTAGAATCACCCCCCGCTTAACTGCTATATTTTTTACCTCCTAAGCTTTTAATCTTTTCATATAATCTACTTTTCAATTTAACTTACCTTACAAGGAAAGGTATGGAAATTTAAACGAGTTTTTCAGCATAAAAATTTAAAAGAGGTTTTCTATCTTACAAAAAAAAATATACAATGAAAGTTTGACTGTTATTATTAATATTAATCTAGTTTGCTCTTTACAGTTTCTGTAATTAATAATGTATCAACGAGTTTTTATACTTTTAAAATTTTCTTCACAAGAACGACGAAGATGATTTATTTATGTAGCTCCTTTTTTCCCTTAATTTGTAGTGGGCTGCTTATGCAACAAAAGGGTCGGGCAAATATTATGGCTCTAAAGCTAAGATAAATCTTTGGAATCTACCAAATGATGATATTAAACCTTCACACCTAAGCGGATACATGATGTGGGTGCTAAATAATCGTAAAATCACTAATTCCGTAGTGACAGGGTTTCATGTACGTAATACGTCATTCTCTCTCTCTCTCTCTCTCTCTCTATATATATATATATATATATATATATATATATGGGATAATTGCCTGTGTACCCCTGAAATATGAAGAAATATCTGATTTACCCTTCTTATTTTTTTCTTTCCAATATACCCTTTATACGTTCCACCGTTATTAAAAATACTCCTACCGTTTCCCTTTGTTAAGTTAACTAGGGTTAAACTAGAGTTAAATAATAATCGGAGTTGAAAACTATCAGATATACCTATTTTGCCCGGGTCTAGGGTTTAGGGTTTAGGGTTTAGGATTTTTTAGAGTTTTAGGGTTTAGGGTTTAGGGTTTTAGGGTTTAGGGTTTAGGGTTTTTTAGGGTTCTAGTGTTTAGGGTTTAGGGTTTTAGGGTTTAGGATTTTTTAGGGTTTTAGGGTTTAGGGTTTAGGGTTTTAGGGTTTAGGATTTAGGGTTTAGGGTTTTAGGGTTTAGGGGTTTAGGGTTTTAGGGTTTAGGGTATATTTGTAAGGGCAAAATAGTAATTACACACAGATAACGGCAGTTTCAAACGGTACACTAACAGAGTTTAACTTCAGGGGTATTTTGGAAAGAAGTTGGAACGTAAGAATGATAGTTTTAATATTAGCCTGCTAAGAGGGGTAAATCTGAAAACAGAAAAAGTTTTAGGGGTATGTAGGAAATTGCCCCTATATATATATATATATATATAGTACTAGCAAGTAATTTAGTAATTTTTTTGTTATGTTTCTCATCATTATTTTAATTGCTTAAATTAATTCTGACTCTCTCCATTTTTTTCATTCGTTTAACAATATGTTATGATAGGTATATCCAGACTTATATCATGACAACAAACTTCATTTTTTCACTTATTGGACGGTAAGTATGGAAGAGTTTTTTTTATTTGTAATTTGTGAATATTTATTGATCTAAATAATTTTATTTTTTTAACTGTAGGTGGATGCTTATAATTCTACCGGTTGCTATAATCTTACATGCAAAGGCTTTGTAATGGTTAATTGGCATATACTTACACCAGGAAGTGTAGTTAATCCCGTCTCCATTTACAATGGTCAACAAGCCTATATAACACTTAGTATAAAAAAGGTGGAGTAACTCCTCTATCGCTTAAGAAATTTACATACTTCGTTTTATGTATAGCATGGTTTTCAAAACTTGCAATGTTTAGTAAAAATAAAATGCTTAACTATAACTGAAATTCCAGATATGTTATAACAATTATGAGAAAATGATTTCCAATTATATATATTGCACTTTATAATAAATTGGTCTAAGTAAAGACGCATATATATATGTAAATAAATTGACTGAACTATATTTAAATTAATTACTAACAACTATTTTAGATGAAAAAATATATATAATGTATTATATTAGTAGTGTCCCTATTTGTTTTTCCCTTAAGTTTAGTGTTATAATGGCTAAATTTCATCATTTATTTTTAAATTATAAAGTTGATGTCACTTCAGTCTTTAAGTATTTATTTTTTATAATTTTTATCTCTAATTATCTAAATGGTTGCATTCAAATTCTTCAATATAAGTTGACTAGACCGGTAGATAGGGCAATAACGTCACATACTAGTACTAGTCATTATTATATCACCAATTGCAGCCAATTACCAATATGATGCTTCGTAATAAAGTAGTATATTAATTAGTGCCACATCATCGTTACCTCATTAGGTGGGAGAAAAAGCGAAATACAAAGTTTTTGTTCACAGTTGGTGCACCAAACCAGTCAGACACTCTAAATAAAATTTGTTTGATGCATACAAAATAATTATCTAGAATTTAGAATTTTTCTTATCCTCGCCTTTTATATATGAAAAATACTAGATGTACACCTCAATTGGAGTGTACATCTTACACCCACCCCATTCTGGGGTGGGGTGAATTTCACTCGTCCCATCGATGGGACGAGTGGAGGAATACCTATCTCAGGATGGGATGGGATGAGTGTAAAATGTACACCTCATTTGAAATGTACAGGTAGCAGTCATCTTTATTTATATATATATATATATATATATATATATATATATATATATATATATATATATATATATATATATATATATATATATATATATATATATATATATATATATATATATATATATATATATATATGTCAGGTTCAAGGATCAAAAGGTGGTCTATTTTTTTTTATAAATCAGAATTTAACAGCATTTCATCAAGATGTGAACATATCCGGCACGTGTATAAAATTTTTTCGTCGAAACGAAAAGAATCTCCTCTATATATTCATGGCTAGGTAATTTACATAATCATTCATAGATGCATACACCATAGAATTTAAGTACAACTCAAGCAGACAATCAAAACTCACACTAATTTAAGATCAAGCGATGATAGGGGTGTAAAACGGGACCGGCGGCCCGTGGCCCGCTCGGCTCGGCACGAATTCGGGCCGAGCTATGGCCCCGACACGATTATTGCAGCTTCGTGTCGGGCCAGCCCGATCCAAATTTTTAGGCCGTGCTGGGTCATTCCTTCAAGGCCCGTCGTCCCGGCCCGACATGGCCCGTGGCGGGCCTGGGCCGTGCCGAGCCGAGGTGCAGGCCCGCGGCCCGACACTGCCCGTGTGGGTTGTGCCAGCGAGGCCAGCACGGCCCGAACCCCAAGGCCCCTTGCCTTGGACCTTAGGATCAACTCTTGGGGAGAAGAGCTCTTTTTGACCCTTCTCCCCGTAAGCCTCTTGGGGAGAAGTGCTCTTCTTGGCCCTTCTCCCCATGAGCCCTCCTCCCAAGGTTTTCATGGCAGATCTTGGGAGATATGGTTTTTGTCCAATGGATCAAAATTTTATGGTCAATTAGACCAAAATTCTTTTCCAAATTTATTTTTCTCAATAAAAATTTATAAATATTTTTTAAAAAATTTAAAATTTTGTTATTTTATAATTATTTTTATAAATTTTATTTTTTTTTATCAAAATATAAAATTAAATAGAAATAATTTATTATTTCTATTTTTAAATTTTATATATTTTTTTAAAAAAATTAAAATAAAAAATTTAAGAAGCCGACCCGAAGTACGGCACGACCCGTGCCTTTCGGGCCGAAGGGCCGTGCTGGGCCGGATGCTTAAGAAATTCGGTTCGGCACGGCACGGCCCGGATTTGAATCCGAGCTGGTTCCTGGCCCATTTTGGCCCGAAAAATATGGGTCATGCCGGGCTAGGCAATGAGATATACCTCCGAACACTTGCCGACTCGCATCATCCTGTCATATCTCTGCATACAACAATCAACCCTCCATATCTCCACAATCAAAAAATAAAACCCTACCATATCTCTGTTTTTTATATTCATTTTATCAAAAATCGAAATGAAGGCATATATATATGAAAACCCTATTTCATTCATTATTAAAAGTCGTGCAACCAAACATTCAAACAAACAACCATAGTATCCTGGGTCAGGGTGAAACATCATAATAAGTAATCGTAATGACAAATAATCTGAAAATAAAGCAACATCGAGATAGATATCTAGCTAGCGACACGGACGGCTTTAGTTGGTACCCCTCACATCAACATCTCGAATCTCACCGCCCGAAATACCTGAAAATGGTGTCAATAAGGGGGTGTGAGATACAACTGAATATATCCCAGTAGGTACAATGAGCGGGAGACCAGCAAGTTGTACCTACTGGTATACAATAATCGACAAGTAGGTAAAGTTAGCAAATATGAAATCAAGTATGAAATAATCAACTGAACTCTGGAATATAAGCAAGGTACATCATGCGAGATAGTAAATAAGCAATTGAAATAAGAAACTGGAATAGTATATGCATCAACCACTGGAATATCCAAAGTACCCAATCGTGCCACAATTGGTCACAAGATCTCAGGCTAATGCCATAATCGGCATCTGTCGGGCTGACATATACCCTGCACCACACGGTGATATCTGGGGCTCACGGGTCGATCAGACCATTCTACTGGTAAGGAACACCACAACGGAGGTCAATTCGTTGGTGTACGTGACATGTGCATCTTGTGTATGGCAATCACAATGCGGATTCTCAATGCTAGTAGTCCAATGACCAGAATGCGGCAATAAGCCAGGAACTCAGAGAAGCTCACAAACAAATATAACAGTGCCAATCTACTACTCTACCACTATGCAAGTATCAGGAGATAATACATACAATCGACTACAATAAATAGTCTGACAGATCATATCGAAGAGTAAATCATATATCATGATAACTATACAATATGGAAATCAAAAGAGTAAAGTAATGACATATGAAGGGATCAGGGCTAGCAATAATCACATAGGGTCCTATCGAATATGGTACCCAGTGAGGTTGTACTATATTAATGCCTGTGTCGAAATACCCACCTCAAAGAAGACGATCCCACAGTCTGCAACTCAACACTCGCGGGAATCCCGACAGCTCGGGCCTATAACAAATCACGGAGTCAAAACCTGTCTCACACAACCCAACCCACTAACTCAACTAACAAAACACCATTCAATATAATACGGACTTTTTCGCTACATCCCAGAATTTGCTGGAACTTTTGAAAATCTGCCTAAATGGCCAATAATGGTCCATATAAGTCGTAGGAGATATCAAATCATCCCATACTTCATTTGGTGCCCCAGAACGCACCAATTAAAGCGTCTCGGAAGCAACATATGATACTATGTATATATCATTATTATTGCCCAACTTTTATCGAACAACGTCCAGAATTGCCGATTTCGGCTCTGGAAGTCACTGACGCTAACCCGCTTCCTTTGGGTCTACCAAAACAGCGTCGGGACCAGCCAAGGACACTTGGCGATCGATAATGTCCAGTTTAATTTCTCGGAATGTGGATTCTGCGCCGTAACGATGTTAAACGGATGATTTTGCTGATTTCAACATCGTAATCCAATTTTTATCCAGCAAAAGCCATCGGACATTTGATGATCAGTTTATAGGTCACGTGCACGCTACCCGAGATAGCCTATATGGCTATAATTGCATTAAGACCCCTACTATAGCTATAATTTGCATAATAACCACTATTTATTAAAGTTTCGAGTCGTTACCGAAGTCCAAGGATTTTTTAGGTCGACCAAATACGTTAGTTAATTTGCTGAGAACCGTGCTAGCTGTCTGGGGTGTGCTCGAAGGTCAGAAAGGGCGTCGAGGCAAGTTACAAGTAAGTTTAGGAGCCAACTTGTGAGATCTTACATCTGCTACCAAACCAGGGAGAGCAGAAGTGAGCACAATGTTCAAAAGGTCCAAGAGGTGGCAGGGCTCGCTTACCTGAAGTTCAGGAGGCGCCGAAGCGGTCGTCGGAGCGAACTCGGCCAAGCTAGGCAAGGCTCAAGCTAGGGCTAAGCAGGGTGGTCGAGGTTGGGTACCAGGGGCTTGGGGCCGCGAGCAAAGACAGGAAGGAATAGAGTCCGACGTAGGGAGGCTAGCCCGGGACACCGCTGATGGTAGAGGCGACAGTGGCTGGAGTTGGAGGCTTGCAGCCAAGCCTAGGGCAACCCCGCCAGGGTTAGGGTTCAACACTAAGGTGGCGCAACAACCAACTAGGGGAGGTTGGGTCTGGCGCAGGGAGGCCAGCTGGAGCCTCTGTTGGCTGCTAGGTGCGATAGTGGCAACGCTAGGTGGATCTCGGCTAGGATCAATGTAGGAAAACTAGGGCTTTATTTTTTCGACGGTTTGGCTGGCCGGGGCCGTGTAGACAACGTCGGGGAGGTGTTGTAGGTTGGTCTGGAGTCCACCTGAGCCTTCAAATGCATCGAGGAGCAGCGACGAAGAAGCTGCAGAAAATGCGGCCTGATCTAGGGTTTCTTTGCTACATGGTTGCACCAACAGCTTCAGGGCGGCACTTCGGCGGCGGGGCTGCTCGGGAAGGATCACCAGAAGGCCATGGTGATGTTGGAGAGGTCTAGGAGTGGTGGGGTTGTGTTTGGTGGCCTCGGTCTCCTCCAAATCCAAGAACAAGGTGAGAGAGAGAGAAAGAGAGCTTTTCTGCTGCTTGTTGCGGCAGCCGACGGCGGGATTGCCTACAAGGTGGGTGCAAAGGATGAGGGGAGGCGCAGTGGTGTAGTAGTCGTGGTGTAGTGGTCGTGGTGGGGTGTGTGGCTAGGGTTCTCTCCCTAGGTGACCATTTATAACCTCTTGAACAAAATGTTAAAACACCTCTCAACGTTATCTATTTTTACCCAAGTCCATCCCCGCACGTATAATACGCATCGAGAAATCCCACGCGAAATGGTACATAAAATGTCGCAACTTTTGCGAAATAACCAAATAAAAAAATAATTTTTCATATTTTTTCCATGGTTTTGCTTCTTCAAATTTAAAATCAAAATTCACCACAACGTTCAACATGATCCGACCGTTCAAATAACGATTTTGTTTCGTCGGATACGGGTCTCATTTCGCGAAGTTAGCCGTTTCTTTACGAGTGCCCCCAAAATTTGAATTTTCAAAATTTAAAACTCCAAAAATCAAATTGAATTTCAATATTTCAAAATTTAAGTCCACGGTTATTACATTCTAATAGATTATGCAACAATTCAAAAAACTCTTTATGTAAACTTTGTGTTGAGGTCAAAATTTTCGCCTCAGAAGAAGGTAACGCGTGGCTTACACCATCTGCTAAAAACATCAGCTGATAGAAGAGGGAATCAAAAAGAGGGACCCGCGTCTCAACCAAGACTGACCTCAATCACGTGAGGGTACGACACGTGACATACACTGTCGGTTAAAGACATCAACCGATAAAGGAAGCGGCCGATAAAAGAGGTATCGTCTCACCTCTGCCGAAGGCAAAGATTAGACCGCCTCAGTCGAGCGACAAAGAGGCGAAGTCAGGATCAACTCTCAGCTGCTCAAGCCGCGGAAGGGAAGACCACAGAAGGAAGGAGTACAAGATTGGGGCGTGAATCTCGTAATGGACTCCGAAACGGCAAGCGGCGCCCAACATTGGAAAGCGTCGAAAATCGCGCTTGGGGGGTGCGTCGATTGGGGGATGAACTCAGACGAAAAAACGGCTACTATCCTATTGAGGGAATTCGACTCAAAAGAAAGCAATTGAGGAATTTACAATATTTCTCCCAAATCACGCCGATTATTCAAATCGACGATTATACGAATGGTTCGGGAATGTATAAATAACCGAACCATCGAAGAAAAAGGGGTCTTGCAACTTCGTAAGCCAGTGACCACCCCTGTTATTTCATATCTTTCATATATGCATTTACCACTTTCCTAGATAATTTTTATATCAACATTTACCGCTTTTTCTAGAAGTAGTCTAATTATAATTGGTTTTCGGTTCACTTTGTAACCCCACTTCAAGCAATACAAATTCCTAATCGGCTATTTGACCGTGTCAAATTATTTGTCCCCGAATTCTGAACTCTAAGTCGAATTTTGTGTCTCCAAACCCTAGTTTGGCTAATCTTGGCCGAATTTTGTGAGAGTTCGATTGAGAAGAATTAGGCCGAGCAGATCCCTCCTAGGCCCGATCGCTTGATCCTATTGGCACGTGGCGCATCACACTCAGAGGGTCGCCCCCGGGGGTGATCACAGACCAAATCCAGCAAACGATCAGCACGGCATTTTCAACCCCAACACTTTGTTTATAGTTCTTAGATAATTTAGTATACCAAGAGCAGGCAATAATATTTTCCCCCTCTTATTTTACTACTAGGAATGTGATGATGATGTGGCACTAACTACTGTATTATGTCACCTATACATATCATTACCATGCCATAAGGCAGATTGGTTACAATCGACGATGTTGCAAATCAATAAGATGTTATATTCATGACACATCATCATTCAATCAACTTAATTTGATGACAAAATTTGACTATATTAATTTAGAAAGTTTGAACTTAAAATTATAAAAAATTGAGGATAAAAATATCATAATCTATCAAAACTATTAATATTTAACCATTTATACTATATTATAGTTAACCAATTTTATAGTGTAGCTAAATTAATATTATTGATAGTAGAAGTGTTTCCTACCATCACTTTTGACCATGGTAGCACAATTATGGAACTAAGAGCTGGAAAGTTGATAATAGCACTCGCAATTATTAGTAGTATTCTAACTGATCAACTTCTAATTTTCATTAATATATGCTTCCATGCATTTGACTATTCAAAGGGCTAGTTGCCATCTAAGGTACAATCCAATCTTAAAGAACGTTCTTAAGTTTTGATTAATTGATCCCCATTGCCTTGAGAAGGATTTAAAAGGACATAATTGGCAATTTAGGAGATGGTAAGAAAATTAATTCATTTTTCAACTACTGAAGAAATATCCATTAAAAAAAAGTTGCAACATTACATTGTTTCATCACTTTGAGTGCTGTTACTTCTTACCCAATAAACATTTCTAATATTGCATATTTGTGAGATTATTACGCACATTAACTTGCGGTAACTTGAGATCAGGACCAGCTAACCTCTCCTAATTAATTTTGTCTTCTCATTTTAACTTTTGTACGCTTATTTTTCTTACAGGATGCTCAATCTGGAGATTGGTTTTTATACAGAGAAGATTTAGGTGAAGCAAAATTAATAGGCTATTGGCCAAAATCTCTCTTTAAAACTTTAGATGATAGAGCAACTGGGATATCATGGGGTGGAGTTGTTATTTATGATAAGAATGAAGCTGGTCCTCCGATGGGTAGTGGACATTATGCTGGTGAATTGGAAAGAAAAGCAGCATACTTTAAAAATCTTGAAACATTTGATTCTGATGGTAAATCTCATGACTTAATTGATGGCGCACAATATTCATATGTCGATAAAGAAGCATGTTATACAATTAGTGAACTTGTTGATTCAAGTAAGTACGGATTGCATGATGGACATTTATTTTATTTTGGTGGACCTGGTGGATGTAATGACTGATAACAACAGCTTATATATTTTAAAAATAAATAATAAAGTTATAGAAAGAGTGGCTCTTTCTCCTACTATTATATTTAGAAAAAACAATTCAAACAGTGGCGTAGGACTACTATACTCTTATGAGCATAAATTTTTTTATATTCATAATTTTTTTATTTTTGGATAAAAAAATGTGCGGTTAGGATGATAGTGATCCTCCTAAGGTTTACTAAATTGTTGGAGAAATAGTATAAATTCTATGGACTACTATAATTCTAACCGCACATTACTTCATCCAAGTGATGAAAATTTATGAATACAAAAAAATTTTACTTATAAAAATATAGTAGCCCGAAACCCAAATAGTGTTTATTTTGACTTCTATATTTTTGTCTAGGCCGAGAAAGGGTTGACATGCATGGCTGTATCTTTTTCAAGAATTTTTTTTCTTTTGAGAAATTCATTTCAGTGTCCTTAAAAGACCTATAATAATTTGCATGATTCATTAATTCTCTACTGTTGAATAAAGAATATGCTGATGACATTAAAGATGGGCATCATAACCATTTTTTTATGTATGGACGTATCTTTTAGGATTTGTTAATTTGGGAATTAATTCCTATAAATATTTTTTTATCCTTTCTAATTACATTATCACTCACTGAGGTGTTCATGTTACGCCCGGGGGCTTTTGTAAAATTTTTTATAGAAAAGTTGTTGTTTAAAAATTAGAGTTTGCAAAAAATAGTTAATTTTTTTTTTTTTTTTTTTTTTACATGTCTTGCCCACGGGACGTACAGATCCGACACAAATATAGAAATATTTCTATCTACACGGACATAATCTTTTCTATATTTGCACAGCGTACCACTTATTATATTATCAGAATACACAATATTTACTCACACAACTAGCAAGCAAATAATGCAGATGCTCATATAACTATACAATCTTTAGAGACATAATGTTTGACATGCTCTGCAACGTCCTTTTCGAAAATGATACGAATGTATAGATCATCAAATATTGAAAACTGTCTACTATTTAAAAATGTTACCCACCAAAAATTTTTCTTTTAAAAATCTAAACTTGCGACGAAATCGAAAATCTTTCAAAAATCGTTTTCCACACAGAAACATAACTATTTGGAAACTAGCTACCATGAGGGTAGAAAATCACTTTTGTTATAAAACCATAAAACTTATGCCACCCGTTCCAACATGAATCTAATGCAATAGTTAATCAAAATTATCCAATATAGTAATATGTAACGATCCGACACACTAGCAATAATAATTCGTTGGATTCAAATCATAGCACAAAATATTTAAGCTCA
>CM055060.1:55434237-55520097 GCA_029204045.2 Tillandsia leiboldiana | reverse complement strand
TATATATATATATATATATATATATTATATATATAATTAGGCTAGAATACTATTGATAGCACCAAATTATTGGTGCTACCAAGTTTTTAGCCTTTGGATTAAAAAATGTATGATTAAGATAATAGTAGTCCCATATATATATATATATATATATATATATATATATATATATATATATATATATATATATATATATATATATATGAGTATAGGAATTTTTTAAAAAATTATAATTTCATAATCGCGTGTCTCCAAGTTATTATATAATCAGGTATATAATAAAGTAATTCATGTCCGACTGTAAAATTAATTTTACATTTAAATTTCAAAAATTTTAATTTTAAATTTTAAAATTTTAATTTAGATTTAATATTTTAAAATTTAAATTTTAAATTTTTTATTTTATAAAATTACTTTAGAAATTTATCAAATCATTTAATAAAATTATTTAAAAAATATATGTTTTTCTATCAAATTCATCCAAATGCTTTACATTTTTTAATTTAAGATATTTCAACGGAATTATTTTTTCGAAAGTTAAACTAAATAATCCGGTATAAACAGGAAGAGAAAAAACAATGGTCAAACTAAAGATTTGCATACTTATTATCTAATAATATTAAAGATGTGCACATTTATTGACTAGTACTATTCTAAATTAAAAAATTTAAAAGATGTGGGTACAATAGATTTTGGTATTTAAGGAGAAAAAAAGGGACTGCACAATTGATGGACTTATCTATTTTTCCATGGCCTCCAAAGTTATCTTTTGTACTGCGTTTTTTATTACTATATATGTTTTCTTATGGTAGGCAAAAAAGTTCATGAATCGAAAATAACTACTAAAACCTTTACCCCCGTTTGGCATCTACTATATATGTTTTCTTATGGTAGGCAAAAAAGTTCATCGAAAATAACTACTAAAACCTTTAGCCCCCGTTTTGCATCCGATATAAGGAGGAATAACAGAGTTATCTCTCTTTATATTCAAAAATAATATTTAAGTATGGAAAAAATAGTTGTTCCTTTCATATTATATTATTTCGGTATAAGGGTAGAACAATCGTAACAACCGTGGGGTGTAACAGCTGTTTCACCTGTTGTTTATTATTTTTTAAAAAAATTAAATTTTTTTAAATTATAAGATATTTAAATTTATAAAATTTTAAACTTTTTTATTTTATTTTATAAATTTTAATCCCCTCTATTATTCTTATTACTATTTAACTTAGCAAACATAATTTTTCTTATCCCGGTATAACCATTATACTCAACCAAACACAAAATTACTATAATTTTACTTGTACCTGAACTTATATCTATCTCCGGAATAACCAATTTTCGCTTATACCCGAACCAAACGCAGCCTTAGATCCTTCTATCCACGAAATTCAGGTACTTATATTTTCATGCTTCTCATAATACATTTCAAATGCCTGGAAATTATAGGACATGCATTTGGTAGAATATAATATAATTGAAATTCAATTATAGAATAAATTATTGACCAGTAAATATGATCCAAATTTAATAAAAGACTCATATGCATGAGCCAGAGGCTCAAGCCTCAGGTTAGCCAGACATGGAGGCTTAAACACCCAACCTCAAAATCAACCATTTGAATAAACTTCTAATCTAATTTAACACTCGACATTTGATATTGACCAAAATAATGCATAGTTAATATGTTGAAAATATCTAATTATTAAAAGGAAAAAAGGGAAAGTCTAATTGCCATCCCACGAAATGTGAACTGACCCATTTTGTATTGATGTAAAGTAACGAATTATATCACAAATGTAAATTAAGCCTTCTAAAATTATATAATTTGTATTTGGTTGCTTTCTATATATGTTTCCCACAAAATATATATATATATATATATATATATATATATAGTCCGACTACTATATTTGTATAAGTACCAAGCAATTAATGATTATAAATTTTCTACCGTTAGATTTATTTCTTTGACTAGTTCAATCCTTAAATCATTCTATTTCATCAACTACCTATTTAATTCAAGAGGTCCACTATCATTCTAATCACATATTTTTTTATCTAAGGTCTAAAAACCTGCAAGCACCAATGACTTTGTACTTTAAAAATATAGGAGCTCAAATATATATATATATATATACATATATATATATATATATATATAGAGTTGGGCTGGAATGCTATTGATAGCACCAACCCAACTTTGCCACCCATTTTTTAGCCTTTAGATCGCATTGAGATTTGTGCATGCTCTTTAATGAAAAAGAAAAGCTTTTTACTTTTTACTTTTTCTTTTTACTTTTTCTTTTTTCTTTTTTTCATTAAAGAGCATGCACAAATCTCAATGCGATCTAAAGGCTAAAAAATGGGTGGCAAAGTTGGGTTGGTGCTATCAATAGCATTCCAGCCCAACTCTATATATATGTATATATATATATATATATACATATATATGTATATATGTATATATATACATATATACATATATATATATATATATATATATATATATATACATATATATATATATATATATATATATAGTTTGGCTACTATGCTGGCAAAAGTATCAAATAATTGATACTTGTAAGTTTCTACCGTTAGATTTATCTCTTTGGCTAATTTCAACTCTTAGATCATGCTATTTCATCAATTACCCACTAAACCGAAGGGGCTCACTATCATCATAACCACACATCATTTCATCCAAAGGTCAAAAACTTATAAGTACCGATAAATTGGTACTTTTATAAGCATAAGAGCTCAATTCTCTCTCTTTCTCTCTCTCTCTCTCTCTAAGAGAGAGATAGAGAGAGAGAGTCCGGCTACTATACTTGTACAAGTACCAAGCAATTGATGCTTGTAAGTTTTCTACCGTTAAATCTACACTTTTGACTAATTTCATCTCTTAGATCATTCTATTTCATCAACTACTCACTTAACCCAAGGATCGGAGCCCTCCATCATCCTTACCGCATATCTTTTCTTTCAAGAGTTAAAAACCTACCAGCACCAATGACTTGGTACTTTTAAAAGTTTAGGATCTCAATTCTATAGAGTCTGGCTACTATACTTGTACAAGCACCAATAAGTTAAAGAAATAAATCTAACAATAGAAAACTTACAATCATCAATTACTTGATATATATATATATATATATATATATATATATATATATATATATATATATATATATATATATATATATATATATATATATATATATATATATAGAGAGAGAGAGAGAGAGAGAGAGAGAGAGAAATATAGGGTAGAATACTATTGGTAGCAAACGGACTTCGTTGCCACATATTTATTTTCGATAATGGAGCTTTCAAAATGATAATCGGTATCGTTAAATATGATCAACACTATTTAAATTATCTAAAAATTAAATTTTATATTTTTTCATATTTTTTTTCTATCCATCAAGTGGACACAAAAATAAACGGCTGAAAATGAATATTTTTAAAAAAATAATAATATGAGTCATGTAATCAAAATTGAGAGTATAAATCTTATTTTAAATAGTTTTTAAAAAAATTAACCAAAATTTAATTATTTAGATTTTATTATACTGTTAAACGAGAAAAAATTTAAAACTATTATTAAAATTATTAATTTTATAACCTTTTAATCATTAGGTTAATGATGTTGAAAAAATTTAAAATTTAATTTCTAGACCGTTCCAATAATCTAAATCATGTTTAACAATGTCGATCATCGATTTGTAGACTATTAGTAAAAACAAATAGATGACAACGGAGCCCATTGTTACTAGCTAATACCATTCCAGCTCAACACTCACTCTCTCTCTCTCTCTCTCTCTCTCTCTCTCTCTCTATATATATATATATATACATACTATTAATTGCCCCAAGCATTTGGTACAATTAGATTTTTTATGTTGGGACTTCTGAATCAACGATCAGCTCCGGTAGACTCGATCTAAAGTATTTGAAGCACCTAGAAAATAAATTTTACGATTATTCAATATTATTTGCTTAGCGATCGAAAGAGCTGAAAATCAACGGATGAAAATAAAGAACTTAAAAAATGTGATGATATGATACTAAAATTTTAGATCAAACATATTGATTGCGTTTGGGTCAGCTGTTTTACCATGCGTTCCAAACTGCAAATAGAAAGTGGTAAGGATAAAGCATTGTTTATAGACAATTTTTTTTTGCATTTAAAATTAGTTTTTTTTTGAGAGGAAGGCAGCATGCTGCCGCTTCATTCATTGCAAGGGTGAATTCAGCTACAAACGACAAGGCAACTCGGCCTCGAAAAAAAAAAAAAAAAAAAAAAAAAAAAAAAAAAAAAAAAAAAAGAACAACTCTTAAGGACAGAACGAAGACCAGGCCGCCACCAAGTCGCTGGCTGCCGCGCGCAGTATACCGGGGTTCCGGGAGGCAGGCACAAACCTCCTGCAGTTCCGCTCTAGCCATACAGTCCACCACGCCGCTGCGATCGCAATGAGATCCTCCTTCTTGCGGGCGGTCCTGCTAAACTCGCAACGATACCAAAGCGAGTGGACGGTGCTGAGCCCATCTTGCGTCACGAGGTTGGGCAGTAGGCAGTCCAGCAGCAGACGCACCACCCCGCAGGAGGCGAAGAGGTGATCGGCCGATTCCTCCAAACAGGGGCAGAAGGAACAGGCAGCACCTCCCACCCACCCCCATCTGAGCAGTCTGTCCATGGTTAGCACTCTACGGTTTAGCACGAGCCAACAGAAAATCTTCACCTTTAAAGGGATCTTGATCTTCCAGAGTTTGGAGAACCCGCGATTCTGCACACCTGAATCCTGGAGAAAGCGGTACAAGGAATTCACCGAGAAATTCTCGGAGCTTTCCCATCTCCATTTGATCGAGTCCCTTACATTCGATAGCCAGACCCCAGCCAGTGTATCTGATAAAGTTTGAAGCTCCAATCTGTCTACCCCCGTGGAGGGGACGAATCCCGCTAGGGTCCTAGCCTTTCGCCACCCGGTGTTACCGAAGCAGTCCGAGACCCGGCAGCCTTTATTGCGTACCTCTCCGTAGATTCGTGGGAAGCCGCAACGAAGGGAGCTATTCCCGATCCAGATATCTGACCAGAAATTTGTCCACCGCCCATTGCCAACCGACCGAGAGGTACTGCAACTGAACAGCTCTTTCGTGCCTAAGACATCCCTCCACCATTGGGAATACGGTTTGAAGGACTTCCCTTCGTTGAGAGGTCGTCGTCGACCGTAGTACATCCTATGAATAAGATGCCTCCAGCTGTTCTCCTCGGCTGAGAAGAAGCGCCACCACCACTTCGCCAGCAGTGCTCGGTTCAGATTTCTCAACTCTAAGATCCCTAGCCCACCGTCATTCTTCGCCCTGCAAACCGCCTTCCAATTAACCAGGCAGGGGCCCTTCCAAAAGAACTCCCTTCGTAGAGTGTCGATGCGTTGAATAACCCATTTGGGAGCTAGAAAGACGGAGAAGTAGTAAAGAGGCAGGTTCGACAAAACCGAGTTTACCAGGATGAGCCTTCCTCCCTGTGAAAGGAGTTTAGCCTGCCAGCCTCCAATCCTGTTTTCAATCCTGTTGAGGATGCCGAACCAGTCCTCATTCCATAATCGGCCCTTACCCAGGGGGAGCCCAAGGTACTTGGTCGGTAGGTGACCCACTTTGCATTCCATTAGATCTGCGAGCCTCTGCCCACGATGTCTGCTGCTGCCTAGATAGAACAGCTCGGATTTACTTCGGTTTATCTTTAGGCCAGAGGCCCATTCGAACAAATGCCAGATAAATCGCAGATTTCGAAGCTGTCGAGCCTTCGCATCACAGAAAAAGAAGGTATCATCCGCGTACTGGATGATGGCAGGTTTGGCGTCCTTAGATGGCCCCACCCCTCTCAGCAGTTTGTTTCTGATCGCTCTTTCCGTCATTCTCGCAAGGCCCTCCGCCACCAACAGGAAGAGAAAGGGGGAAAGAGGATCCCCCTGACGGAGTCCTCGCCTTAGCTTTATCCATTTGGTCGGCTCGCCGTTGACAAGTATCGCAATTTTGCCGTTGGAAATGCATTGGTCTATCCAACCGATCCATTTATCATTCGCACCTAGCCATGCCAGGGTGGACCTGAGAAAGTTCCAGTCCACTTTGTCGAAAGCTTTCTCAAAATCTGCCTTAATGCCCACACATTCAGAACTTACTTTCGATCCCCAGCTAATAATCTCGCTTGCCGTGACGAAAGAATCCAAAATGAGCCGCCCTTTAATGAAGGCCGTCTGCGAGGGTGAGATAATCTTGTGCATCACACCTTCTAGCCTGTTCGCCAGGACTTTAGAGATGATTTTCTGCACACAGTTCAGAAGGCTGATTGGTCTATAGTCGTTTGCGGAATTAGCCCCCTCTTTTTTGGGGATAAGACAGATATAAGAGTAATCTATAGGGCCAGTGTTCAGCGTTCCATCGAACAAGTCAGCGAAGAGTCCCAAGAGGTCTGATGCGACTACCCCCCAGAACTTTTGGAAGAACCTCAGGCTGAAGCCGTCAGGTCCGGGGGCTTTATCCCCGTTCATTTGGAAGGTGGCCTTTCTCACTTCCTCAACAGTGAAAGGTTCCGTTAGCTGCCCCGCAGAGAGGAAACCCTCGTCGCCAAAAAGGTCACTCCAGTCCCCACACGTAGCGGGGCGAGTACCCTCCGGGGTAAACCTTTCCTTGAACTTGGCATAGAAGTAATCACTCTTCTCGTGCTCCCGCTCAAGCCTACGCCCATTATCAACAATACACCCAATATGATTGGCTCTAGCCCTACCGCTAGCCATAGAGTGAAAGAACTTGGTGTTACCATCCCCTTCCTTTAGCCAGTGCTGTTTCGCTCTCGCTTGCCACAGCAATTCTTCGTCTGCGATAATCTTTTTAAGCTCTGATTTGAGGCGGGACCGAGCCTCGACTTGCCCTGTGGAAAGGCCCAATCGCTCTTCCAACAGGTCCAACTTGCGGATCTCCTCGATAGTGTTCAGCTTGGAGCTCTTGACACTATAGAAATTGGAGGTACACCACTCTTTGATCCGCTTCCGACAGTGGCGCAGTTTGGCGGCGAAAGCTAGTGCCCCCCCCCCCCCCCGTCGTTGGAGTTAGCTCATTCCACCAGACCGGCACAAGCAGGTTGAAATCGTTCCGGGTTAGCCAAACCTTCTCGAAGCGGAAAATCCTAGTGCGGGGCTTGGACAGAGTCTTAAGCAAAAGCGGCGTGTGATCAGAAATAATTCGCGGTAATCCCGAGACGTTGGACCCTGGAAGGCAAGCATCCCATTCGGCCGAAATAGCATTTAAAATTAGTTGTTAACTACAAAAGAGAAGACTTTAACGAACTGCAAAGATACTCACCATCCTCTAATAATATGAGCTTAGTGTTTATTAACTTTCTCTTAGATACAACCGGATCAACTTTTAGATGTTTAGGCGGTTTCCTATCAATGATTATTTAACTTGTTTATATATGTTTGTTAATTACAAGTTATAACTATGCTTTGGAGTTGAGCTAAAGTGCTTCTTGAAGTACATGGAGGCAATTATATACTTCTACATTATGTTGAATTAATGATGAGATATATAATAATCTATACTATTTAAAATATTTAAAATTTAATTTTTTTAAAATTTTTAACATCATTACGTACCTAACAACTAAGAAGTTTGCAAAATCAATCATTTTAATTGAAATATTTTTAAGTTTAACGATATTGTGTAATTTAAATTAAGTACAATTTTGTTGGAAATTTATTTCACTCTTTAAAGCAATTTCAATATTTCTAAACTAAAATTTAAGTATTATTTTCTGACACCCTAATAGTCCAACATCGGATGGAAATAGAATTAGAATTGAGTATATAAGATATATGAATATTAGTAATAATAATTAAATTTAAGTATTTTGGGCCGGTGGTTGAACCTAACGAATTATTATTACTAATAAATCGGATTGTTATATTTGGTATCAAAGTTAATCACCAACTGAAAGTGTGTAACGAGTCTCAACTGAGCCTGAATCTAAATGACATGACTGACTAGCGAGACGAATCTCACATCGCCTGATGATTTTGAATTATTTGTGTGTTTGAACTAACAAAAATATTTAGTATATAATAAATATGAACACTATTAATAATAATTGAGCTTAAACATTTTGTGTCGGTAGTTAATTTGAACCCAACAAATTTTATTGCTAGTGAACCCAATCGCTACATATTTTTTTTAAAAAAATATTTTATTAGTTCATCAAAAAGCTACTCGATTGTAAAATAAACTATTATGAAAGATCATAAAGTTTAAAACAAATCGTCCAAATACTCAAAATCAACAGCGAGAATGACAATCATTGATTTAGATATTAATTTTATCATTAAGAACAAAATAGAAGTATGAAGTTTTGGGTACTTCTAGCTAGAATCACCCCAGCTAAACTGCTATATTTTTTACCTCCAAATTATGCTTGTTCTTTGTATATAATCTACTTTTCAATTTAACTTACTTTACAATGAAAAGTATGAAAATTTAAAAGAATTTTTTTTATCTTAGAAAAAATACCATCCAAGTTTGACTGTTATTATAAAAATAAATCTAGCTTGCGCTTCACAATTTCTATTATTATTAATGTATCAACAAGTTAATTTTTGTATTTTTGAAATTTAATTCCTTCACAACTGCGACGAAGATGATTTATTTATATAACATCTTTTCTCCTTTTGTAGTGGACTACTTATGCGACAAAAGGGTCGGGCAAATATTATGGTTCTAAAGCCAAGATAAATTTTTGGAATTTACCAAATGATATTAAACCTTCACAATTTGTAGTTTTAAATTTAAATTTTGACTATGACCTCAAATTTGAATTATAAATTCAAATTTATATTCAAATTTTGAATAACAATTTTAAATTATAATAAAAATGTAAATTTTTTGAATTTCAATTTTGACACATTCTGATTATGATTTCTTTTATGAACCAAACAAATTATTATTTTTAACAAACCTATTTTTATTTCTTTTCCGTTTCTAATTCCTTCAACATAACCATTTGCTCATCCACATATCTTTTAGGATCTGTTAATTTGGGAATTAATATTTGTAAATATTTGTTTACCCTTTCTAATTATATTATCGCTCACTGGGGGCGTGGCTCAGTAACCATTTAAAGTGACAAAAAGCAAGAAATATGTCAAACTGAGGCCAAAAAGTCCTTAAAGAAAAGAAATAAGATGTAAGTATTTAAGCTTCCAACAAACTAACAATTTGTTTTACCCTGCAAAAGGAAATTCAATTCACTCAATTTTTTGAAGAATCAACAAGGACCTGTAGCATTCAAAAAACAACCTGGACCTCGCATGCAGAACCACAAAAAAACCCTGAACAATTTAGGAAGATTTAAGCTTCAGCACCATTCAACACAAGAAAGATATATAACATTTCTCAAACAAAAAAAAATGTCATAATGTTTTTGACAAAACATGAGTGAGAATTACTTTGTTTTTCTGACTACTACTAGTAAGAAGGAAAATAAAAGAAGTTACCTACGTAAACAACTTAATTAATTTTGCATGATACATCGTAACTTCGAGCAATCAACCACTAATATATGCTTAAGCCATTACGACCATACCCGGAAAAGTATGACCTCCGGTTTTGTACTGCACCAATTTTCAAGAAACAGAATATTTAGCTGTTCACTAAACCAAAATTTCAGAAATATGAAGCATATAGACGTGCATTATTTAGAGACTCTGGCTATCTAGTGAATGATACAATCCTTTGTAACAACTATACAAATAGCTATGTGTACTATCAAGTCCTAGAGCACTAGATTCTCAATAGAAACTTCACATTGGAAGATCATGTTGCTTGTATTAAGAGCAAGCAACAAAGGAGAGTAGGGGAGACAATTTACATCAAGTATTCGCCACTCAAGAGTCTAACCGATAGCGTTCGACTGCATAGCATTTTCCACCTCCCAACTTGTCGTCCTGTTTTTAGATTTTGTTCACTGTTAGCATAAGGTATAGCCACTAGGAGTAACTCAATATCTTTGACGAACAAGAAAGGCACTTTGAGCACTTAAAAGAGTAGAATAACTGTAAATTTAGGTGTGTTTGATTCCACATAAAACTACTGAAATTGAATTTCAGGGGCATAGCATTCTCCATTGAAAAGAAATTTGTGTTTATTGATGTTTGGTTCGGCCTAAAATGACATGTTTGTGAATCATACTTGCTTGATTTGCAAATATAAAAAAAAAAAAAAAAGTAAGCAAGGGGGAGTGAGGATGAGACTTTTAGTTTCAATTTGTGTTTTTGAGCTGAAACAATCTGGAAAACTGGAAACGAGTAATTTCCCTAGAATACGTAAAATCATTTTCCACTGAAATGTATTTTATAGGGAATCAATCCTTTTTGTCTCAAAAACTGTTTTCACACCTCGCTTACGTGGAACCAAACACCAACTTAGCTTTTTGACAAGAGACGAAGATATTCAGATAACAGTGTAGAATATGAATATTTGAGTTTGACAAGAGAATGCTACGGGATTTCATACTCACACAGTCTGTGAAATCTGCCTCCAATTCCTTAGTTGGTGAGGCTGCGAGTGCCTTTCCAAATAGCTGTTGTTAATGACTGCAGTTTCATCAGCAACAAAATGCCCCGAACGGCCAGAAGTTGTCGTAGGAGACCAAACAGGAACCACACCGCCATCTCTCCCGGTCCAGCTAGTAGAAGATTCTGACGTTGAATGTACAGCACCTCGAATCCTCGTAGGACTGAAATGTTGGGTAACATTATTTCTTACGGTTTCATTGGCAGCTTGACCTATATCTTCTCTCTCTGGCTGTGTCTCAAAATCTACATTCGAAGGCACCTCAGGCCTACTGTCCTCACCATTGCTTCCTAGATTTACAGAAACCTCCTCTTCTTCAACTCTAACAAATGAAGTCATGCTAGGAACCATCTGATCCTCATGTCTCCTTACTGCTGTAGGGGAATTATTTGTCCTGATTGGTTCGTGATCCACCTCCATTTGGATCTCCATTTGGATCTCTTGAGGAAAATCGATCATTGGTAGTTCTGAAGAATCCCCAAGGCCTTCTTCTGTTCCGTTCTCTATTGCGGCTCGTGAAGCAGCTTCTAGCTGCCACATCTCTACAAGGGCTTCTTGGAGTTTGGCTTTTGCAGCATCTATTTCTACAATAGGGAGAGGGTAGTTGGAGCCTAGCTCAACCCCTGCTGCTTGTAACACGGATTCGGGTGCATCCCATGGGTGGTGTATCCATTCAGTAGGTAGCCTGGCAAGCTCGGGAAGCCAGCGCCGTACATATTCTCCATTTGGATCGAACTTATATCCTTCAAACTGTAAATTACAGTGTTGGATCAAAGCCAAAGAATTAACGAGTGGGATTCTGTATTATATGGACTTTTTTCCATTCTGTAATCTACACTTAGCCATTTAAGTAAAATAATTACCAGAATTAACCTCCCACACCCACACCCGCACCCACATCCAAACAAGGTAAAAAGAGCCGGTAAGAATTCAAAGAGGCAGATCTTTACACTCGGAATTTCACAAAACTTCAGAAATCAAATAAATTGAAAACACGGGATACTAAACCAAAAGTAAGAACGAAAAGCATAAAACTAACAGGCAAACATGTGTGCAAATGCAGAAGCATACAAACCAGTGAAGGAAGATCAGGAATGAGGGTCCCTACCTCTACTAAGTTTAATTTGTTATATACTCGAGAACATTACAGAGACTTAACCAAGGTTGCACGAATATATAGAAAGATCATACCTGAGGGTTATCGATACGGTCCAATTCACGACCATCAGGAAGAGATCCAGATATATATTGCCAGCCTAGGGCATCGCTTTCAAGATCAGCATCTAATAGTGTGTCCCAAAAGTACTTCATCCCCCACCTCCAAGGAAGTTGCAGGACCTTCACGAAGAAGCTGGACACAACCACACGAATCCTATCATGCAGCCAACCGGTCGCCCACAGCTCTCTCATACCAGCATCTACTAGAGGGTAACCAGTCCTACCTTGTCTCCAAATTTTAAAGTAGCCCTCATTTACCACCCATGGGAAAAAGCTAAGGTGTGTTAAAAGAGGCCTCTCATGACTGCAGGGGTGATTGAAGCTCAAGTATCTAGAATACTCTCGAAGGCCAATAGATTTGAGGAATAAGCTGCAACTCTCTTCACCTTCTATGTTCCCCTCATTGGTCCACAAGAGCTGCTTCATACGAACAAGATGGAAGACTTTGCGAACGCTTAGTTCGCCAAAATGTAAGTGGGGCGAAAGAAGAGATGTGGTTGCGCTATCTGCTTTCTTTCGGTTCACGGAGTATCCCATCAACGGGCCGTTTACGAAGGCAGTCAAGGACGTGTCCGCATTGCGCCAACCTGGCGACCATGCTCGAGCTAGAAGAGCATTGCTTCCCTTTTCAGAGTCATCTTCAAATACCAAATTATCCGATGGGCACATAGATATATCACCTGAGAAAGAGAAAAGAGTTCATAAGTTATTGGGTTCTTTGGAGACAAATACTATCATGCAAATTTTTATATTGTTTTTGACATTTCAAAATAAAACTAAAGAATGAATATTTCATGTCAATGTTTATTCAAATAATATGCAATACTCGTATTACATTTGCTCGGTACAAGTTCAATTCAGCAGGCAACTAAAAAGATGTGAAGCTTGTACTCAGCCAAATAAAGGACTAAGGATATGGAAGTATAGTGAAACAAAAAAAAAAACAAATGGCATATAGTGCGAACAGAAACTTCTATCCAAACAAAGTTCCCAGTAGTTACAAATTGAAGATGACAATACTGAAGAATTGACAATGACATCAAGAGCCAAACTCATTTATATGCTTGCATGATCTACATTACTAATTTTGCGCCAAACTCATTTATATGCTTGAGTGATCTACATTACTAATTTTTCTACAGAAGAAACAGAAATACAAAGCACACAGTTTCAGGTCCAACCCCTATAGACTTTATTTAGTAAAATAAATGGTAAAACAAAAATAAGCAGAAAATTTTCTCTTTATTTTTTTTTTTTTTTTTGCAGACGAAAGCAATTCAGTGTCCTTTCGTACTTGAATTGTAACAAGACTAACTGCATAACTAGTAAGCTCAAATAGCACATTCACAGAGATGCAGCAGTATTGCAGTTGATTCTTACGAAAACAAATAAAGGATTATCTTGATTGATATTTCTTCTAGTAGCATGCATGCCACCAAGTGGCCAACCATCTTTGGCATAGCAGTTATCCTGGCACTATGAGAACCCAAAGAGAATCATCCATCACAAGTAACATTCAGACACAGCCATTTTCATATCATCAAAGAGCATATTGAAGTTAAAACAGCACTAAACATTAATGGCTCTAGGAAGCAAGCATCTAAGTTAAATTACACCTCAAAATTACTTGAATAATGAATGACATGAGAAGGAAATTAGTACAGAATAAAGCGCAGAAATATGATATGAGCAGATGAGACCTGAATTGATTCTTTTAGGTGGCAGCAGTGGTGCTGCTGGGTCATAGGGCATGCTGAGGCATTTATTCCAGAAAGATGCAAAGGTAGTAAACGGACGGCCGTTCTCGTCGTTAACCTCCCATGGCTCATAAAGCAAATCGGCATTGAACGAGCGCACTGTTATGCCTTCAGCACTCAAGAGTTCCTTCACCCTGTGGTCCCTAACAAGAGACAGAGGATCTGCAGAACGAGAACAAGGATAAAGCCAGCCACACGGAAAAACAAAGGAATATAACTCGTAATAACTGTTGAACATTAAATTTATTTTGCAAAAACTCGCTGTTACAAACAATTTTGAAAGGTATGAAAGGTATATTTATCTTTCATAAATTTATTATGAACGACTCAAATCAAATCAAGTGAGTTAAAAAATCAAATAATAAATTTTTAATTTTTAATAATTAAATAATTAATTCAAAGTATTTTATATTTCGAGTAAGTTACGTAACTTTTTTTTACCAATAATAATAATAATAATAATAAAAATAATAATAATAAAAGTAAATCCCCCACCAAAAAAAAAAAAAAAAAAAAAAAAAAAAAAGAAAGAGAGGAAGGGCCGAATAACAGCATATGAACAGTTTTACATGCCGTGCCGATCATAGAAAACGTGGTGATGAGATTAAAAATCAACTTAAAATTTTACTGATGAGAAAAATCATAGAAAAAAAAAGAAAAAAAAAGAATACCGTATTCATGAATCCAAATCAAATCATTAAAAAGAAGAAGAAGAAGAAGAAGAAGAAGAAGACCCACCCAGGAGAATTTTCAAAAACAATTATCCATTTTAGGCATCGTTGCAGGAAAACAAAATCGAGGAACTGCTAAAACAAAGGGAATCCAGAAATGGACCGGAGTCGTTGGGATGGAGGAGGAGAGAGAAAGGGGAGAAAACCGTAGAGATGGTTGAAGAAGAGGTTGGTGGCGCGGGTGCAGCGGACGACGTCGAGCAGGGTGGAGACGGTGTCGGAGGAGCGCTTGGTGAGGAGCGGGGCGCCGAGGGTGCGGAGGGAGGAGTCGAGATGGCGGAGGCTCTGGGAGAGCCACCAGCGGGAGACGCGGCCGGGGTAGTAGGTCCCCTCCTCTTCGGGCGCCCACACGAACACCGCCACCACGTCCCCCGCGCGCACCCCCGCTGCCAGCGCCGGGTTGTCCTCCACGCGCAGGTCCCTCCGAAACCATACCACGCTGCCGCCGCCGCCGCCGCCGCCGCCGCTGCTGCTGCACCCACTGCTGCTGCCGCCTCTGCCTCTGCCTCTGCCTCTGACTGTGCCGCCGCTGTTGTCGCAGCTGCTGCTGCTTCTTCCGCCGACGCCGTTGCCGGGGCCGGAAGGAGGCATAAGTATGCGTGTCTGCTTCTCTCTCGGGCTCTGTGGTGTAAAAAGCTCTTGCCTTCTTTTCTTTTCTTATATTTTTTCCTTTTTCTCCCCCAACCAAATGTGGGGATGTGGGGAGAGGATAAGGGGAGGGTCAAGGAGTGTTAATTTGGAGCAAGTTGGAGGGGGCAGACAAAGGGGGTGGAATCACTTGGTTCCATTTTGCTGTTTCTTCTTTTTCTTTTTCCTTTTTTTTTTTCATTTATATATATATATATTATTTATTTATTTATTTATTTATTTATTTTATTTTTTTATTGGTTTTGTGGGTAGCAGGGAAGTACAACAGCAGGTCTGAAGAAAGGGCACGGGGCTTCAGGCTGAAATCCCGATGGATGTGGGTGAGATAGGATTTGGATGACTGGTTTTCGATTTTTTTTTTTTTTTTTTTTTTTTTTTTTTTTTTTTTTTTTTTTTTTTTTTTTTTTTTTTTTTTTCATTTCGTTGTTTTCTTCCTCCCTACTTTGTTGTGGTTAGTTTTTTTAGTTTTTTTAGTTTTTTTTATTGGTGTGAACTGAAAATAGGATGCCCCCAAGTTTCTTTCCTTTAGTCTCAAGATATTTGTACGAAATTGCAAATTACATACGTGTCCTTCTTAAAGAATCTAAACGAATCAAATTTCACAAATTAGGTATTAAATTTTGGATTTTGTAGAAATTTACTTACAATTAAAAACTTTCATAAAGTAAAATTCTAAGTTTTTTACTTGTATGATTTGTAAAACATACAAGTTTTTAATTTTTAAAAATAATTAAAAATTATAATAATTTTTTAAAATAAATAAAAATTTTACTCGTATGATTTTAAATATTTAATTTAAAATATTTTTTAAAAAAATTATTAAAATTTATGTTCTACTTGTATATAAACAAAATTATTTAAAAAAAATTAAAATTTTGAAATTTTAAAATTTTATAAATTTTTAAATATAAAAAATTTTAAATTTTATAAATTTAAATATCTTAAAATTCAAAATTTGTAAATTTTTTTAAAAAAAATCATGGTGGGACAAGGTTGGAAATGGGATGGGGGGAGGGACTTGCTGTTCTTCCTCCCCCTTTCTTGTTTGAGGGGATAAGAGAAATATTCCTTTTATTCTCCAAATTATTCTAATTCCAAACAAGTTTTAGGGGTTTACTATCATCCTAGCCGCACATCTCTTAATCTAATGTTAAAAATTTTATAGAATTAATATTTTGGTGCTATTAATAGCATAGTAGTCTAGTTCGCTCTCCCTCCTCTATATATATATATATATATATATATAGAGAGAGAGTTTTGTTACTATGCTATCGATAGAACCAAGTATTTGAATTTTTCACCGCTAGATTAACTTTTTTTATCATTTCTACCGGTTAGATCATTCAATTTTTCCAACCATCCATTAAACCCTAGGGGTCTACTATCATTCTAACCACACATCCCTTAATCTAAGGGTTAAAAATTTAATAGCACCAATGACTTGATGCTATTAATAGCATAGTAGTCTATATATATATATATATATATGAATTAAGCTATTATGCTATTGATAGTATTAGGACCTTATTACTGTAGACTTTTTGATTCTTGGATAAAATGATGTACAGCTAGGATTATAATGGCCCCTAAGGGATCACTATAATCCTAACCGTACATCTCCTTATTCAATGATCAAAAAGTCTATGCTAGTAACGTCCTAATACTATCAATAATATAGAAGCATTACTATATATATAATTCAATTTTTTATATTTAAAAAAATATCAAATCATTATATTTGTGATTTTTTGATACTTAAATAAAAAAATGTGTAGTTAAAATAATAATAACCTTTTAGAATTTAGTGGGTGATCGGTAAAACAGTATAATTTAAATAATAAAATTGATTAAATAATAAATTTAATGATAAAAAAATTATAAATACTAAATACTTGCGCTATTAAAAATAGTATAGTCAGACACTATATATATATAGAGAGCAATGCTACATGTACACCCCTAAAGGGGGTGTACATCTTACACCCACCCATCTAAGGGTGAGGGGTCACTTCACAAATTGTGAAGTGACTCCTCACCACACCCCACCCATTGAATGGGTGGGGTGTGTGATGTACACCCCCAAATGGGGTGTACAAGTAGCATTTTTCTATATATATATATATATATATATATATATATATATATATATATATATATATATATATATATATATATATAACTTAAACATTAAAAATTTAAAGCACGTAAAGCACGTAAGGCTAAGCTCGAGAGTTTGGGGCTCCCTGCAAGGCTGCAAGTAGCGACAGTACAATTAAAAAGAAGAAAAAAGAAAAAAACTTCCAATTTTATTTGTTGATTAATTAATTTCGACGTTCCTATAGCCATGTAAACGATGCAATTAATTGCACTTAATTGCTTGAAAAGTAAATGTCACAAAGTCCTATGTTTCTTTAATGAGTGTTGATGATCCTTTGTGATTTTTCCTTTTATCAAAGGTGCAGGAATAATATATATATATATATATATATATATATATATATATATATATATATATATATATATATATATATATATATATATATATATATTATTCCTGCACGTGTGTGGGTTGTGCGGGCTTATCCCCTCCGATAATGCCCCCCCTTTTTCTTTTTTTTTTTCTTTTTTTTTTTGTCACCCTCAATTATTTTTCTTCTCTTTTACATGAGAGTCGCTCAAGGAGTGGTTGTGGTGATTTTGAGGACCACTATTTTTATAGGCCCATTTGCTTCCCACCACTCATTTCAATCTTTGATGATGTTTCTTGTTTCTTATTTGAGATGGCTATCTTTGATAGCTATCTTTTAAAGATAGCTATCTTTTAACGACTCTCTCTCTCTCTCTCGGTTGATTGTAATTGCCGGGACATTGGGAGGGTATTAGGAATAAAAAATACTATTTATATATCTCAAAAAATATATATATTTTATATTTTATTTATTTTAGAATTAAATAATTTTTTTTTTTTTGAAAGAAAGACAGAATGCTACCACTTCATTCAAGACAATATTGAATTTAGCAAGGGGGTGGGCAGCCGATTACCGCAGGAAAGCGGAGGGGCCCAAAAAAAAAAAAAAAAAAAAAAAAAAAAGAAAGAAAGAAAGAACTAGATACAAAATCTGGACCAGTGGGATCGGTAGATTCTGATGTCGACGAGGATCTCTCGACGTGGGCGCTTCTTATTTTCGAAAGACCTTCTATTTTTTTCCAGCCAGCACTACTAGATGAAAATTATTATAAAATAATTATTAAAATATATTTCATTCTTAAAAAGATGGGATGTATATCATGCATCCCTTTTAAGGTATATGGATAGCACTACTAGATGCAAATAGCATGTCCTGAGATATAGGCTATTTCGCCTAAATTCCAAAAAAAAGAAAATTATATAATTAAATTTGATTTTAATAATTAATTTTGATTAAAAATTATAGAGTATTTTACTTAGTTTAAATGAAAATTTATTTTTTAAAATAATTTTATAAAATTATTTGGTAATTTTTTTTTACTATTTGCAATTAATAACCTTTTTTACTAAATTATATTCTAAAATAATTTAAAATTTGAATTTTAATTTAATTTTTTGATTTTTAAATTTGCAAGAAAATTTAAAGTTTAAAATATAAATTTGAAGTTTGAAAATTTTAAAATATAAAATTTACATTTTTAAATCAAAATTTAAATTTTAAATTTAATGTTAAATTTTAAAAATTTGGAAATTAAAATTTAAAATTTAAAATTTAAAATTCAAAAAAATAAAGTTTGAATTTTAAAACTTTGAAATTTAAAATTTGAAAAATAAAACTTGTAATTTTAAAAGATAAAATTTGAATTTTTAAAATTTAAGTTTTATCTTAAATTTTAAAATTTAAAATTTAAAATTTAAAATTTAATATCTAAATTTTGAATTTTGATATTTAAAATTTAAAATTTAAAATTTAAAATTCAAATACAAAATATATAATTTTAAATTTAAATTTAAATTTAAATTTTGAAATTAAAATAAAAATTTAAAATTTAAGTCCAAAATCAAAATTAGATTTTAAAAAATAGATTTTAGATATTTCTAATTTTGAGTTTCACAAATTAAAAAACTGATTATAAAAATCAAAGCTAAATTTTAATTAAAAACGATATTGTCAAATGCTCTACTGAGCCAAAATTTTATTTTTGCACTGAAAATCACTTTCCTAAGACTAACAAAACACCTGCTATATATCATTGACATCAAAGTTATAATGCTTTACATAGGATCCCAATTTTCTATTTTTCGGCATGTAATTAATAGTTTAGAACCAACTTATTTACGTAACCTTCTACAAATTTATATACTTTAATACAAAAAGCTTATTTGGCTGAGTTTCTCTAAATCAGAATCGAAAATATCTAATATTGAAAGGGTTGGATTCCATTATATTTTTAGTGGTCCAAACAATTGCTCGCCAAATGATAATGGAAGCCGAGTAACAAGGCAACGAGAAATAATGAAGAGTAAAATGAATTTTAGGTAGGGCCAGTATTAATTTATAGTCTTGACTTAAACACCATTAAAATACCATGTCTCATGAATTTTGTGTTGGTGTGTCATAAGTTCAATTACGAATTCTAAAAAATTTCTGACTATTGTGTTCTCTTTTGGAAAAAATTGTGTAATCCTGATAAAACTAGATGTATATTCAATCCACTTACTCAACCCTAAAAATTTACAGAATAAGTATATTCTTTTTGTTGACATCATGCATGTTTGAATTCTTTCACTATTTAAGACTTCAACTGATCATGCAATGAATTCTCTCTCCCTCTCTCTCTCTCCCTCTCTCTCTCTCTCTCTCTAAAATTACTACAAAGATATTTCCTTTTTATTATATTTCTTCCATAACATTTACTATAAGTTAATCAATTTAGAAAATAATTTGTATTAGCCAAAATAATTTATTTTCATGTATGTGAACATTTATTAGCCCTCCATTTCAAGGATTATTCCAAATAAAATAAAATACATAGTACAGGTGGTAGAAGTTTTTGTTATCTCTAGCAAATCTTGATCTTGTTAAAAATCATATGCTATATATATATATATATACCTTGATATTCTCAGTTGATTATATATATATATATATATATATATATATATATATATATATATATATATATATATATATATATATATATATACTTTACAAATCTCTATCATATGTGCCGATGATTGTGTACCATGTATAGGATTGATTGATTTTGTTTTTTTTTTTCCTTTCTTTTTCTCCTGTTGTAATGTGTACATGTTCAAATATAGCTAGAGACCTAATTTCAATCTTAGGACTTAGTGGATTATGGGGCCACCCACTTAGGCTGAGCCATTGTTAGTGAATTGTACTTGAGACCGAACCAATAGCTCAGTCGAGGAGCAATAGATTCCTATAGTTTTATGCTGATCACATTTTATTGACTCATTTTTATGTAATTTTGCGTCAATGTATTTTACTGACCGATATTTTAATCACCGGAGCGCTCAAATGTTGTCCGCCATGTACGACCGAAAATTCAACTTTACAGTGATTCTAAAGCCACTAAAATAAGAATGAGAGTGACAAAACCGAGCACTCGCACAATTTTCTTGATACTTTTTCAAGTAACACTTATAGGATTTATAGGATATATGATGTGCATAAAAATTTCTACTTACATATGTGCGGCATAACTCTTGATCAAACCGTTCACGAAAATTGAGAGCCCCTCTCAGCCGTTTGATTTAACTTTTGGAGTAATTGGTGGGATGAAAATTTTGTGTGCGCTCAGCTATAAGAAATAATTTACTAGGGATTTCCAGGACCGTCAATCTCGTGTAGATATGGACGTGATGTTCATCCTGATGGCATGTAAGATGGCCTCGAATGAAAGGATAAGAGATGCACGTACGTGTACTCTCTTAATTTGTTCGTTTGTAGGCTGAGTCTAAAATTAAATAAAGCTGTAAACGAGTAGCTATCTCCTGGAACGACTAGTGGATCCGACCGTCGGTTTCATTGATGGGATTCTTACGTACAAAATTTGCAGGTCTACCTACTAATCGTTATGCTAATAGCTAGCAGGTACACAATTTCGATTTAATAATTTAGATCCCAACTACAATCATGTTTTGTATTCAAGTAATTAAGATGCCTGCATGGATTAATTGTTTCTATGGGCTTCACTTGATAAATAAATTTCCCTTCTGAAATCAATGCTATAATTTTAAAATCTTATATTGTAGTTGGCTGTGATTATGGAAATATATGCAGCTCTGGTCAAGTCTTTATTTTTTTTGTAGGTTGGTTTGAGACTTCAATTATTGTTGGCTTAATGGAATTAGCATCCGTCATATAATGAAATATTAGGATGGACCGAATCACGTTCAAAATTACGTACGATGAATCAAATTGAATTATATTAGAAGCGGCGTGAAGCTGGTTGGGCAGAGAAGTCGCAATCAAGATTTATAGATGCTGTATTTGTACGCCTGAAGTGATATAGTTGCAAATACAATATAATTAAAAATACATGCAGTTCAAAATACTACAATTGTAATTATATATAGATTGTTTGGTTCTATATAAATGCAACTGTTGTTGCAGATGTATTTTTTCTATTTGATAATATAAAACTGATAGTTATATTTATGAATGATGAGGTTACCTCCACTATACATAAAATAATTATATAATTTTATTAATTATTTAAATTTACGATTTATAAAAAAATAAGTGAATATATATAATATTTGTATATTTTTTAATAATTTTTTAATTTATTAATTGATACAATTTAAAATTTTCAATCTATTTAATTTTAATATATAAATTAAATTAAAAAATTTTAATATAATTCTCTCTCTTTTTTTATTTTATCAAATTTAATAATTATAATAATTAAAACATATTAAGTTAACATACACAAACAGAATCTATAAAAATTTAAAAATATATTCATTTTTTATATTTTAAATAAAATTAATTTTTTTAACACAAAACTTGTATTGCCTACAAATTTTTCTTAGATTTATTTATTTACAAAATATTTATTTCTCTATATACATATATATATATATATATATATATATATATATATATATATATATATATATATATATATATATATATATATATATATATATATATATATATATATATATATATATATATATATATATATATATATATATATATATATATATTTTATTTATTTATTTATTATTATTAATTATTGAGTAATTTTTTTTCTTATCAACTATTGTATTTGAAACTGCAGCTAATTTGGATGTAATTCTAATTATAGAATTTGGGTCTTTTTGTGTAATTGCAACTGCAATGGTTAGGCTCAGCTACGCTAAGGACCTGTTTGATAGTAAGATTCGTCCACCACTATGAGATAAAATAGAGTTGTGGCAGAACTATTATATATATATATATATATATATATTTTATTTATTTATTTATTATTATTAATTATTGAGTAATTTTTTTTCTTATCAACTATTGTATTTGAAACTGCAGCTAATTTGGATGTAATTCTAATTATAGAATTTGGGTCTTTTTGTGTAATTGCAACTGCAATGGTTAGGCTCAGCTACGCTAAGGACCTGTTTGATAGTAAGATTCGTCCACCACTATGAGATAAAATAGAGTTGTGGCAGAACTATTATATATATATATTTTATTTATTTATTTATTATTATTAATTATTGAGTAATTTTTTTTCTTATCAACTATTGTATTTGAAACTGCAGCTAATTTGGATGTAATTCTAATTATAGAATTTGGATCTTTTTGTGTAATTGCAACTGCAATGGTTAGGCTCAGCTACGCTAAGGACCTGTTTGATAGTAAGATTCGTCCACCACTATGAGATAAAATAGAGTTGTGACAGAACTATTATATATATATATATATATATATATATATATATATATATATATATATATATATATATATATATATGTATCTAGGTTTTTCGGTTGTACGATAAAAAAAATATATACTCATTATAATATGTAGAATCTAATGTTAGATACAAAAATAAATAAAATATTATTTTATATTTTTTTTATCATATTATTTTACTGTACCAAATGCACCATACGAAACGCAATCTTTACATAATTTCAAACGAAATCTAAACCAGAAATTAAAATTACAAGCATTTATAATAATAATACAGTTAATTTTTAAATAAATTAATTATATATTTCTTGATAAGTCAGAACTTTCCAGAGTAATAGTATGGCCAACTATCTGGCAATCATTACATGATAATCCGATTTAGCAAGGAATATTTTGTAGAAGATAATGATATGATATGGGATTCTCACAGATTTTGAAAATTGCAGCCCACTAGCAAAAGTTGGTCTGGACCATTCCCTTTTTTCCTTTATTTTTTTATTTTTTTTCCCTCTTTTTGATTCAATCCGGAGGCCCCTTATTCGTACACCCTTCTGCGTAACAATAGAGCCATGAGTCCGAAATTTAAACTCACATTGGTTAAATGATATGGCATTTAATGAAGGGTATATATAAGTGTATACTCTATAAGGGGTGTACATCCTACACGTCATCCCATTCTGAAGTGGGATGAATTTCATCCGTCACTCGATGTGATGGGTGGAATGAATACCCATTCCAGGATGAGGTCGGATTTAGGATGTACACCCCTTATGGGGTGTACACCTAGCATCACTAGCTCTTTAATCAACCTGTCCTAGCATAAGTGATAAAAAATTTAATGGTTAATATCCGAAGTCTCAAATTTGAAGCCTAATTGTTTTATATATCCAGTTAAATTTATTTTAAAAATAAATGAAGTAGATAATATGCTATATTTCTTTCAAAAAAAAAAAAAAATACTACGCATTTAACCACTAGACTTAGTGGACCATCAGCGGTTGGACCATTACAAGCCAACCATTAAAATGCTACATTTAGTTAGCTGTGTCGTAGCCTTCAAGACTTAGTTTTAGGATTTGTTTAGTTTACCTATTTTAGATTATGAAATCGAAATGAGATTTATTGATTTGTTTTAAAAATATTCAGCTAAATTTATTTTAAAAATAAATGAAGTAAACAACATACTATCTTTCTCTCAACAAAAAAAATTACTACGCATTTAATCACTAGACTGAGTAGACCATCAGCGGTTGGACCATTACAAGCTAGCCATTAAAATGCTACATTTAGTTAGCTGTGTCGTAGCCATCAAGACCTACTTTTAGGATTTGTTTGGTTTAACTATTTTAAACTATGAAATCGAAATGAAATTTATTTATTTATTCTAAAAATATTCAGCTAAATTTATTTTAAAAATAAACGAAGCAGACAACGTACTATCTTTCTCTCAAAAAAAAAATTACTAGATATTTAACCACTAGACTTAGCGGACCATCAGTGGTTGGACCATTACAAGCCAACCATTAAAATGCTGCATTTAGTTAGCTGTGTCGTAGCCTTCAAGGCCTACTTTCAGGATTTGTTTGGTTTAGCTATTTTAAACTATAAAATTGTGATGAGATTTATTGATTTCGCTAATTGTTGTTTGTTTTACAGAAATTAAAATTTGATTTTTATTCTACTCTGAAATAAAAATGACTCAATTTATGTACGATCTAATTTTTAAATTGTCTATTTCAAAATAAATCACTCAAAACGCTCTCTGATGAACACCTTTCTCTCCTGTTCCTTCTTCACGTTCCTCTCTTTTAACCAAAACTCTATCTCAACATTTTAGATGTCTACTTCGATTTCCATTTTAATACTAAACCAATCATTTTTAGATAATTCGTCAATTCATTTTCTATTCTAATACAATTCAATTTTATTATTCATTTTTATTCTAATCATGAGCCAAACGTGCCCTTAATACTTTGGGCTTAAGCCTTTCTTTTATTTCAGTGTTCTTTTAGTTGATGTCGCACATACAATTGCACACGAGTGAATGGACCCAACACGGCCTAATAGTGCAATATAAATGGGCCTAAATAAGATCCAATATTGTTGCAATATAAATGGGCCCAATCGAGAGGGTTTCAATCGTAACTTCAATCATGGCCGAGCCCGAACCATTGATTAGGCTTACACGTGGCCGTTGAATCCCTCGATCCAAAGGATTAAGATGATTATTTCAAGCCCAGTTAGCTTTTTATTTTTATTTTGTCATGTTTTTGTTTTTTTTTTTAGCCCAGTTAACATTTAACAATTGACGTTCTAGTTCTAGAATTATGTAGGAACATAAAAAAAATAAATAGTCCATGGATAATACATACTCAAAAAGTCAAATAAAGCTTACCATAATAAGTCCCTGTACTCAGAAATAAAATGATGATGATGTTAAAAATAATAAAATTAAAGAAGATATATATATATATATATATATATATATATATATATATATATATATATATATATATATATATATATATATACACACACACACACACACATTTGAGGTCTCCCATTTCCTTCCCACTGCCACCAACTTTGTACATCTTGTGACCAAATCATTAGGTAATATATATAGGCGTTGTAAAATTATATTTTTTTTTTCATCTATGACATAAGAAACTTCATCTGGTATCCAATATATATATTTATATATATATATATATGGGTAGAGGATTAGGTACTAAACTGTTTCTTTCCTTTAATGTGGCTGTTCACATTTCGTCGACAACAATGAGCTAATTAACAATCCCAGTTTTAGTTAATCTTTTTTAGACCTCACTTATAGATTAAGGTTAACTCGAACCACTCATAAGTGAAAAGGTTTAAGGTTGTTCATGTTGTTGGTTATAGATTATGTTTCTCCTAATTTGGCTCTTACTAATAAGAAACCCTTGCAGAAAAAGGCGCATCAATTAAATCCACCTGCTTAATTACTAAGAAAATGGGCAATGAGTAGTGATCCTTTAAAATATGAAGGGGTTTGATTAGTAATTAAGTTGTTTATTTCCCAACATGGAAAGGTGGTGACAAACTGATTATGCTTTGAAAAGTGAAAACAACATCCTAATGATGATTGAGTGGGATTGTATGATTAATACTGGTGTTAAGATGTTTGTTTGTATAATAGAAAACAAAGTTCTATATATAAACCGTATATACAGGACATAATTTATCCATAAAGAAGGGAGGTTAAAAAAAAGAAAGTAAGAGCAAATTAAACACAATTGTCCACTCAAATCCAAGCCATTCTACGTGTATATATATTATATATAGGAACAAGTGTGTGTTTACATATATATACAAGTATCTGTAAAAAAAAATGCATTGCGTTTATATCAGTTATTAGCAATGCATGGGCTCGCGCAGCAACAGAATTTTTTTTAAAAATATAATGAGAAGGATAATAAGTAGCTATTTCATACAATATAACACACGCAGATAAAAGTCAAGGAAACTCGGTGATGAACGGTTCATCAAAAAAAAGCTGATCAGGCGAAGGAAAAGTACTGCAAGCATCCCCAGGGTTCAAAGAGGAGACATCCGTGAGTGGAGGGAGTGAGTATTGGGATAACAATGGTGTTCTTATTGTGCCATTCTCTCCCAGTCCAAAATGATCATCACCATGATTAATATAACCTTGGTCATGGGTCTCATTGTTCATGAGCTGCTCAAACATTAATGAACACGGGATCTCAAACTCATCTGTGATCTCATTACTAACTTGGTTTTGGGAAGAGATGAGCTGCGGAGAGCTCAAGAGGCTTATAGGTTCCGACTCGCCAGTTGCGGCGACAGTACTGCTGAGGTTATTGGCGGCAGTGGAGGTCGTAGTCATTGCAGCCGCCGTCTGAAGGAGGTACTGTAAGCACTGGAGCTTCACTGCCTGCTCGGCGGCCTCTGTCTGGAGCCGGGCAGCGTGGTCGTCCCACGGGCGGTGGTCCACGAGCTCATGGAGGTTGGCAAGGGCCAGGAGCTGGGGGAGGGTGGCGAAGAAGTCGGTCCGGGGCCGGTGGGTCATCGGGTCAAACCCCATCTGGATCAGCCTCTTCTTGAGGTGCGTGTTCCAAAAGTTCTTGATCTCATTGTCCGTCCGGCCTGGCAGGTGCGTTGCGATCGCCGACCACCTGAAAGCAGATCAAGAACATGCAAGTATGAGGAAAAGTTGACAGATAGAGAGAAAGAGAGATATCAGTAGAGAGAGTATATATAAAGACGAGGAGTACTTGTTGCCAAGGATTGAGTGGAGGCTGAGGATGGTCTGCTCTTCCTCAGGAGAAAACTTGCCTCTCTTAATATCAGGTCTCAAGTAGTTGGTCCATCTTAGTCTACAACTCTTGCCACATCTATTGAGCCCTACAAAGCAGAGAGACAAAGAGTTCCAAATGTTAATAATATCAACCAAAAGATAGATATGAATATATGTTGTGAAGGGATTATTGATATGTTAAATGACCAGCAAGCTTAGGAAGGGCTCTCCAGCTCCCATGGCCATGCTTTTGGATGAAATCAACAAGCTTCTGGTCCTCTTCAGGGGTCCATGGCCCCTTCTTGAGGCCATTCTCATCGCAACAAGGAGATCTCCCCATAGGAAATAGTGCAAGTGTGGAGATGAGTAGGAATTAACTGCAACCACCACCACTAAATTAGTATTTCAGTTGGCCACCAGAACATATGGCTAGCTTGCTTATTTATACACTTGCCAAGGTTTGGTTTATTTATAGTTTATTATGCGAAATGACTGATAACCCCATTTTCATGGAACATAATTAATGAGATTAATTAGCTAGCGCATGGCATGCTTGTGCCATTCATGTGACTGAGAAATAATGTCTTTAATTTTTTGTTTTTATTTTAAGACACTCAAAGCTTAACTGGTTCTATACGTTAGCTATGCTTATCAACCAAATGAATATAACGATAACATGCTATTTGATTCTCAAAAAAAGGAAAAGAAAATGTCTTTAATTTCTAGCGGTAGCTAGCTCTTAATTTACAATATCTTTCATAGAAGATGTATGAATGTACACATCCTGATAACCAAATATATCAAAACGTACATATTAATAAAAAAACATTTACAAACAGAAAGTGATAGAAGAAATATGGTGTGATCCTGATATATAAGCAAATAAGTTGTATGCTTAATATAATTAGGAGTACTCCTGCAACACATTCAGTGGAAATAAATCAACTCTCAAAGAAGAATTAATTAATCTTGACTCCCGAGCCCCCAGTAATTCAATGAAATTTTGTATTCAATCCGTATTAATTGATTTCCACGTGCCCATCATATCAAATAATCAATTATGGAGGATGATAGATGCATGCTATTTAAACAATTTTATTAATTAAATTGCTATGAGTTTATATATTGATGTACATGATGATTAGCTGAGCTCATGCAGATCGTGCCACAAATTACGGTCATTAATTCACAAAATTTCGCAATAGACAAGAAGTGAATGACCATGTATATTAGTATATATAATTTTTTGCATTCAAAATTTTTGTTTTTGATCGTATAAACAATGGAACAGTTAATTTAAGCACTCGTCAGCTTCCATATAATATAATTTGGATTGATATTACGCACGTCATTATGGATACTCCACGTGCCCTGCGACGTGGGGTCGTAAAAACTCCCCATGCACGCAACATAACGAAAGCAAAGAAAACTACTCTCGTCACAACGAATCTTCATATTCACACTAACTTCTCAAACACACAAAGAGTCCTTTTCTTGCTGAGATTATTTCAAACTAAGTTGTTTTCTATCACATTAAGAAAGTCGTCGGCTCCATCAATTCATTAAATCGTAATAAAGTGCAATTTTGCTCATATGATAATAAATGACTAAATTTTCATATATGCTCTTTACCTCCTCTATGAATGGAGTTCTTATCGCTATTTAGGTTAATTTTTCATTTTTTTTTTCCTTTAGATCAATTATTTATGGAATAGATATTTTATTGGGTGTCAGTTTACTGGACTACCAATTTTTATTCGCTGCTTCAATTAATAATCATTTTCAATATATGACAAATAGAACGTACGTATGTACGTCGAAAGATTTTACTCTGATAAAAAGTCAAAAAAGTTTTTATTTGTGAAAACAATTTCACTATTTCTATCTAGCTACATAGCAAATGTGGGGATAGCAAGTCTCTCCAGAATAAATTATTAATCACTTTGCAATATCCATTCTATTATCTCCGAAAAAATAATTCCACAGATTATGAGTGGAAATCCTGTCGACATATTTATATACGCGGTTTTAAGGTAGAGCGGAGATAGATTTATAACGGTCTTATCCGATGTGGAACTCCTTTTATTTAAGCTTGATGTTCTCATCAGCCCAAAATCACCGTCAGTCCAATAACACACAGCCGGCCTAATATTATTGGACGATGTGCGACTTATCTCGCTAGCCTTGTCATTCAGATCCTGATTTAGTCGAGACTCGTCATATACTTCCAACTAGTAATTAGCTCTGATACCAACAATAATAATTTGTTGAGTCCAAACTATCGGTCTAAAATATTTAACCCTAGTTATTACTACTAGTGTTCATAATTTTTTTATATATATATATTCAATCATAATTTTATTTTCATTCCATATGAAACTATTGGGGTGTCACAAGATCACTAGTTGACATATGTCTTAGCTTGTAACCTAAAATGCTTGATTACGATCTAATTTTAGTTTAATATATGGTTTAGGAGTCATGACTATATATGTCTTTAATTTAGAGCTATCAATTAAATAATTAAGGGCTAAAGTTAAAAGACTACAGGAGCTAGTTAAGGACACCACATCACCCAAACAATTTGCACATTAATTCGTACGTAGGAAATGGCTAGAGGCTTGGAGCTATTATTGGCAAAACAAAAAGAACAGCAAAATAGTAGAAGATTTAAAAAATAAAAATAAAAAATTTGAAAGGGTTCATTAAAAATCTAATCCCTAAATTTTGACCCAGACAAAAATTCTCAAATAAATAAACATCAAGATCAAACTTAATTGACTAAATATGTAATTAATGCAAACGAACATAATTAAGGAACTCCTTTAGCAAAGTCGTACCATATAGTCTCAAAAGGGACCCGCCATATAGCTGCATGGAAATGACAGTTTTCCTACTCCAACCAACCCCTTCTTCTATAGGCTCAAATTATGCTTTTAAGTGAGCTAAGATGACAACTCATACTAAATTATCTCAATCATACACTAATTAAAATCATGGCATCAAACGTTGGGAAAGGGAATTGCATAATTTTCCTGCAATATATATATCCCCGCACAAAATCCAAACATTTCAAAGTAATTTGCTAGGAACTCAAACATACTTAATGAGTACATAGGAATGACTCATTGTAGTGCACGATCCCTATTCATTGAGTCATTGTAGTGCACATGCATAATAATAATATTATAAAGGAAAAAAAACAAGGGTCTTTGGATTTGGAAATGTATATATCATTTAAGCCAACATTATTTGAGTTGTTGTAGTCAGAAAAAGTATGCATGTGTAAAGAAAGATAACCGAATATGCCTTCATATTTAAAGTTCAAAAGCGGCTTTATTGGCTGGAATTAATTGTATCTGATGTTTAAACATAAGTTTAAGCTTTTGGTTGTACCTCATGAATAATAAGACAAGGTGGAGAAAAACAGATGGCGACACTCACGTTGACGACGAAGCAAGAGTTAGCAGCCGAGTTGGTGCGGCCAACACCCAATTTAAGCCCCACCATCTCTCTCGACGTGGACTCAAGTCGAAGACATGCATTCTTTGCTAATGGTGAACTTAATCCACAAACCGAATCAATCATCATCACATATAAAATTGTTATCTACGTACATCTGCTTGTGCTTATTTAAAACACATCAGTATTTTCTTGGAGACCAGTATATATTGCCTCTATTCTCTACTTGTCATCCTACTAATATATACAAGGGAAAAGTTGCAAATTAATATGATTATTATATATTAATTGGCTTGTTGAAGCACCAAAAGGCTCGTAGTTAATAATGTTCTCGGAAGCGTAAAAAATGTGCGATTGATATCATTCGTTTCGGGTGAATCGAACTTAAAACTAAACCATGCCTGAGTTAGAAAAGTTGATAACAACTAATCCTATAATAGGAACTAAAAAAGAATCGATGGTGGCATCAGCTGCTGCAAAGAGTCAATGGAACAAGAATCAGCTGCTAAAAAGGAAGGAAAGGGGCTTTTCACCTTTCCTTCTTTTTTTCTCCTCTGCTTTGTTTTATATGCCTACTTTTTTCTCCAATCCTTGCATCATTTGGTGTCGGCAACAAGCTAAGTATTAAGTTAAACCACATGAAAAAGGTTAAGAATAATTTACACAGAGACTAGCTCACTCCTCCACCAATGCCTGGACATATGCAAGATATTTTGAACCGGGTTAATTTGCTTCCTTCTTGGATGGACCTCCCACATACAAGAAATATCACCTAAAAAGATCCAAGCGCATGAGACCATTTGTGAATATCTTATTCGACTAGCTAATTTTATAATTTATGGGAGAAATCCTATGGTTAACTCTAACCACAACTGTTTTGTTTGTACACTTTTATATACTAACAATGTCTCGCTATTTGAAACACTGCACGTAGTGCCTGCAAATGGTAAATTTTATATTGTAAAGAAAAGGGAAAATTTAAGAAGCTGATGATTGACAATGTCAAAAGTCCGATGGAGGATCTATACTTGGATTCATCGATCATTTCTCTTCTTCGACAAAAATTTCATTCGACAAGTTCCTTGTTTAGATGGAAAGCACAAATCCACCACTTAAGCGAGTCATAAGTGATTCGTACTAAAGACATATAGTATCCAATCACTTTTTTAAGGACAAGAGGAATCAACATGTGCATAAATAACCTGCCGAATTAACCTTATCTAGGTCCATGTTCGCGAAGCAAGAACTAGCAAAACTTCTCCCACACATGTGAATAATAATTAATTAGTCACTGTTGACAGCTAACAAATCCTCTTTAAAAAATGAGCAGTACAGCAGCTAGGCACGTATTATAATAGCTCTATAGTCCATCAAATCTAATGCTAATTTCATCAGATCCTTATCATTTCAACTATAATAACAGGTAAGAGGTTATGACTTTGGAACCTTCGTATATAGCCCAGTGGTTATGACTTAAAATTGAGCACTGTGAAATCATTGGCCAATCCCCGATTTACGAATCCCCCTGATGTTGACAATGGGACTCTGGCGAATTAATAAGAAAACAAAGCTAACAAGAAATACTATTCAATATCACATCAAAGCTAAAAAATTAATCGCGAGAATAAGAAGGAGAAAAAAGAACATAAAAATGATTGCAAATGATCTCATTAAGCTTTCCGGTTGTCACAAATAGGAAAGAAGAGCTCAATATGCAAAACAAGAAAGGATAAACCAAGAGTCATTCTATTAGGAGATGTTTCTGTTCTTGTTTCCAGCAGAGATAGACATCTTGAATGAATACTATTGAAAAATGAAAAGAAGAAGAAGAAGAAGAAGAAGAAGAAGAAGAAGAAGATATTCTTAATTATAACATCAATTAAGTAGCTGTCAGATAGAGAAATCACAAGAGGTCTACTCAAGTTGCGACGATAATATATTTATATATTTATATAACACTACAAAAGAAGACAAACGCACAAGATACAAAACTGTCTGCATTTGTCAAAAGAAACAACTCTATGTTGTTCTCAATTTCCCAACCGTTATGTCCAATTTCACAGGAATTCTTACCTTGTGCAGTTTCACGGTACAGCACTCGATGTTATACCTGTGCTATAATTGTAAGCTTTCTAATCAATTATATCTTTCACCCAACAACTACTACTTCTGTAGGTCCAATTGTCACTGAAAATGAAGTAAGAACGAGAACTTTTAATCCAACTAATCCATTAATTTTGACATTCTAAAGCACGGAAAAGAATAGTTCAAACGTTAACTCAAACTTTTGGGATTAGCACTCACACAAAAGAGGACACACAAAGTAATTTGGTTATAACAACCAATGGTGTTAAGAATCTTTTCCTGACATGGAAAATCTTTTAACTCAGTAACCTGCGTTCCGATCGACTGGAACACGTTAAAGGTTTGTAATTGTTAGCCCCTTAATTATATATTTCAACTAGCACTTGTAATGAGGAAGCAGTCTTTGTTAGCAGTTCCGAAATCGATCCATCACAGCACTTTTTATATTACCCCCCTACGCCGTCTCGTCTCCGTAGATAATATAAACATAGCACTAAAATCCAAGTGATCATATCTGTAAGTCAATAATTGGCAAAATCTAACTCAAGCATATAGTAATGGCAACGCAATTAGAATATGTGCATCTTGTACCAGCAAACGCGAATGAAATGATTATTCTTATGCTGCAGTATGTCATCTAGTAGGACAGTTTTTGTAACTGAGATACTGCTATCTACTTTTACAGCTTGTTTTAATAAATTTCATTCTGATTCTCCCAGAACAAAAACAAAGAACTAAATCTAACATATTGTCGGGCACTCGTGATAATTAAGCTTGAGCTGATATATATATATATATATATATATATATATATTTTAAGAGAAAAATAGCATGCTCTGTTAGTTTCGTTTATGTATTTTGAAAATAAATTTAACTAAAAATATAAAATAAATATGCTTCAAACTTTAAGTCTCGGATACAAATTGTTGAGCCCTTGTGCCGACGAATTCAAATAATTGTCAGTCAAACAAAAAAATATTTTTTTCAATCACTTCAGAGAATCAAAGTTGATTTTCAATTCTACGGTGAAAATTATTTTGAAGGGATTGGATTCCCTCGGAATGAAAATTAGAATACCAATCTTTTAATCCAAAAACTAACAATAATAAAAATAACTTGTTTTGATTTTTATTTCAAGTCTCAAATCTTTTAAAACAATCATACCAAAATTCTTGCTAGTCATTAAAAAAAAGAAAGAACAAAAAAAAAAAACAATGAAAAAGTAAAAGATGATGCATGGAAAATGCATTCAGTCATACATGTACGAGACCACTGTCTTAGCAAAAATATAAGGTGTGTTTCAGGCCTGTTAACATCAATTATTTTTTGTAGTTTTATTTATTATTTTTTATTTTGCAGAGAAGATGCATAAACTGCATACGAAATTCTCTGCGTTCCCTTCTCGAAACAGGCAAAGCCCAAACCCCGACTCTGACTTGCCCCAAACACAAATGTCTGGTCCGTTACTATAAGAAAATTAGATTATAAAAATATATTTTTATAATATTTTTGTACAAATATTATATTTATATTTTATCTATATTTAAAATTAGATTATAGAAATATATTTTTGAGACACATTATAATAATTTATTGCTATACAACTTAGCGACCGTACATATAGCGATACAAATAATAAATATAGGAATTCTTTGATAGCGGCATTTTTTAAAAATTTTAAAAATACTTAAAAGTTATAAAATTTTATTATAGTGAGACTTGACTTGGCCGGGATTCGGTGATGCCCCGAGTCCTTTAATAAAAATAAATAAATAAATAAATAAATAATTTACGACAATACTAGAGCTCGAATACAGAAATCTCCAATCTAAATGAGTTGAGATGGTTCCGGAAGATTGAGAGACGAAAAAGTTTAGAGTTAAATATGAATCATTTTGGTTGCATGTACGGGTGCTTGTGCCTCTTTATCTTCAATATAAAATTATCTTTTAAAAAAAAAAAAAAGATTTGACTATGACATTTGTACTGTTTGTATGATGGACGAGAATTATTGATTCTACCGAATTTTTGTTCATAATGTGAAAAAATTGGCATTAATCTCAGCGTAGGGCTCTTAGTGGCCATGGCCAGATTATTTTTATTTTTTGTTTTTGTTTTTTTTATAGATATTTAGTTATGGACTCAGTAAATTTAAGTGGGCCTTACGGCCATGTTCAGGAATTTTTTTTTACATATCCATTTTTTTTTGTCTTAGTCTTGTGAGATTCTGGAACATAGCATTAATATCTCTTTAATTGTTGAGGACTAGACATGCTGGAGACACCGAGGACTCTATTTTATGGCTTATCTATATTTGGTTCCTAATGAATGTCGAGAATTTTTTCACAAAAAAGAAAACATATCATAAGCTTTTTATTTTTCATTAGTATTATTATCACTTTCTTAATTTTTTTTTTTTTTTTTTTTCATATAGGTTATAATTTTCCTGATAAGTTATAAATTTTAGTCAGATTGTTAATAAAATCTACGAAGCGCAAAGGAAAAAAACCAAATAGAATTTGACTGATTGAAAGATAAAACTTTTATTATAGACACTTTCTACAGGCTATTCATAATATAATAGGACTTGTTTGATAAAAATGCTTTTTTTTTTTTTTTTTTTTACGAGATTTCAAATTCGAAACTTAATTATTTTAATTTTTAACTATTTTTTTTTTTTAAAAAAAAAAAAAAAAATAGTAGCATGTTAGTTTTTATATTCCAATAAAGTTTCTATGGCTCTCTATGCAAGAGTGTATATACTCGCCACTGAATCAACCTACGCTGCTATGCTAAACACATGGCTAATTAAGTACAAGCTTTAACCTTCTTAATTTGAATCCACGAATCGCATTGATCATATATTTTTTGTTTTCATTTTATTAAGGAAAACTGATGGAACCAAAAAACTGGTAATCTATTTAACTAGGAGAATTATCCATATAATGCTGTTTAACTATTTAAAATTCAGATGACTAGATGCTTTCTGGTGGTATGGGAAATTTATGCCTTTTAAATCGTACATTGGAACAACCAGGAACCTTTTTTTTTTTTTCTGAATAATTAAATTAGAATTATTTCTCAGTGATTACTATCATACAAAAGAATAATGCCAGATATAACTTAGGGGAACTCTACCATCTATCTAGTTTCTTGAATTAATTTGCAAACTAGAAGAAACATACGATAAAACAGGATCATACATTTGAAACAGTTAATTTCATGTTATTATCCACGCAAAATTCAATACAAGCTTAAGTACTCGGCAACTAGCTATATACTATTGGTAGGGCTACAGTAATCCCATCACTAGATAAAAGAAACGAAAAAAATGAAAAAGAAGAAGGAGAAGAGAAAATTTCGTGCTAGTTCCTCACTGAAGCTGAGCAATTGTGGCCTGGGGAGCATGAAAATTTCGCATTTTCTGATAAAAATAAAGGAATGTAAGAAAAAGAGAACAATCAACAATTTGATCAAATTCAGCTCTAAAAAGCATAAAAAATATTGTTTGCCTTGTTAGGAATCCTCACCACGGCTGAGCTACTAGTTGATAGGGTGATACTGATCTGAAATTCGCTTGGGCGGCAGCTTACGAAGTATGAAAAGGACAAGAGCTGACGGCAGAATTTCAACTAACTGAAAAGATTACAGTAGCAGGAAAGCCAACATCAGTTTGATAAGAATGATAGCAAGAGTGACGAGAAAGTTCATTTTTTACGACTATGGTGGAAGCAATTAGGACGAGAGAAAAGACACCGACTGACCATGTAATAGATCAAGTTTAGCACAGGATGATCGAGGACATCAACATCAGCATCCTTGTCAAACGCAGAAAGGCCGACCTGCAGAAAAATCAAGAATTTTTAAGGCAACAATAAAAACTTGAAGCACCTAGCTAGTCTAAGATAATGTTGCTTGAATTCACTTAACAAAAATCAGAACCTCAATGACCTACCACAAAACAGCGTGCAAGAAAACATGTGCAACATATTGCTGTGACAAAACCAACCTGTGAAAAAAAATAAGAGTAACACGATGAGCATGAGGCCGCACAAGCAATAAATGCAGCTCAGCATAGTTGTTGCTTAAGAAAGAAGTCGACTAAAGCAATACAATAACCCTAATTTAGAAATCCAGAAACCAATTTAGTACCATACTGCCAATCTACTGGCTCTTAATTTTTGTGATGGAATGGTCACCCTTTATACAACATGTTACCATTAGAAAACCATAAGACCAAAAAGGGATATTGAATAAATATAATTGTCAAATGACAAAAAACAAGCATAGGGAATCACCCTATGTTTTGATTTCGAAAACAAGGTATGCCAGAGCTTGTCTTCAGATGAGAACTAATCAAGAATATGCAGGACGCCAGAAAATGTCACGGAAAATGTTAGATGTTAATTGTTTGTCCTTCGTCTTCTTTTTTTTCAGATCTTAGTTTAATCTCTATGGGGATATAAGTTCAATTACTGAAGCATTACCATTTATAGAGATTTCAACTCACCTCCTGAAGTCAGAAGAGATTTATTTATGACTATTTCCATGATAATGTTCAAAGAGACAAACTAAAGTTTCTTATCAAGCATCAATGATATCTGAATACCACCAGAAGAATAGTTTGATAAAATACATCCATAGGTTGATATTTCCCACACCGGCGTAAGGAAATTAAATGCTCCAAGAAAGAGACAAATGATGGCACTTCGTGTCATTAGAAAATTCAGGATCACACAAGTCAAATTCATAACCATCATAATTTTAGAACATAGGAGTCCCAAAGTACTATATTTAGTGAAATTAGAAGCCTTAAAGAAAACAAAGAGTGATTGGCATCCCATTTTTTTCAACCATATTACTATCAAGTGACCAACATCACATCAGATATACCACAATAGACAACAGCACCAAAGTGAAGAACTGTTTTACTTTCCAGTAAACATTAAGCAGTCGATCACGGTTTACTCATCCCTAATTAAGTAATAAAGCAGAGGGAAAACAAGTTGATAAATATTACCTCATTTAGCTTCTTACGCCGACCCTTAGATTCAATTGGGAAGCGCCTCAGCATGAAGAACAACCTTTAATCAGACAAGAATCTGAGTAAGCAATAGTAGGGATAACCAGGAGTTTAGTATCAAAATCAATCCAGACTGGATAAATCCATAGTTGTTCTTCTAAAAAAGAAAAAGAAGGTACACAGCTTTCTTCAACTATAAGAATCAATACCTTCCACCATATATCAGGAAACCTAAAGCAGCAAAACATGAGACAACTGCGCAAAAAGCCGGAGGTTTTGATGTTAATATATTTTGATGTCAAAAGAATCATCCAACCATGTATATAAGTTTGGACAAAAACAAATGAGTGAAATGTGGTGGAGCAAAAAATTTATAGTAAGTTTCAAAGCTGCAAAACGAAACCTGCTAAGAAAAGCTTAGCAATCTCCACGGCAACAGGTCTAGGACAAAGTTGCACATAGATCCAAATGCAAATCTACAAGCAACAAAAGAAGAAGAAGGTTACAACACCTTATATGCCTGAGTTATTTAAGCAAAATCATATACCTGTATGGTGTATACAACCCCGTTGATGATCAAATATGCTGGTCTTAGTTTATTGATTGGGAGGCTTCGAGCCTGAACACAGACACTTGATTTTAGAACCATTAACTTTGGGATGACTAATAGATGAGAGGATATACACAACAAACAAAGTAATAGTACCTGATAATATATCTCTGCCCAAAACAAGACTAGCAAAGTGTAGGTTGAGAAGAACAGCAAACCAGGAAGATCAAGAAGTGCCATCTCAAGGGCCTGAATCAATATTGTGAGTAACTCTGTTTGCTTAATTTCTTGGCAACAGCAACAGTTGAGCACTTACTCTTGACTTGAGAAGGAAAACTGAATGGTAAAAGCCAAATAGAATTGCACGCACTGCAAACAAATACAAGCACAGTTACTATTGGATATGAAAAGGCCGATTAAATCAGGTGAACACACAAGCACCATGAATTTACATCCATTGACAGCAAAATTCATTTAGTGGAAGAGCTTCTGTGTTGTCCATCCATACTCTGGTACTCTCAGTTGTATCCGAATTAGTTGCACCTGACAAAGACAATTTTCAGAACAACCGAACAAAAAGAATGCCAGTAAGTTAAAAATATAAGTTTAACAAAGCTCATAACATATATCTACGTCACATATTTTTATTTTTTTTGTTGAATAGTAACTGGGTTAACTTCCCCATAGGAAAAATAAACTCCTAAGCCATTCAGATTTATGATAGTTTCATAAAAAGTATCTAATAGTGCCAAATCAATGTGAGCATTGTAGTACATGCCAGATGGACTAGTAATTGCATGCATAATTGTCTCTTAAAGCAATGATACTTGTAAAAATCATACTTGGTCTAAAATGTAATTTACAACTATTTCATTCTCACATATGTGATTTTATAGCACTTAAAAAAAGGTGAAAGGGTTTAGAATGACTAATCAAATAATAGTTATGTAAGCATCATGGCTATGCACCACTCTCTGTAACTTTCATTTTGCCAAATGAATGACTTTTGCTCGTTGAACAGCGAAGTACGAGAAGCTAGATCAAACAGACACTTGTGTTTTGTTCATTCAAACTTTCGGCGGCACAAGGAAAGTCAATTGATCAGGCAGTGATGAATCATACTTCCATAATAAGAAACCATCATGGAAAAAAGAGTACAAAAACAAGAATTATGACATCCAAAAAATTGGTTCCAATTCTGAGCACTAACAACATAATTTCTTTCCTCGACGTGACGTAAATCACATGTCCGACGACATTAATGCCTGTCCAAGCTTCCAAGGCAAAACTGCTGGAACATTTCATTCCAACATTCCAACCAATCTCTGTTTACTCCCAGCGTTGAACTATGGTAAAATGCAAATTTTGCCTTTAGGCGATATTGCACAATCGAAATTGCACTAGGGTTCACAACTAATTACAATCCAAATCGTACTTAATTTTTTGTAAATTTAAGCCACAAACGAAGATTCTCATCACAATCTTTCCTACAACGCTATAATACCCCACGATTTATCAGTGATATAAAAGAGCAAAACTAAACAGAGCACAGTAGAGAGAGAGAGAGAGAGGGAGAGGAGAGAGAGAGAGAGAGAGAGAGAGAGAGAGAGAGAGAGAGAGAGAGAGAGAGAGAGAGAGAGAGAGAGAGAGAGAGAGGGAGGGAATGTGACCAGGGCGACGAGGGAGACGAGGGCGTAAGAGGCGGAGAGTGCGAAGCAGATGCCGCGTTGCCACTCCTCGGAGGCGTCGATCTCCTCCCACCATGAGGGGGAGTTGCTTTGGGAGTAGTAGCCCAGGGATCCGAGCGTCGCCATTAATGGTGGGGTTTGTGAGCTTGGAGCGGGGAGATCCGAGGAGGGAGGAGGATGAGGAAGGAGAAAGGCGACGAAAGAGTGAGACGCGTGGGGACAAAAGGTGGAGACAACGAGGCTCACAGCGCCCACGTGGCGATTCGTTCGAAAGTAAGTTATTTTTATTTATTTCTAATATAAATATAAATTTAATAAAATAATAAGTAAAATTAAAGGTTAATCTTGTATTTATCTAAAATTGAAATTATTCTTAGAAATAAAATAATAGTTTTTTTATAATTGGGCTAAAATGGGGAAAATGATGGATGAATATAGTTATAAAATATAGGTACCTTGCCTAATTAACTACCCTCGAATTTGTAAATATATAACCTGTACATGATTTATAAAATACTAGATTAATATAATTAGTAGTTATTTTCATTAGTTAGTTAATCAATTAGATAAATAGTTAATAAAGTAAGTTAGTTAGATAATCAGAACATTTAATTAATTAATTGAGGATATTAATTAAAGGATAAGCATCCTTCTTGACTAGTAGTCTTTTATAAACTTATTTAAAAGAATTAATGTGGTTAAAAGATCCTATCCATTAATGAATTAAATAGGTGCTTCGGAGTAGCCGTTAGATTCAAGTCCATTAGTCTAATGATAGACTTAATTTTTCAACTTTGGTAGCATAAATAGCGCAATTCTTGGGCTTAATTAAGCCATGATTGTTGTTAGCTGATTTGAAAATCTAGTGATCATCTTTCTTTTCTTTTTTTTTTTTCATCCATGAATCCAAAATAGTTATTGTATAATTTCATGCAATAATTTGCTTGCACCTACAGTTCTATCAATGATGGTCCAATGGTAAACTTTTCCATTGTCTAAAAAAATATATATATATACAATTATGAACGTATTTCAAACAATTTGAGACAATATGGAGATACAATGTATTTATTAGACAATTATTTTTTAACTTTTTTTGAGAAATGGATTAATCCAGTTATACGAGGAGAAAAATAAAAAAAATATACAGATAAATAAAATGCACAACATAGATAGGTATAAATCATACCATACTTGCAAGGTCAATATATAATTTTAAAAAAAAAAAAAAAAAAAATTGCTCTGATCAAGCTAGACCAGCTTATACAACAAGCTGAAAAAAAGCACATGCATGCACGTACATGCAGGCCAAATTAAGCTAGCTGAGAACACTGCAATTAAAAAAAAAGAAAAAAAAAATCAAGATTTAAATCTTTTGACCCCCGCCAAAAGAAAAACAAAACGGACCTAAACACTGGAAATAACACCTACAATTAATCGCTGGAGGGGGAATCATGATCTGGGAAGATAATTAAACCCGCAAGCTCTTGAGATTTGGCGAAGCTCTTCGGCAGTAATTGAGGAGCCGTGTGGCACCTCAAGAGCGCAGAAGAGAAACGCAGCAGCCCATGACAATCACATCTCAGGTAGATGAAGAGCAGATCTCTGCTGCTACAGCAACTCTTGATCCTCTAGATAATCAACATTATTCCCCAAACTTTTCTCTAATGGAGGAAGCAACTTCTTTAGCCCATAACACCAATATCGCCTTTATCTTCTCTTCGTTGCATCCTCGTCTACTTTTCAAAGAACTATCATCATCTTCATCACTCGCCTTTATCTTCTCTTCGTTGCATCCTCGTCTACTTTTCAAAGAACTATCATCATCTTCATCACTCGCCTTTATCTCCTCTTCGTTGCATCCTCGTCTACTTTCCAAAGAACTATCAACATCTTCATCACTCTCATCTACTCCAACTAGTTTATTACTCGCCAGGAGATGTTGAGGAAAAGGATCATCATCATCATCTTCATCAAAGTCTATAGAACAATCGACGTAGTGGGCTCCCGCCATGGCCAAGGCTTCTAAAGAAGCACCCATATATCCCCTTCCCTGTGTCTCCTCCTCTTGCTCAAGCATTAATTTTGCATGCAACATTTCATACAAAGGTACGTGAGTTCTAATAGGTATTTATAGGCTTAATTAGATGTTTAATTTTTAATTTTGCTTCCAATAATAAGTGCATGGTATTTTGAAAATTCCCATTGGAGCGAGGTCACGGGGTGCCGTGGACGGGACTTTTTCTACTCGATCTGGAAGTGTTCACGAATACTGCATGTCACTTGTGATTAGCTAACTAAGCTCAACACAATTTTTTCTTGAATTCGACCTTGTCTACAGTATCTTCCATATATATATATATGGACCATATCTCATATATTCAAGTTTTTTAAAAAAAAAAAATCACGGAAAGTTAAAAGTCAAAATGCAACACATGCATTTTATATTCTTGTTCCTCACAAAACTAATCTTGATATTCTTTTTCTTTTTTCTCACAAAACTAATGTTGTATGTCGGAAATTTTTTTTAAAAAAATGTTTTGCCATTCCAGCTGCATAGTATTTTTCACATAATTAGATTCCTCAATTCTAATGGAGATAAAACTATGCATGTGTATGCCACCAGTTATTTAAGTTCATATATAGACGGGTCCTTAATTATGGATATATCTTTGCTTATGTCCTCCATCATACCATGGACATGGACATGGTTATATATAAATATACACTTCTTTAGAAGTGTATATCTTACACCATACTTCATTCTGAAATAAATATTATTTTATTCGTCACATGTCATATGATGTGACGAGTAAAATAATATCTATCTCAAAATAGAGTGGAGTGTAAAATATACATTCCTAAAAAAATGTATACCTAGCATCGCCCTATGGACATGGACGCCCTATGGACATGGACATGCGTAGCTAGGCTGGAATTAATACTGGGCGTGACAATTTTTATATATGTAACTGTAAGTTTCCGTAAATTTATGGTTATAGATATTAATATTTTTATTTAAACAATTATGAATAAAATTGGTAGATATTTATTTAGATTGTAGGTATTTTGGACAACTACAGATATCCATGAATACCCATATATTTTTTAAAATTAAAAATATATATTATTTTTATTTACATATTTTTAAAAATTTTAATTTTAATTTTTCTCCGTGTCTTTTTTTTTTTTTTTTTTTTTTCGTTGTGATCATGTCTCGTACTGTATCACCTTTCCGGAATCAAGAGAATCGGTTACTAAAGCTACAATTGTTGATTGAGTTTTTGTGATTTATTTTTATGATATTTGATTCTATAATTATGAAAATTTTAATAATTTTGTATCACAAAAATTTGGGATGATAAAATACTTTTACATTATATAATTTATGTATTTAAAAATTTTATATTGTTTATTATTTGTTGTGATATTTTAATTAAATTATGTTATACTTTTAAAAAAATAACTTGCGGGTAACCCACGTACCGGTTTGGGTAAAGATGTTGACTATTTAAAAAATTACTAGTAAATTTTACCCATACTCATATTACCCGCAGAAACATTAACCCGCCCGCTATTGGTAGCAAGCGGGCTCCGTTGCTACCAATTTGTTTTTGATGATTGAATTTTCAAAACAACAATTAGCACAGTTATCTAGACTATTTAAACTATCTGAAAATTAAATTTTATATTTTTTTTGATTTTTTTTTGTCCATTAAGTGAACATAAAAAATAAACAACGAAAAATAAATATCTTCTAAAAAGTGATGATAGGAGTCTTGTAATTAAGATCGAGAGAATAAATCTTGTTTTAAATAGTTTAAAATAATTTAACTAAAATTTAATTGATTTAGATTTCTTTACATAATTAAACAAGCAAATGTCTCATATCTACCTTCAAAATTATAAATTTTGTAATTCTTTGATCATTTGGTCATGATGTCAAAAAAAATTAAAATTTGATTTCTAAATATTTTCACTAATTTAGATCAATTGTCGAATCGGAGGCTCCTGCAACGAAAACAATTAGGTAGCAACAGAATCCATTTGATACCGTTAGTATTCCAACTCAAGTGTGTGTGCATATATATATATAGTCCGGCTGGAATGCTATCGATTGTACAAGTAATTGGTGCTACCAAATTTTCAGTCATTGGATGAAAAGATGTGCGGTTTGAATTATAGTGGTTTCCTAATATTTTTTTCTATTCAACCAACCACCCACTAAGTCCTAGGGGACAATTATCATTCTAACCACACATTCTTTAATTCAAGAGCTAAAAAATTGGTACCACCAATGACTTAGTGCTATCGATAAAATTCCAGCCTAGTTATATATATATATATATATATATATATATATATATATATATATATATATATATATATATAGAGAGAGAGAGAGAGAGAGAGAGAGAGGCTAGTATGCTTTTATAAGCACGGAGGCATTCTTGCTTACAAGTTATTTTCGATGTTGAAATTTCTGAATCGACGATCAGCTCCGTTAGATTTGCTCTAGAGTATTTGAAATATCGAAAAATAAATATCACGATTTTTCGACATCATTTGCCTAGTGATCGAAATGACCTAAAATCAACGGCTGAAAATAAAAATCTCACAAAATGTGATGATATGATACTAAAATTTTAGATCAAAAATATTGATCTTATTTTTTATAGTATAAAAAAATTTCTATCAAAATTTCACATGATTTGAATATTTCTATACCGTTAAATTTGTAAACGGTTCATCACGATCATTAAAATTATTAACTTTGAGCTCCTTAATTTGATCACTAGGCAAATGATATTGAAAAATCGTAAAATATATTTATTTTCTAGATACTTCAAATACTCTAAATCAAGTCTAATAAAGTCAATCGTCGATTCGGAAGTTCCAACATCGAAAACTATTTATAAGCACGAAAGGCTCCATGCTTCCATGAGCATACCAGCCTAACTATATATATATATATATATATATATATATATATATATATATATATATATATATATATATATATATATAGAGAGAGAGAGAGAGAGAGAGAGAGAGAAAGAGAGAGAGAGAGAGTGTGTGTGTGTGTGTTAGGCTCGTATGCTTATGGTAATATGGAGTCCTCCGTGCTTATAAGTTATTTTCGATGTTGGGACTTTCGAATCGACGATCGGCTTCGCTAAACTTGATATAAAATATTTGAAATATTTAGAAAATAAATTTTACGATTTTTTGATATCATTTGCTTAATGATCAAAAAGGCTCAAAATCAATAATTTTAATGGTCGCGTGAGTCGTTTATAAGTTTAACGATATAGAAATATTCAAATCACGTAAATTTTTGATAGAAAATTTTTTATACTATATAAAATAAGATCAATGTTTTTGATCAAAAATTTTAACGTCATATCATCATACTTTTTGAGATTTTTATTTTCAGCCTTTGATTTTGAACCATTTCGATCACTTGGAAAATTATATCGAAAAATTATGAAATTTGTTTTCTAGATATTTTAAATATCTTAAATCAAGTCTAACGAAGCCGATAGTCGATTCGAAAGTTCCAACATCGAAAATAATTTATAAGCACGAATGCCTCCGTACTTATAAAAGCACCCCACCCGCACTATATATATATATATATATATATATATATATATATATATATATATATATATATATATATATATATATATATATATAGCGTAGGACTACTATACTCTTATGAGTATATATAAGCCCCTTTGTACTCATAACTTTTCTGTCCTTAGACGAAGGGGTGTGCGGTTAGGATGATAGTGGTTCCCCTAGAGTTTAGTATGATATTGGTAAAATAGTATAAATTATAAGGGACCAGTATAATTCTAACCGTACATTTCTTCTTCTAATGGTCGAAAACTTATGAGTACGAAAAGATTTTACTTATAAAAGTATAGTAGTCGGACTCTATATATATATATATATATATATATATATATATAGAGAGAGAGAGAGAGAGAGAGAGAGAGAGAGAGAGAGTACGGCTACTATATTTTTAAAAATATCAAGTAATTGATGCTTATAAGTTTTCTACCGTTAGATCTTTCTCTTTGACTAATTTCATCCCTTAGATATGTTATTTTACCAACCACGTTCTAACCCAAGGAGCCCAATATCATCCTATCTGTATATTCTTTAATTCAAGTACTAAGAATCTACAAGTACCAATAATTTGATATTTTTAAAAATATAGCAAATATATATATATATATATATACACTTATACTGTGTCATTGCATGCATAATGTGTGCAAATAACGTCAACGTACTGCGTTAGTTTCTATCTTCCGAGAATTAAACGTGCGGTGTGAATTAATCACATGTTCAGCAGGTTAATTGACTCATCATTTGAGGTCACGGTGTTGATCATTTACTAAATGACATCATCCGTTTCGTATACTTTGCTTACCGATTGGTTAGCACTAGAGATAGAACCAGGACGATTCAACCTACGTTCACGTAGTAAATGTGACATGAAATGTGAAATTTTGGAATTACTGAGCTAGTATACCGAAATTCTGGAATCATTAAGTTAGCATAGCGAACATTGCTTGCAATTAAAGGCCATTTGGTTACGTATAGTAATAACTATATACATGTGGTGTTTAATTTGTACATTTAAGTTTAATTACTGTAATTAAAATTGCATGAAACTACGTACATGTGGTGTTTAATTTAGTACATTTAAGCTTAATTACTGTAATTAAAATTGCGTGAAAAGATTTAACTATAGTATTTAAAATTATCTTGATTAGAAGTAGTATTAACTGCGGCAATTCAATATAAAATTTTTAATTAAAAATAAGCTTATCTTTGTAATCACTTTTTAAATTTACAATACTTTATTCTTTCTATACGGGTCTACATACAAAATAATAAAATTTTATAAATATACTTTTAACTAGATTCAATATAGTAAATTATTTAAAACCACAATATTTTTTATTTGTTTTTTTAGAGAAATGTAACGCGCTATCCGCTGAATTCAACAGAAAACTGAATTTAGCAATATGGGTGAGACAACAAGATCTCTAAGGCTTTGTTTGGTTTGGTATCGTTTGGTTCGGAAATTAGTGAGAATTAGTAGTACCAGGTATAAGTATAAAGTACGGAACAAGGGTAAAAAAGTGTTTGGGATGGTTCTAGGGATAAGAGATTTTGTATTTGGTATGATAATGAGGAATAAGAGGAATAAAGAGGTTAAGTTGTGTAAATTACTTTTTTACCCTCAAGATTTAATATGTGATAAAAGTTGTTAAAATCTAATTAGTTCGTTTTAATTAATGAATTAAAGCTTTAAAAAAATTAAGATAAAATCAAAATCATAATCAAATTATATTTTTTAAAAATAATATTTAATTTAATATTTTTTTTCTCAAATTAAATTTAAAATTTTAAATATAAAATTTCAACATTTAACTTTAAAATTTAAAATTATATAATATTAATTTTAAATTATAAATTTTAAACATAAAATTTTTTAATTTTCAAATAATAACTTTTACTTTCTTCGTTTTAATTAATGGATTAAAGCCTTACAAAAATTAAGATAAAATTAAAATCAAAATCAAAATCAAAATTATAATCAAAATCAAAATTAAATTTCAAATTATATTTTATGAAAATAATATTTAATTTAACATTTTATTTGTTTAAATTAAAGTTAAAATTTCAAATATAAAATTTCAAAATTTAAAGTCTTACAAAAATTATGATAAAATCAAAATCAAAATAAAATTTCTAAAATTTTGAAAATAATATTTAATTTAATATCCAATTAAATTAAAAAGAGAGAGGAGAGAGAGGGATTTGTGATGATGAGAGTGTATTGGGAAGAAGAAAAAAAGAGAGAGGAGAGAGAAATTTGTGATGATGAGTGTATTGGGAAGAAGAGAGAGAGAGGGGAGAGAGATGGATTTGTGATGATGAGAGTGTATTGAAAAAAGAGAAAGGAGAGGAGGAGGGGTAATTTGGTAAAAAACAAATTTATAAAATAATGGGTAAAAACTGTTATTCCAGCTTATTCTGTTTGTACTGGAACTACTGTACCTAATAGTTCCCCCTTTGTTCAATAGTGTTTGGGTACAAAGGGGGGGATATCCCCCTTTGTACCCAAACCAAACAAAGCCTTTGGGTACAAAGGGGGATATCCCCCCTTTGTACCCAAACACTATTGAACAAAGGGGAAATTATTAGGTACAGTAGTTCCAGTACAAACAGAATAAGCTGGAATAACAGTTCTTACCCATTATTTTATAAATTTGTTTTTTACCAAATTACCCCTCCTCCCCTCCTTTCTCTTTTTTCAATACACTCTCATCATCACAAATCCCTCTCTTTCCCCTCTCTCTCTCTTCTTTCCAACACACTCATCATCACAAATTTCTCTCTCCTCTCTCTTTTTTTCTTCTTCCCAATACACTCTCATCATCACAAATCCCTCTCTCTCCTCTCTCTTTTTAATTTAATTGGATATTAAATTAAATATTATTTTCAAAATTTTAGAAATTTTATTTTGATTTTGATTTTATCATAATTTTTGTAAGACTTTAAATTTTGAAATTTTATATTTGAAATTTTAACTTTAATTTAAACAAATAAAATGTTAAATTAAATATTATTTTCATAAAATATAATTTGAAATTTAATTTTGATTTTGATTATAATTTTGATTTTGATTTTGATTTTAATTTTATCTTAATTTTTGTAAGGCTTTAATCCATTAATTAAAACGAAGAAAGTAAAAGTTATTATTTGAAAATTAAAAAATTTTATGTTTAAAATTTATAATTTAAAATAATATTATATAATTTTAAATTTTAAAATTTAAATGTTGAAATTTTATATTTAAAATTTTAAATTTAATTTGAGAAAAAAAATATTAAATTAAATATTATTTTTAAAAAATATAATTTGATTATGATTTTGATTTTATCTTAATTTTTTTAAAGCTTTAATTCATTAATTAAAACGAACTAATTAGATTTTAACAACTTTTATCACATATTAAATCTTGAGGGTAAAAAAGTAATTTACACAACTTAACCTCTTTATTCCTCTTATTCCTCATTATCATACCAAATACAAAATCTCTTATCCCTAGAACCATCCCAAACACTTTTTTACCCTTGTTCCGTACTTTATACTTATACCTGGTACTACTAATTCTCACTAATTCCCGAACCAAACGATACCTAAGGGATCCTTCCAATGTGCCAACGTTCATTGGAACATCAACCCAGATCCTTCCAATGTGCCAACGTTCTCCTAACCGAGCTGACGGCAAACAGAAGATCAACATTCCGGTGCTGAAAATTTTTTTTGTTTCTGCTATTCCAAATCACTCAATAGTTCGCAGTCAGGACAATAAGAAAACTGTTCCGGTCTACCTACATGTATTTTTTATAGATAGTTGAAACTACTACAACTGCATGTATTTTTAACCACATTTTATTAACAATTACATCCGACCAAAGGGACTCCAAATTGTGAAGTGAATATGTAGTTATTACAACATAATGAAAGCAAGAGAATCCATGCAAATGTGGAATAACACAAGCAGCTCATGCAGCCACCAGCAGCAGATTTCTGATTCGGCCACACATAGTATTCTCCTGTAGCAGCATGAATACAAGGAGTATTTTTTAAAGAATATCAAAGGTAAATGTAAATAACCCCACAGGAAGTAACTGCAATTAATTGGCAATTAAATCATCTTCCCCCAAAAGAGGAAATTGTCACTGCCCCTACCAATAAATAAAAAAGGAAAGAAAAAAAGAGAACAAAGAAAAACTCAGAGAAAAAACATTGCGTGGCCCATCAACTATACAGAAAACAAAGCAAGAACTCTACTTCTATCTTCTTTCACTAGCAGAGGCCCTTCCGGAGCTCGGCTCTCCAATGGAAACTGATGCTAGTGATTTCGAGGCCCATTTTGTAGCATTCCTCGCTCCATCCTGTAAGTTGCTTCGTTTGCATGGGTTTAACCTCCCGAATCCCTGCTTGGCTTGCTCCATACTAGCCTCAAAATAATGCCCCAAGTTCATCAAACTTGCAAAGCGGGTATGCCGCCTCCAAATCCGCTTTAGGGCTGTCTTAAGTTTTGGAAGAAGGAAATAAAGCACCCTCAGGAGCACAAAAGAGATCGACAGTGCGAGATATGTATCTTGCTGAAGTAGTTTCTCCGGCGACCTTGCCCATGAGAAGGGGCAGTCTTCCTGCAGAATGACTTCCTTTACTTCATCGCCAGGTAGCAAGTCTTCGATCATCTCCACAGGCATTGAATGCACCAATGCAGGATTGATCCCTTCAAGAATTTAAATACAACCATGTAAGATCTGGGATCAGCTTCAGAAAGGAGAAGAAGAATAGCAATTTCAAAATAAAAACTACAATTTGACCTTTAGATCTGTTAGCCAAGATGTTAAAACGAGTTCTAATTGAATAGGATTTGATTCTATGCGATACAAAAACAAAGGTACATTTGAGAGTAAAAATAGCAACAAAGCTTCTATAACTGACGGACACCCAGGGGTTCGCAAAAGATTCAGGTCTAAAAGAAAATCCTCGTTACGAAGAAATTCTTAAGAACGTCCTTAAGAGGTTCTTCATCTTTCCCCAACTTAACGCACCATCTCAAATTACCCAATAAACCACAGGAAAAATTCAGTTTACCTGTAACATCATTATAAAAGGCAGCAAGGGAATTGATCGTCCGAGCTCCATGGTACCGCACTCGCATAGTAGAGTTTAAGAGAAAAAGGGTTGGGAAGCCATGAACTCCGTATCTTGAGAGAATGCTGCAATTTAAAAATTCCAGTAACTTCCCAAGCAAATGAATGATCGTATCATAGACAGTAAATATAATTAACTGAACACACACCTTGGCCTGATTACAGATTCTTCAAATGCAAAATGGCGGATGGATGGAAACAACAACGACAAACTCTGGAAATTTGGTATGCAATTTTTGGAGAAAGGACACCAGGAAGCATAGAAAAGCACAGCCACATAATCCTCCCTGTTCCAGTGCACCAGATTCACTGCCCTTTGCAGAGTAGCCTCATCTCCCTAGTATAGATAAGTGCATCAGGATTTAGAAAATCACAAAGAGATAAATTTTAGCAGGACGAAAGGTACAAGTGAGTAAAACAAGTATCAAGATGAGAAAAACAGCTCAAAAGTTCAAGTGTTGTGTGAGGAATGAGCGCAGCCAATTGTCGGCCTGTTACTTTTACAATAATAGCAATGCTAGAACATTAAAAAAGTAATTTCTCATATCAATTTTGCATGCATAACTCAACTACATAAATCAACTTAAAACTCAGCAATCAGATTCAAAATCCTGCCGGTGGTAATGTTAGGGCCTAAAAGTCAAGTTTTAGCCTTACATACTTAAAATTAATCCTTGTGAAATATGTAATTTATTTGACATTAATTCTCAAACATTTGATTGATAGGCAAGTTTACTTCTTGGCCTTTCTAAACCACAGTTCATGGCACTGAATCATCTTGATTCGGCTTCGAATTTTCACCAAAATTTTAAACCGCCAGAGTATAAAATAGAATAATCAACAAAGTAAGAACTAACAAAACAAATTAACTTATGCCCCTTCATTCCATCAAAAAGTAAGCAAAATTCATCGGCTATAAATAGTTTCAAGGCTAAAAAGCTGCAACTTTGTAATTTAGCCTTAAAATAACTACTATTTCCTAAGAAACTCCTCTATGTATCCCGATATAAACATTTTATTATCAAAAAGATATGGAAACACCAAAAAGTGTGTTCATTCAGCCTATCTATTGACGGCAAAATCATAAGTCAAAGCTAACTTTTTGGTTTCTGTTAAACACAAGCAATATTTCCCATCAACAACCAAAAAGCTAACTTTTATTAAAACTTTGTGCTTTTTCTCCATGGAATCTAACTGTTATAGAATTAAGTAATTCACAGAGCTAGTTATGACCAGGCAATCCAAAACAAATAGTCAATACTAATTTCTCAAATTAAACAAATATGGATCCAAGACAAAAAGACACAGCTTTATCGAATCAAATACAACATACAGCGGAATCAATCACAGCGAAATAGAAGAGACAAGAAAAGAAGGAGATAAAATCAAAAGAGAGAAACCTCCACGACGCCGGTCGGATAGCTATCGACCGCCGTTGAATCGAGGGCGGAGCACACCGCAGCATGTCCCACGATCCAGTCGGCGGCGGAGGCCCTAGGGCATACTTCGGCGGCGGCGGCGGCGGCGGCGGCGGCGGCGATGAGGAGGAGGAGGAGGAGGAGCGTCGCCCTCCAAACCCTAGCTGCCATGGACGCGGCGAGAAGGGATTTAAAAGAGCGAGGCACGAATTTTTGCTCGGGGGGTGGGGGAGCGAAAGTAAACCCTAGGTCGAGGGAGGCGATTCGAGAAAGAGGGGCGAGTTGGGGGGACACCGCGTTACGAGCTATGCCCTCGTGTATGGCCGACCACGGAGGCGATAAAAAGCCCTTTCTTTTATTTATTTATTTATTTATTTATTATCATATGGAGAAATTATTAAATGGAGTTGGTCCACCACGTTAGTCATCTTCGTCGACTGGGTCGAGCCAGGTTTTATTCGGACCGCGCCTAGTTTCGAACCGGATTCGATTTATATCGAATTTAATCCTAAATTGTGGTGGTTCTTAATTACCAAAAAAAATAAAATAAAATAAAATAAAATAAAAAATTACAAGCACAAGTGAAAGAATAGTAGGAAAGATTTGTAATGAACTTGCAGGCAGCATTGTCAGGTGAAGGTTCGGTGAAATTAATTTGCAACTGCAAAGAAATAATTCACTGATGACTGTACACGCGTTGACAGCAATCTTGCAATGAAGTATTCAGAAGTCTCTTATCTTTTTTTTGGCTGCCTCTTAAAATTGTTTTCCGTGTGGTCCTCCTGCAACTTCCCCACTCTAATGAAAAAGTTGTACTTAGGAGTAAAGCTCATGAGTTTTCGCAGAAGAAGCCATGATTTTTTACAAAACCATATTTGCATCCATATACTCTTTTCCAATGCAAATTCGAATGTAAACATGTGTCCAAAGCTAAATTATTATTATTATTATTATTATTATTATATTCGCTTCAAATAATTTTAAATTCAAATATAAATTAAATTTTTATTCAAAAATTATTTGCATAATAATGTATATTAATTAATAATATACGTATATATATGTATAACTAATATTAGTATAAATAAAAAACACAATATTAATGTTCAAACTTAATAGTATGTATATATATATATAAAAAAAAAAAAACTACTTTATCCCTTCTAGGTGCCGTTTGGTTCGGGGATAAAGGGGGAATAACCCCCTTTATCCCCTAATTCTTGCCAAACACCAGCATTTACAACAAGTTTAAATTATCCCTCTCTTAACGGGTTATCCAAGGATAACCCGTTAAGAGCTATTCCCATGGGTATGAGGAATTGCCCCTTTTCCTCGTTTTATCCCAGGGGCAAGCATGGAAAGGGCCTCCTCTCACCCGCGTTTAATGCCCTTCGCCCACCTTCCTTCTCCCGAACATGAACATGGAAAGGGTCTCCTTCTTCTTTCACCCACGTTTAATGCCTTTCACCAACCTTACTTCTCCCGAATCCCTTCTTCGTTAATGCCGCGATCTCTCAGATCCTAGTGGCAAAAGGTTTGGAGAAATGGGTTTCTCCGTTAATGCCGCATACCTACCTTCCTCCTCCCGAATCGCCCTTCGTTAATGCTCGATCTCTTGCTGCATCGTGTCGGACGCCATCTCCGAGCTGATCCCAGTGGGTAAAGGTTTGCAAAATGTTCATCCTCCTCCCGCTTCGCCCTTCCCGATCTCTTGCTTCCTCGTGTCGGGCGCCCTCTCCTTCATCTCTACTTTTCTCGACTCATATCGCTGAGAGCATAATAAATGAGGAAGATCTCATTTGAGATCCACATTCATGGGTAACTCTAATTTTTTGAATCATGCTTTTTTTTTTTTTTACTCTCTTGCAATCTATCTCTTGCAATCTGAGGCAAGATATCGGCGACTTGATTGTGTAGTCCAGTCGCTAATTAACTGCGACCACCCACCACACAGGTAAACACTTCGTTGTCTTATTTCTCCCCTTTCCTCTATAAAACTGAGTGGGAATCAAAGAGACATCTTATCTCTACACTTCGTGGGGAACCCTATCTCTACATTGCCTTATTTCTCCCCTTTCCTATATAAAACAGAGTGGGAATCAAAGAGACATCTTATCTCTACATTATCTTTGGAACCCTATCTCTGTTAATATTTTGGTGGTCTTGTTTTTATACCTGTGTTGCTGAAGAGTTGGTCACTGTTGGATTTTCAGCATCTTATTACTCGCTTCTCAGCATTGTTATTATCTCCTCCAGGTGATGTTTTATTTGAATATACTCCCAATTAATCTTGCTGTTGGATTTATAAGTTTTTCTGAGATTGATATCACTTTGATATGAAAGTGCTGGAAATTTGGAAAGACTTGGAAATAGTTGGAAGTTGAAACCAGTTAGTCTTGAGGGGACCAATGTTGAATCCACCAAGCTTGGAAAGAGTGGGAAAAAGTTTGAAATTTTAAGGCTATGATGTAGGGAAAAGCTATATACATATCCATGGGAGGTGGCATGGTTTGTTTAACTAATGCAGCTGTCATGGAGTCATGTAATGTTTTATCCCCTGAGCCTCATAACTTAATATTAAACCATATTGAGATTGAGCAAGTTCTAAACTAATGTTATATGTTTGTCTATTAATCTCAGATGGCACCTTTAAAAAGTTTAGAATGCCCTGTGCAAGAATCATCAAAAAGCAGGGTAAGATCCTCTAACTGGACAGAAAAAATGGACTCGGCAATGTTGAACTTAATGACAGAGGAGCATACTCTCGGAAATTTTGTTAATGGGAGTTTTACTCCATTGGCATGGATTAGAATGGTGAAAGACTTTAATGAGAGGACTAAATTAGGCTTTAACAAAGTCCATTTGCAAAATCGTTTGAAAGTCTTGAAGAGACAATATGTGATGTATCAAACTTTAGCCAACAAAAGTGGATGGGGATGGGATTATACTCAAAACATTCCAACTCCCGGTGACCCTAGTGATTGGGATGCCATTATAACGGTATGTTAATTTTTAATAAATGAATTTTGCATAATATTTCAGTTGTTGCATAATTGCATATCATATATGTTTTTGTATTTCGTAGGATAATCCATCTTATGCTAAGTGCCGAGACAAACCTTTTCCTGCATATCAATCTATTGAGTTCTTGTCGGGAAAGGCCATTGCAACCGGAAGGCATGGATTTAGTACTCAAATGGATGTTGAGGATGTCCGTAGCACCTCTTCATCTTCTCCTGCTATGCATCCACTTGACATGAAGAACTTAGGAAACAATTTAGAGGACGTTAATGACGCAATTTCGATTTCTCCAACTTCAACTCCAATTAAAGTAAGTAGACAAAATGGTGGTGGTGGCTCTGGTCAGACTTCATCCATGAAAAGGGCTCGAGTCTCACCACCGAATCCTACACCAACTTCAAACCGTAGACGAAAAGATGATGGTCGAACGGAAGCTATTTATGAGCTCGTTGAATTGGGGAAGAAAAGAACGGAAATAGCACAAGCTTTAATGCAACGTGAGTTACAAGCACGTCCAAAAGTCCACTCTATAGAGGACTGTATGGAAAGGCTTAGTACTGTTGCTCACCTATCTCCTGAGGGTGTGCTTGCTGTTTGTGAGGCTTTGAAAGATGAGGGCAATAGGCCTATATTTATGACATTAAGTGGCGATCTTTTGTACATGTGGATTGATCGTCAAATTGCCATGCACCTTCCTTATTCTGGACAAAGGCCTGTTGCACCATCTTTCCCACCTAGCGGACTCTTTTTCCCAGCTGCAGGTTCATCCTTTCCTCCTGGACCATCCTCATTTCCACATGCAAGTGTACCCTCCCCTCCTAGCATGCCCACCTTTCCTCTTGGACCATCCTCATTTACACATGCAAGTGCATCCTTCCCTCCTGGCATGCCCACCTTTGCTCCAGCAATGCATTCTGCCCCAACTAATATACCCTCACCTCCCCCGGAAATGCCATCTTCCCCTCCAAAGTGAATATTAATAGTTGTTTGATGAACTATCGCACTATTTTGGGATTTTGCTCTTACTACTAGTGCAGGTTTTTAAACCAATGTCTAAGTTTTCTATGCGCTTGCTACTTTTTAGTCTTTAATATGCAGGTTTTAAATCTGCAAGTTAGATTTATAGCTGCAGTTCGTAATCTGTAATATTTTGGGATTATTCTTCTTCTCTTGCTTCATTGCAGTTTTTACTATGCAGGTTTTTTATCTAGCTATGACACTTTTTTTTTGTTTTTACTATGAATGGTTGGAAGGCATTTGGGAAGCTAGTGCAGCCACTTTTAAACCTCTGTCTAAGTTTTTTTCATCTTAGCTTGCTACTTTTTAGACTTTAATATGCAGGTTTTAAATCTGCAAGTTAGTTTTAAAGCTGCAGTTCTTAATCTGCAGTTTAAAATTCCTTTTTTTTATAGTACAATGAGGGCACTAGGTGAGCTACTGCAGATTATTCTTCTTCTCTTGCTTCATTGCAGTTTTTACTATGCAGGTTTTCTATCTAGCTATGACACTTTTTTTTTTTACTATGAATGGTTGGAAGGCATTTGGGAAGCTAGTGCAGCCACTTTTAAACCTCTGTCTTAATTTTTTTCATCTTAGCTTGCTACTTTTTAGACTTTAATATGCAGGTTTTAAATCTGCAAGTTAGTTTTAAAGCTGCAGTTCTTAATCTGCAGTTTAAAATTCCTTTTTTTTATAGTACAATGAGGGCACTAGGTGAGCTACTGCAGATTATTCTTCTTCTCTTGCTTCATTGCAGTTTTTACTATGCAGGTTTTCTATCTAGCTATGACACTTTTTTTTTTTTTTACTATGAATGGTTGGAAGGCATTTGGGAAGCTAGTGCAGCCACTTTTAAACCTCTGTCTAAGTTTTGGGAAGCTATGCAGGTTTTAAATCTGCCTAAGTTTAATCCACCTCTGTCTAAGTTTTGGGCAGCTATGCAAGTTTTAAATCTGCCTAAGTTTAATCCCTACAGTAGTTTAAGTCACATATGTTGCCTGTGCTGGAATTGTGCTGTACTTGTGCTGATTAATGCTGGAATGTGCTGGAATTGTGTTGGAATTTGCTTCAATGTGCTTGAATTGCTTTACTGTGATGGAATTGTGCTGGAAATGCTTTGGGAGGCAGTTGGGAGGCAGTTGGGAGGCAATGATGAACAATAAAGTTTCAGGGTTGAATGGTTTGGGAGGCAGTAGGGAAGCTATTGCATCCACCATTTTATCTCTTGGGCCTTTATTACCTGAGCCAACACATGTATCAAATCTTCATTATTTGAGCCACCAGGATTGGGCCCTATGCACTTGTGCTGTTACAGAAATGCAGTTTTTAACATAGAGTTTCTATGTGATGAAATTGAGCTGGAAATGCTTTGGGAGGCAATTGGGAGGCAGTTGGGAGGCAATGATGAGCAATAAAGTTTCAGGGTTGAATGGTTTGGGAGGCAGTAGGGAAGCTATTGCATCCACCATTTTATCCCTTGGGCCTTTATTACCTGAGCCAACACATGTATCAAAACTTTATTATCTGAGCCAACAGGATTGGGCCCTATGCACTTGTACTGTTACAGATTTACAGATTTATCTGAGCCAACACATGTACAGATTTACAGATTTATGTTAGCCATGTTTCTCTCAACTGTTTTTGTCTGGTTGTACATCTCAACTGTTTTTAACATTTCCAGTTTTTCCAGTTTTTAACAGATATGCAGTTTTTTACATTTCCAGTTTTTCCAAGTTCTGTCAATAATGCTTTGAGTTCAATTAATGAGCCAGTTAATTCATTTCGAATCATTATGGGCTTTTACTATGAGTTGGTATTCTTATTATTGAGAATGTTTTAGATTTTTTGTGGCAATTTGCATGTGAACATGAAAAAAACTTTGATCTGTCAATAGTTATTATTGAGAATGTTTTAGATTTATTGTGGCAATTTGCAGGTGAACATGAAAAAAAACTTTGATCTGTCAATAGTTGGAGAATAAGTTCTGTCAATAGTTATTATTGAGAATGTTTTAGATTTATCTTTAATGCTTCTTTATTTGTGTCGTCGCAGTGTGATTTAAAGTGGTCTTTCTCTTTTATTGATAGATTGAATCAAACTTTGATCTTATCTGATATGTGTGGGGTTCCTGGTCAGGGCCATGTTTCATGAATCCCCTTCACAGTATGAATTGATCTCACAACTTTGTCATGTAGATGAATTCTTAACTTTGATGTAGCTTACTGATAAGATCAAACTATATCTGTTATGCAGTTTTTAACTTGGTCAGGGCCTGCTTTCTGATGTATGTTGATTCTCTATTGCTGTAGAAAAACTATATCTGTTATGCAGTTTTTAACATACAGTTTCTATGTGAGAGAATTGTGCTTCATTCCTGTTATGCAGTTTTTAACATGCAGTTTTATTGTGAATTGTTGGGAGGCAGTGATGATTAATAGAGATTCAATGATGAATGGTTTGGGAGGCAATAGGAAAGCTCTATTGCAGCCACCATTTGTATCTAGGGCCTCTATTACCTGAGCCAACACAAGTATCAAATCTTCATTATTTGAGCCACCAGGATTGGGCCCTATGCACTTGTGCTGTTACAGAAATGCAGTTTTTAACATAGAGTTTCCATGTGATGAACTTGAGCTGGAAATGCAGTTTTTAACATGCAGTTTTATTGTGAATTGTTGGGAGGCAGTGATGATTAATAGAGATTCAATGATGAATGGTTTGGGAGGCAATAGGAAAGGTCTATTGCAGCCACCATTTGTATCTAGGGCCTCTATTACCTGAGCCAACACAAGTATCAAATCTTCATTATTTGAGCCACCAGGATTGGGCCCTATGCACTTGTGCTGTTACAGAAATGCAGTTTTTAACATAGAGTTTCCATGTGATGAACTTGAGCTGGAAATGCAGTTTTTAACATGCAGTTTTATTGTGAATTGTTGGGAGGCAGTGATGATTAATAGAGATTCAATGATGAATGGTTTGGGAGGCAATAGGAAAGCTCTATTGCAGCCACCATTTGTATCTAGGGCCTCTATTACCTGAGCCAACACATGTATCAAACATGTACTTGATAAGCTGCTTTTTTATTACCTGAGCCAATAGAGTTCAACCTTTTGATATAATTGGATTGTTAAAGTTGCATTTGGACTATGTGCAGTAATGGCTGCGTCAATCAATCGTCGACTTTTTTCTTCTGAACTCGTTGCCGATCTCATGTCATTCTTAGACGAGGAAGAAGACTATATGGAAGAAGTGTATGCATTGCTTATTGAAAATGAAGAGTTCTCATCCCACAGCACCATAGTTAATCGGCCTTGTCGAACACGACCATTCACTGGCCATCAGCTAATTCATGACATATTAAGTGGGCATCCTGATAGGGGATACCAAAATTTTAGGATGACCACTACTATATTTATAAGGCTTCGAGACGAACTAGTTGGAAAGGGTTTGATACAAAGCACTAGGCATTTAACTGCTGATGAGCAACTTGGAATATTTCTGTTTGGGGTAGGTCATGGTGTGGCGAATAGAGTTTTATCTGAAACATTTCAACACTCAGGAGAAACGATTAGTAGGCATTTTAATAATGTGCTGCGAGGTGTCGTGGAACTTAGACATGATTACATCAAACTGCCGGCTTCAAATGTGGGAGTACATCCAAGAATTTCAGAAAATCCGATGTTCCATCCATTCAAGGTGAGTATATTACTTGAAATCAATTTTTAACTCTTTGTAGGTTATGAAATCTTTGATGTTAACTATTTATGTAATTATTGACTTGCAGAATGCAATTGGTGCAGTAGATGGGACACACATACCGGCAGTTGTACGGAAGACAAAGCAGGCAAGATATCGATGTCGAAAAGGGTTTACATCTCAGAACATGATGGCGGCATGTTCATTCGACCACCAATTTCTATTTGTAGGGGCCGGATGGGAGGGTTCTGCAGCCGATATGAGGGTACTACGATGGTGTTGTGAGAGTGGCGGCTTCACGGTACCGGAAGGTAACTAATATTATGCAACCGTAAGATATAGTTTTCATTGTCGAAATCTTGATAAAGCTTTCCAATTTTTTGGTAGGAAAATTTTATCTAGTCGATTCGGGATATGCGAACACTGACCGCTTCCTCGCCCCCTGTCGAGGGGAGCGATATCACTTGAGCCAATTCGATGTAAATGCACATGCACGAAGGCATCGGGGACCTCGAGATTTATATAATCATCGTCACGCTCAACTGAGAAATGTAGTTGAGAAAGCTTTCGGAATTCTCAAAAGCCGATTCAAGGTACTTCGACAAGCAACACCATATCCATATAAAGTGCAGTGTCGCATTGCACTTGCATGTTGTGTGATACACAATTTCATCAAGATGCATCAAGGGACCGATAGGTACTTCAACATGCAAATCGACCCATTGCCCACGGAAGACAACGAAAATGAATCAACACCTCCGTTTGGCCCAGATGAGTCTCAGCGAGGCGATGCCCTTCGCACAATGATCACAGACCAATTGTGGAACAATAGATAGGAGAAAATATGTAAACTTATTTCTCTACATGTTAAACTAATTTATCATTTCCTCGCATGTGTTGTATCAAGTAATTTCTCTTATCTTCGCACTCTTTGTATCAACTTGTTTCTATTCTAAAAATGTTGAGTTTCATTTGTGATGTTCGTTGCTATTTGCAATTGGAGTATTTGTGCTGTTGAAATAAACTTGATTCATTTCAATGTTGAGTTAGATTGATGCAGTTTTTTTAATGTAGAGTTAGATGGTTGCATATATTCAATTTAATTAATTATGGTATTAATTTTCTATACTTTCAATTTTGCTGGGAGAAAATTTTTAATATAAATCATGATCATCACATTATCACTTAAAATATGGCTATGTGATTTTGCATTATTATTGAACTTGCGGCTATGTGATTTTTTGTATTATCATTGAACTTCAGGCTATGTGAACTATGATTTTTTTCAAATTCCTGTTATGTGAACTCTGATTTTTAAAATTTGCACTTTCATTTCCAATCTATAACTATCTAAAATTTGAATTTTGCATTTACTAAAATATACTATAAAATAAAAATTATTATTTTTTAATGTAAGATATAATTTATTACTTATAATTAAATTGCTTCAAATTAAATATAATATTTTAAAATTAATTTTCCTATACAAAAAGATAAGGGCAAAGTTGGCATTTTGAAAAAATACCTACCTTCTTTTTTCACTATCCTCCACTATTTCATAATTTTAACCAAACACAATTTTAGCTATTCCAGAGAATACCAACTTTTCAACCAAACGCAATTTCATTTTTATACTTCTTTATCCCGGAATAGCAAGCTATCCCAGGTATAAAAAAATTTATACCTCAGAAATTTATCCCCGAACCAAACGGCACCCTAGAGTATACATAAAAACCATATTCACATCCATATTTTTTATTAAATGTCAAATTTTGACAACCATTCACATTCATATTTTTTTTTTGAATAAAAAAATATGTGACAACATATTCGCATTCTATAGGAATTTATCCTAAACACTTCCACCCTACTTGTTCATCGGGCAATTACTAATAATCATCATAAATCTTACCAAAAATTAAAATTAAAATAATAAATGGTGACCTTAACTAAAAATTGTTGAACAAAACACCAAAATGACCAAGTTTCTACATTAAATCTTTCAATCTAACGGTTGAAAACAAAACGAACACCAATCAAAAGGACATTTTAAGCCCACGTCAATGAAGTCTAATATGTGACAATCACATCAGGGCATTCATATATGGAAAATGCTATGTGTACACCCGTAAAGAGTGTACATCTCACACTCCCACCCATCTAAGGATGGGGTGTGATGATGGGTCACTTGATGTGACCCGTGCAAAATATCGCCACCATTAAAATGGTGGAGATGTATGATGTACACCCCTTCGGGATGTACATGTAGCATTGCTCTTCATATATTGATGTCTACCATGTGACAATCATATCTCCGGCATATCTCAACCAATTAAACCTCTCTATTTGAGAGAAAAATACAACAAAGATATTTTTCTAAACATCATAATTGGATGGGTGAACCCTAGAAACTAAATACCATTGGTTGGTGATGCCTCGTGATCTATGTGACTCGTACATTTTAGATTTTTTCGCATCAATGAGTAGCTATAAAGAACTTACAGAAAACTTGCACCAACTACTGAGTAAATACAAGTAAAGAACTTGTAGAAAACTTGCACCAGCTACTCTAAATACAAGTAGGAAACCACTACACCAGTCCAAGTCTCGTAATCAAAACCATTAATGAAGCAGATAAGATCCCATATAAACGAAATTAGCAAGTAGATTTGGTCTCTCCGTGTACTCCGAAAAAGCAAGGTGATAACAGGGCCTCATCTCTTGTTGCAATTTACATGCAAAATGACCAACCCAACCATCATCCGCAATGCTGAATGGTAAGAGTATAACTGATGAGAGGCCATACCCATTGGCAGTTTCTGGCGAAACAAAATCCTGCTTAACCGAGCACAAGGTGACTCGCAGTTCATAGTTCCGTTCGATAGCCCCCGATGAAATTGTCAGTCATGTAAAAGTGAACAAATTCAGAAGGCCAGCTGAAACCAATCTTAGGCTCAGCAGCTCAGCTCTTCTAAGATCAAGAAAGCTCTGGCACGCCATAAATCTGCAGTGCGGAACGGACTATATCAGTGCGGAGAAGATACTATAGATTGGCGAAAGCAGAACTTAGAGAATGAACTAATCCTACTTCACTAACAATGAAAGGACACTATGCCCATGTAGAAAAGGGTAACAGGCTGCGTCAGCCGCGCCAAACTGAATAACAAGTAAATTTAAGTATATGTATAGGAGTGAAAAGGTAAAATGTTAAATCGCACCAATTGAAAAGATAACAAGTAAATTTATCTCTGTTCTAGGAGCAGTTCAAAAAGCAGATAAAGCATCTGGCTTTTTAATAACAACATGGTTCCAAGAAGTGTGCTACATCTTCAGCTTATCAATGCTATATATTATATTATATCAATAATGAAGATGCAATTTCAGCTCCAACCATATGCGAAATACTATAAAAAAGAACAATAGAATGATAATCATAAAGTTTACCTTCCGTATCAGTGCCTCCTCCCCAAGTCCCAAACAATGTGTCCGAGTAGCATTTGAGACGAAAATGGAACTTTTTTTTGGTTTTTGTCATTCATAAGCGATCATCTGCATCATTTATCCGTCCCATCCCGTCATTGGGATCCAATTCCGTCTTTGCAAGCGTAGCGCTCCAACTTCTCGTTGAACAAGACGAGAGGGTCGTGCTTGTCGATCAGAGAGCCGTACTCGCTATATGCGTCCCTGAGGAACACTGCCCAGTTCATCTCCGTCCCGGCGAGGTAGAACGCGCGCGGCTGCTTGAGCAGCATCTGGTAGGTGCGCCGCGTGAGGCTGAACTCCTCCTTGAACTCCACAATGTGGTGGATCCACGCCCGCTTCTCCAGCGTCAGGCTCAGGAACTCGTGGATTATGCCGACCCGATACTTCTCAGCCTCGACCGACCACGGATTGAGCTTCGACCCGTCCGAGTAGGGCGAGATCAGCGGGAGCGTCGTCAGCGAGTCGAGCCGCTGCTCGTCGTCCTCGTCGAGGGGCAGCGCCTTGCGGTGCGGGATCGGGAATTTGAACGTCCTGCGCGTGCGGGATTCGTCGGCGACGAAGTTGCGCTCGAGGGCGCTGACGGCGAGGGTGGGATCCCAGCGTGCGAGCTCGAGGACGTGTCGCCCGTCGGGGTCGACGGCGACGCGGAAGCAGTCGGGGTATTTGTGGACGCGGTCGCGGAAGTCGTCGGGGAGGCCGAGGAGGCTGCGGCAGTGGTGGAGCTTGGCGAGGGGGACGCGGCGCCGCGCGGAGAGCATGAGGAGCTTGCGCACGGCGTCGACGCGGCGGGGCTCGAGGGCGTCGAAGAGGGCCTGCTCCTCGGCGAGGAGGGAGTCCATGAGCGGGGTGAAGGCGAGGTGGGGGACGGAGTCCGGGGGTCGGCGGGGGAGGTGGAAGAGGAGGGGGTGGCGGAGGGCGTAGCGCGAGACCTTACGACCCCGGGGGAAGCCGAGCTCGCGGAAGAGGGAGCCCGCGGTGGGGAGGGGGAGGGAGCGGAGGGGGAGCCGCGCGAGGAAGGACCGGGCGCGGTTGAGGAACCGGAACGCGGCGTCTCTGTCCAGAGCAACGTCGATGGCGTCGACGCGGCGCGAGGGGTCGCGCTGGATCGGGGCCACGCGGGGGCTCGCGAGCTTCTTGCGGAGCTTCTTCCGGCGCTTGCAGCTCAGGAAGGGGAGGATCGACGCTGCGGCTGCGGCTGCGGCGGAGAGGTTAGGGTTAGGGTTAGGGTTAGGGTTAGGGTTAGGGAGGGGTGAGGAGGGAGAGAGATGGGAGGCAAAGGTGGTTCGGTTTACGGTGGAGAGGCGCTGCGCCATTGGCCGGGGAGAAGATCGCAAGATTTATTAGTAAGTGAGTGGGGGAGACCGGAGACGTGAAGGGCTCATTTACTCAAAAGGCTGAACTGAAACATTTTCTCAGCTTGCAACGCAGGATATTTCAACTTATAAATAAGTCAGAAAATTATCTTCATTTTAATTTACAAATAAAATTATAATAATAAATATATACTATCATAATTATTATTATTATTATATGTAAATAGCATAAAATATATATAATAGAAAAAAGGGGCAATTTCCTACGTACCCCTAAAAATTTTTCTGTTTTCTCAGCTTGCAACGCAGGATATTTCAACTTATAAATAAGTCAGAAAATTATCTTCGTTTTAATTTACAAATAAAATTATAATAATAAATATATACTATCATAATTATTATTATTATTATATGTAAATAGCATAAAATATATATAATAGAAAAAAGGGGCAATTTCCTACGTACCCCTAAAAATTTTTCTGTTTTCTCAGCTTGCAACGCAGGATATTTCAACTTATAAATAAGTCAGAAAATTATCTTCGTTTTAATTTACAAATAAAATTATAATAATAAATATATACTATCATAATTATTATTATTATTATATGTAAATAGCATAAAATATATATAATAGAAAAAAGGGGCAATTTCCTACGTACCCCTAAAAATTTTTCTGTTTTCAGATTTACCCTTTTTAGAAGGTTAATATTAAAACTACACTTCTTACGTTTCAATTTCTTTCCAAAATACCCCTGAAGTTAAACTCTGTTAGTGTACCGTTTGGAACTGCCGTTATCTGTGTATAATTACTATTTTGCCCTTTCAAATATACCCTAAACCAAAACCTAAACTCCTAAAACCCTAAAACCCTAAACCCTAAACCCTAAAACCCTAAACCCTAAACCCTAAACCCTAAACCCTAAAACCCTAAAAAACCCTAAACCCTAAACCCTAAAACCCTAAAAAATCCTAAACCCTAAACCCTAAACCCTAAACCCTAAACCCTAAATCCGGACAAAATAGCTATATCTGATAGTTTTCAACTCCGATTATTATTTAACTCTAGTTTAATCCTAGTTAACCTAACAAAGGAAAACGGTAGGGATATTTTTAATAACGGTGGAACGTATGAAGGGTATATTGGAAAGAAAAAAATAAAAGGGGTTTAACCCTAGTTAACTTAACAAAAGAAAACGGTAGGGGTATTTTTAATAACGGTGGAACGTATGAAGGATATATTGAAAAGAAAAAAATAAAAGGGATAAATCAGATATTTCTGCATATTTCAGGAGAAAAAAATATACTATTGAATTATAATTTCTTGCTTTCCTGTAAAAATTAAAAACTCCGACCTGCCGGATTCGAACCAGCGACCTAAGAATTGCTTAATACGACTACAGTCCTCCGCTCTACCAACTGAGCTAAGGTCGGATGATATTGAATTCAATAATAATGAAGTATATGTGTAGTAAATGGGTTTCACCCAATAAAGAGAGGTAAATATTAACAAATTTGAGTTTGGTACTCATATGGTTGGTTCATTGGAACCAATCAACTCTACTAGGTAGAGCATTTGCCAAAATAGTTTTCAAATTTTGATTTTGATTTTAAATATCTGTTTTCTAATTTTCGAGACCCACAGTAACTCTCTCCGTTCAATTCCCAAAGAAAATATTAAGCAGGGTTAAAAACCATAATCAATCGATAACACTCTCCTGATAAACACAAAATGATTAATTGATTTGCTGAACTGGCTCTGCACCCATAACCAAAGAATATTTTCTGAGGAATGATCTAGACCCAACGTACAAAAAAGAAAGAATAAGTGCTCATTCAGAGAAGAATGAGTTCAGTAGTAATATACCAACATAAATACATTGGCTGTGACCTGTAAGTATACTGCAGCATCATCCCTTTATTCTGTATGCTTCAAACTAAAGAGAGCTTTCGCAGCAACAATTCCAATCCTTAAAATGAACTTTCACCTGGAAAAATCACAACATGACCCTATCTCTGAGAAGACTATTGCCTATTTCCCTAATTACAATGCTCCATGGAAACCTTGCGCTTTCCATAGAAGTACACAATTATGCTAACTGAAGAATAATTCCCACCTCCTTTGTAATTTAACTTTGTAATCCTTCTTTTCCTTATGGTTAACAAATATCATAACCTCTGTTAATTGTTAACTTACGGTATATAATCATTGCTGTCTCCTGAAAAAGGGCTTCTGACAGACGAGGAGCTTCTCATCACTGCTGATGTCGAGATCTATCATACGGGCGTCCCACTTTAGCTGTGCAGTCACTGATCTAGCAGCTTCGATAAGAGAAGCTGTATCGCGAAGTATTACCCAGCCCTGCACGTGCGCCAGCGTGAGATGGGGACTGAGACGAAATATTTAGGCTTAATGACTAGATATCTAATATTGATAAATATTGGAATTATTCGACAATACAGAAGGCAAGCAATGTTCTTCAAATTAAAAATTGCTCTACGAGTCCAATTCCTTAGATTGGCTTATCAAATATCACCGTAAGCCACCTTGTAACTAGAATTTGCAAATAAAGAAATAATTAAGCCGTACCTCTGGTCTGAGAATGCGATCAACCTCTAAGAATATATCAAGCATGGAACACCTGTGTTTCTGATGCCTCTCGAGCGAAAGCAATCCTTCAGCATGCACCATATCGTAAGTTCTCGGATATGTCGGAAATGCTTCACACCTAATCAAGTTCCACAAAACAAGTTAGCAATTAGACTCCAGATATAATTAAAGAATAATATTATCCCGAAGTGTAATAAATATCAGTTCCACACTTCAAGCTATCATTCAAGATGGCTTGGATGTTATTCCCCTAATATCTGTTAACTATTTGTAAGTCATGCACATACAAAGATTATATTACAAGTAACTAACCAGTGACAGATTTTGTCTATAACCTGAAGATGTTACTCATAGATATTGGTAAAAAGATTATGACCAATGAGTTTCTGGAACAATTTTGTCACCAAAGGTTCATGCAGTTAGATCTCCAGTATAAGTTTGTTAAGCTAGCTTGTATTGAGACAATTGACCCAGATATGTTTTAGTATATGCTAATATCTGTATGAGTCTGCAAAAATACATATATCGAATGAGAGCACAAAGCAACCTACCAATCATGCTGAACTCCTACAAATCCTCGGTCAAAAATCAGAGGAAGATAGTTAGGGCCACTTGCAGGCACAACATTCATCACCCACACAGATTTCCCAGCTTCCAGAAGAGCGGCATTAAATCCACCAAACCTAGCATTCATGTCTAGCACATTCCTTAGCATGTTGAATGGTGGTTGGGGATCCTCGTCTCCAGGTCTCTTTGGATGATCTGAGAATATAAGTGGTGAAAGAAGTGACCAATAGTTTCGCACTACCGAATTCCAGCTTGAAGCCTCTTCAGCAAAGTCCTCTGAGTGCACACCTGAGGAAGTGAAGTACCGGTCAATAAAAATTTAAAAGCAAGTCTTACAGATATCCCTGCAAATCATCAATTTACATTTATGCCCCTCAAAAGTGCAGTTTCTTACAAAAACTCTCTTATAAAGGTTTTTTTCTACTTCCTCTAAATAAAATAAGGGTTTTTTTCTACAAAATAGGAGTGTAATTGCAAGTACAAGGGCACATAAGAAATTAAATTTTTGATGGGCATGCATGAATACTCAGATTCTGCAGGCACATATATGATAATAATAATTTTTCTGCCGTACATATGTTTATATTTCAACTAAAAAACATCTGAATATGAAACAGGACAACCTTTAGTCCTAGATAGTGTAGAGTTAATACTTGCATAAACAGGCAAGAAATGGAAAAACAAATGATTTTGTGGTGTATATTACCGTGTATATTAAGTTCAGTTGAGTTCAATCTAGCCCGAGAAGGCCAGGTGGTTCGATATTCAATTGGAATCCACCGCTTACTTCTTGTTCCAGCAATGCAGGGATTAAGTGGTTTGTAGTATGGACACTCAGTATCATGGCTTCTACCACAGACTGCTGGGCCAGCTTTCCTGGAAAACAAGTAAAATATATTCTTGGAATCACAAACATATCAGTGCACACCAATATATTTCCCTATATAGCCCTCCAAAATTATCTAATGAATTCCTTTCAAAATCTGAATTTGCATATATATCCCTGTAAAAGGACTACCCAACTTAGGATAAAAGAATTTTTTTGAGAAACTGTACTGTCGTAGGGCATGTATACTTAAATTAGGTTTTATGAGAATACATACAAATGTAAATAGATCATTTTGCAAGGATATACATGTAAAGGCCGCTTTTCTATTTATGACCAGTGTTAGGTGGCAAAATATCATTGAGATCAAACATAGGTATGATCATGTGAGTGCTTACCGAGAACTGTAACATTTCTTTTTAGTCGTCTTTTTCCACACAATTGTTTCATCTTGTTGTGACAACATGTCCCAGCATAGGTTTTCAGCAAAATCACGGATGGCCGTCCATTTCTTCTTGTTCTCTTTGTCGCGCAGAGATCTAAGAGTATTCAAAAGTGAAGTCCAGACAAAATAACCCCCAGGCCTTAAAAGCCTGTCAACTTCAACCAAGAATATTCCATCTGCAACAGGATGACAAATAGCAATAAATTCAATAACAAAAAAAGTGGATCAAAATGTAAACACAAAGAACAGTATAAGAGTAGTGTTTACTGCTTTACTGGGGTCTTTTCAAAGAGATCCAGACCAATTTAAAAACAATGATTAGCATTCTACTGTGGTCTTTTGATAGAAGCAACCTAAGTCAGCTCAAAAGAAATAAATTATGTTATACAAATTAATAATACCTTGTGGTGGTAATTTAGTTTTCTTAGATAAATGTTTTTTTTTTTTTCTGAGAGAGAGAGAAATGTAGCATGCTACCCGCTTTGTTTATTTTTGAAATAAACTTAGCTGGAAATGTGAAGCAACTAGGCTTCGAACTCGGGTCACGGGTATCAACCACCAAGCCCTTTGCCACTTGCACTAGGGACGGTTGATTTTCTTAGATAAATGTTATTGAACAGGACCAGAGGACAGGACCAACTTTACTGATAAAAAGTATGCATTGATTATTTTTTTTTTTAATGAATGGATAAAAGTATGCATTAATAAAAATTGAAAATATACTACTATACAGGGAAGGCACTTTCCTTCAATAATCCACTTTTCCAATTGATGATGGCTTTTTTGCATAAAACAATGTTGTTATTAGTTAACCTTGAATAAGAGAGATTGATTAAACATTGTAAAACGAAAACTTCAAGATAGAGGACAAGAGAACAAAACGAGAGGCATGTGAATCATTCATTACAGGCCTGATTTTAAGCAAATTTGGTTGATTGAGGCATACCATTTTTCTCCCACGCAATCCCACATCCAGCACAGTGCACCATATCAAAGGAAAGAAATGGATATGGGAGCTGTTTCGAAGCAAATGAACCTATCAAAGCGGGAATGCCTCTCTCCGTTGTGAGCTGAACTTGACTGCCCGAAGCCTCATAATTCGCAATGCACATAGTTAGCAGCTGCTTTGAGAAAAGGTGTGCTCCCAAGCTACCAAATCCACACCCTATATCTAAAATAGTTCTGATCTGTAAAATTCCAAGGACTGATGCATAAGTTATAACAAAGTAGTCATGAAATACCACAAACTAATGATGAACACCATAAATACATACTGCGGTAACAATTATATGCAAACGTTGACGTGACATGTGATTTCATAATCAACACCAGATGGAGCCCTTTCCCCTTACGAATCAAAATGGACTTTGAGGAAATAACATCGAATGTCTCGAGCGTTTTTTGAATGATTTTCCAGCCAGCAGAGACAAATTTGCCTCCAACGACATACCAAAATAAAATTGTTCCCAGCCTAATATTGACAAAATTATATCTGCACTTACTTTTTAAGAAACGTATATAGAAGCGACCAGAAATCAATTTCTTGCTGCAGTATAATGGAACAGATGTGGATAATAAATACCAATTAAAAGCATAATTCTAAAATATAACCCATAATTTCCAAACGATAAACTAAACATACATCATTCTTGCATACACTAGGTTCATTCTGATATAGAAATTTAATAACAGAACAACTATCAGGACATAACTTCCTGTCCTTAAGGCATCCTACTAAAATCTCATGAATTTATTCATGACAAAAGTTTTCATACTCACCCCTGCCTCATTGAAATTAGACTCGTTCCTCAGTCCAATCATCTCGGCTATCTGATGCGAATAGTCTTCGACTCCATCAACCATCAGGGAGTCGAAACGGAAAGAGATTTGCTCTTCCTCTACCATCATCCTACGAACACACAGCTAAATAAACCACTTCCTTCACATGAATAAAATTCAAAATCAAACCTCACATCAACATCTATATCTACCTCTTAGTTAAGCTCCCGGATGAGAACTCCTGCCCGGTGATCCTCACATTCTCCTTCCAAATGACGTCTCGCCCGTTTGGCCACCGAAGCGGGATTCTATAATTCGTCGGCGGGAGAATCAAGCAACCATCGGAAGAGCCGTGAGAACACCGACGCTCGTACTCTATATTGGCTTCAAGATCCACTGAATCCAAACTCTCCGATACATTGTAATAACACGGGACGTAGTTTTCATACTCTTCAGGGCAGAATTCAAGTTCCTTAGACTTCGAAAAGCCGAGTGCGAGCTCCCCGATATCGGAAAGGTCGGCGACAAGCTGTTCTTGTAGCCGACGGTAACTACGGTATATGTTGTTCCGCGACGAGACGGAGTAGGACACGGCCCAGCAAAAGGAGCCCAGCAGGGTAAAAACAGTAACTAAAATTACACCGAGTTTGAAAATGAAGAGCATCAAGTTCCTCCTACTTCTCACGATCCCGGCGAAGCCCGGGAGCTCATGTCCATTTACATTAATAGACAAGTTCTTTGGTTGGCACATTTGATCAAACAGGTGGTGGGCGCCGCTGGATCGCCCACTGCCGGAGATCCCACTCCGGTGGAACGGCCGCGACATTCGTCGGCTTCTCGACCGATCTAAATGGATTAGAATCAAAACCCAGATTGGTGAATTGCTCGAGGAATTGTATAGAGATCAGGGTTAGCTCAATTGGTCACTTTGCAAGAGAAGAAGAGTAGGAGAGTGTGCAGTGCATAAAAGAGTAGTGTGGACAGGACATGCAGAGACAGGAAACAATTAATATGCATGGAACGGCCCCCCATACACCTCAATAACTACATCATAAAAGAATGGGGCTAAAGTGAACTACACAATAACGTTAATGAGGTTTAAAGATCACAAGAACTAAACAAATATATATATATATATATATATATATATATATATATATATATATATATATATATATATATATATATATATATATATATATATATATATACTTTCTCTTTCTCTATCTTTTCATCACGAGATTTTTCCTTGTAATCCCATGGGATTCTCATTGCAATAATAATAATAATAAAAATAAAAGAAATGATAAAAGTATTTTGGTACTCTACGGACAAGAGCATTCTTAATTTCAACACCAAATCCCACCCCCCAAAAAAAAAAAAAAATTTGATGGGTACGACAACACCACTTAATTTAATTTAGTGGCGTTCGTATAATTTATTATGTTAATGACTTCGTGTGTATAATTGGTATGTTGTTGTCATTTTGAACCGTAGGTTGAAATATAAATATTGACAATAAAATATAAAAAATATTATTTTTAAATAATTTATAAATATTACGTCTTCTTATTTTATATAAATTTATTTCATTATTTCAAAATTTTTAAATGGCAGTAATTATTGTTCATAAGATTTGACTTGTAATTGGGTGATGATCCGTACGTTGACACCTTAGAGGGGTTTTATAATAATAATCATAATCATAATAATAGGAAAAATATGGGAGGAGTAAGTAAGTGAGTGTTGAATTTTGACCAAGAGTTGACCTTTGACACCTTCCTCATCATCAAATTTGGGCAGTTCCCCACAATCCACTTATGCTGGAGTTGGACCAAACTTTATTTGATAAATTCACATAATGCTCCAAATGTAGATAATATAAAGTAATTTTATCATATATAATTTTTTATTGAGATTTTTATTTAGGAGACATTGGAATCAGGCCTAATAATGGCGGGTCTGTTCCTCACAATTATAATTAATTGTTATTCAAATGGGTTGATTATAGGTCAAATCATTCGATCTCGACGCACTTAAAATAAAGAAAATTATAAATTTTTTTTTTTGAGAGAAAATAAAGAAAATTATAAATTGATAGTGCTTTGTGACTACCAAGTACCAACACAAACTGATGGATTAGTTAGTTAGAAAATTAAGAAAGAGGAACATTTGACAAGGATTTATGGTCACACAATTCCACTTTATAAAGTTAGTGCTATTTGGACTATGCTAAACATACCATATCAAATTATCACTTGCCCACCGCGCCCTACGCATTAGTGTGGTGGTGGGACACCAAGATACATAAAAGGTTGTGACTAGGGTTCCAATCTCAAAGGTATTCCATGCATTAATTAATGGAGTGGGCAGGTTGGTGAAAAAGTAGTAGTAATAATAATAATAATAATAATAGTGGAGTTCATATATATATATATATATATATATATATATATATATATATATATATATATATATATATATATATATATATATATATATAGTCCGGGCCCGTATACTATTAATAGTACTAAATTATTTGTGCTATCAAGTTTTTTACTCTGATATCAATTTCTTTAATTATTTTCATCCGTTAGATTTTACTATTTTTCCAACCACCTATTAAACCCAAGGAGCCGACTATCATCTCAACCACACATATTTTAATTTAAAGATTAAAAACTTAATAACACCAAAAACTTGGTACTATTAATAGTATACCAGCATATATATATATATATATATATATATATATATATATATATATATATATATATATATAAAAGACTATTTCATATGTCCAGAATGGATTGAAAATGTTATTGAATTTTTTGAGAAAAAATAATATGCTATTCGTTTCGTTCTTTTTTTTCTTTTTTATTTTTTGAAATGAACGTAGCTAAAAATATGAAGCAAATTAGGCTTCAAATTCGGACCATCGGTTTATAGAAAATAATACTATATAAATTAAAATACAGATCAGGCATGTAAGTCCTACGACTTGAATAACTGGGTTCAGATCTCATTATATTAAGTTTTAATTTAGAAATAATTTATTGTACCAAGTTGGAAAAACTATTACCGGGCCTGATTCATTATGCACTGTAGGAGTCCTATATATAGTCCATATTGAATATTCTCATTTTGGGCCTACTTGTTTCTTTTTATGGCACAAAAATTTAATGGACCTAATATGAGAGATAAGCGTATGTGGGTTTATTCGATATCTATACGGGCCAAATCCAAGCCCATTAGGCTCAAATTTAACCTAAATGTAGCATCCAATCCTTGTGACCAATTTCCCCTTTCTAAAGTTGCCTTCATTTTGAACCATGATTATTATTATTATTATTATTACTACTTGCTCGTAGACTCCTACCTCAATAAAGGTATGGATTTTTTTTTTTTTTTATACATAAACGGAAATTTGAACCTCCGACCTCATTCAATTGCAGCAGATGACATTGTTATTTTGAGAATTAAATTAAAGTACATAAAATAATTGCTCAAGACTACGATCTCCCATTGACCTCGTTTGGTTCAATTTGGTATTACCAACTCACAATAATTTCAACAAGCAAAACTCAATAACACCTTTGCTTGAAATATAAACTTTTTTATAGAAAAGAATAGCACATTCCCTATTTTATTCATAGATAATATAAACTTAGCTATAAAAGGTGAGGCAACAAAGCCTTTGAAATAGATAGACGGGATAGCAAAATAAATAAATAAATAAATAAATAAGGGCAATTGAAAATAAAAAATTTAAAAAGAGATTACTAAGTTGTAGTGTAGATCCGATAAGAATGATTGAGCTCCTAGATCTCATTGAGTCACCAATCATTTGATTTTGCTAACTGCAATAATAGGACCATAAAAGTTATCTAAATTTCATATTATTCTTAATTGTATCATCATTTGAGAAACTATTAGAATTCAAATAGTTTCTATTTGGTGTGGTTGTCATACTTGCGAGATTATCATTCTTGAGTTTTCTCAATTTCTCGTGATTTGAATACTTATCATAATTGATAGATTCTTAGTTATGAGAATTTAATTTATCTATAATTAATTTCTTAATTGTATCATCATTTGATCCTCCATTAATTCTTTCCTACTAAATTATCCGTCAGCACGCTAGCTAGCTGCTACCTTAGTTAGCTGTTTCACAATATCCTGGAACCTCTCTTCACCATTTTCTTTTCCCAGAGAACTTTGACATTTTTTGCAAACTTGTGTTCTTGGTTTTGGTTTAGGGGCAAAATCAAAGTATACTAAGTTAATGAGACACCTGACGAAGAGATGATCCACCGTTTTGATATATAGCAGGCCTGCAAAGTACGTAGGTTGATCAGTTCTTCATCCATCCCCTCTTAAATAGATTATCCGTCGTAGAGGATCTTTAATTTTCTTTAGAAGTATCTAGACGAAGATCGATATTCACCTTCACTAGTATTCTAAACCTCCATATCTTTTTGGCAGATCGTCACTTACTGATCTCCTGTCTATAAATATCCTATAAGTAGACTTTACTGAGAACCAATTTCCTGCATCCCATTGCCATCGAATTTCATCTAGCAGATTGCTAGCCTTGTCTTAAGATTTTGTATTCTCTTGCTATCTCACACGCCTGTCTTTGCGATCCTTTTCAACATCTTTCTCCACCTCCACGCTATACTCGCGAAACATTTGTTCATATCACTACAACAAAATTAGATTATAAGGACACATATTTGTGACACTTTTGTATAAATGTTCTATTTATATTTCATCTATATTCAAAATTAGATTATAAGGACACATTTTTGGGACACATTACAAAAATGTATCGTTATACACTTTAGCGACGGCACATATAGCAACACTTACAATAAGTGTCGATATTTTTGTCAGCGACACTTTTTTTAGATTTTAGAAATACTTAAAAGTGTCGCTATAGCCTAATTTTGTTGTAGTGTATTAATTTCTTCCAATTCAATATAGTTTTTGTATATCGATTCAAAAAGAGTTACGGTAGAGAAACTTCTCCGCTCCACGTGATAGAACAGGTATTCACGTGATACTGATTATATAACTTAAAATTTAAAATTCTAAAAAAAAAAAATTATTAATAAAAAAAAATTATTACAGTCTACTTGTTTTGTTTATTTTTAAAATAAATTTAGTATAAAGCAACTAGACTTCAAACTCAAGATCTCAGGTATCTACCATCAAATCCTTTACCACTTGCGCTAGGGTTGAACTATTTCAGTTTTATTAAGCTCTTGGCCGTAGGTTAATTAATTCCCAACAAATAATACATACATACATATTTTACCAATATAATCTAATTCAAAATTCTAATACTAATCAAATAAAAGATTTAAACTTTTCTCTAACTATAATTTGAAATTAAGTTTGAATTATTATTCTAACAACCTTCCTAAATTCAAACTTTATTTTTGAATCGATCACAAAGCCCGTCAAACACGCATTTTGATATTACAATCTTTGTTACTGTTGTTGTGGCCATATTGGAGTTGTGTAATATGATACCAATCCAATGATCTAGCCATAGGTGGAATCTGTGCCATCTATAGTCTTAATTATTCATTTCATTCTTAAATATTTGCCACCTCCTACAAATATTTAGATTCGGTATTTTAAATTTGTTGGTTTTAATGTGCGTGTCTTGCATCTTGCCAAAATTCTGTATTTTTAATTTTATATTTTTATGTCCCTTTTTTTTTTCTTCATCCATATTTTTATATATGAAAATTTCTTCACTAATATTGAAAGACGCGTCTAACTCTCTTTTTGACTTGATGTATATATAATTACTTCATAGAGAGAAATTTTTTTAATTATATCATCATTGTGAACTTTTTCGTCGATTTGAGTCACAAAGTTTTGATCATCAATAAATTCTTCACAAATTCATAATTTTAATCAGATTTTTTTTTTCAATTTTTTTTTACAAATTGGGTCTTTTGTATCTCCGCCGTTAGATTTAATTTTTTTAAAAAATTTTATTCTCTTCCTGTAAATATATCTTCTCATTCTATTTTCGCTAATATTTTTCTTTCTTCCCGTACCATTTTTGCAGTTGAAATTTTTCAACCAACAACAGATTTACTATTTGAAAAATATATGACAAATTTTTTTTATCTTTCTTTCTAAATTCTACTTTATCTATTTTTTTTTCATAATTTTTATTATCCACTATATCCCACAAATCTTGATTCTAAAAAATATTAAAAAATAATTTTTTACCGTTTAAAGTTCATTCCATTAAATTTTGATAAATTAGGTTGAAAGAATGAATCTAAATCCATGGCAGAAGTTGAAAATCCACAAGTTAAACACATGTACTTTGCTGATATGTTGATGTTCTATTGAGATCTAGCCTAGTTTTTCGGCTTGCTTGCCTAGCCTCCTAGGCTATCTTGTCAAGGTTTTTTTGATCTTTTCATGATTTTTTTTCGCTCTCTTATTGTCAAACGTCACAACTATTTTCTATTTTGTACCGTGTAGAGATCAATTTATTCAAAATAATTTATTTACTTCGGTTTCACTTGAACGATATATATCTTCGTCAATTTCGTTGATATGCTACAAGTAGCTCGACGTAGCTATCTACATCTGATACGCTAGTTCTGTATTCATGATATTAATAAAATAAAATAATATTTTATTAATAAAAATATTTAATTATATTCTCGTTGTTATATCTATTGCGACCAATTTATCTATTTACACCAATTTTTTTAAAGTCTTAAACTAGATTATTCCCAACAAATAATACATACATATAGATCTTACCAATGTACAAATTCTAATCTAATTCGAAATCCTAATACAAATCAAATAAAAGATTTAAACTTATCTCTAACTATAATTTGAAATTAAATTTGGACTATTATTCCAACGCTATCTATCCATGAATTAATTAAATTGCAATATAAGAAATCTTGATAATATTCATCCATTATTATGATGATCGAGTTGGTTCTTCGTTTTTTTTTTTTATATAATATAACGTTCTAATAATAAGATTAATTAAAATTCTGCAAATCTCGTTCTAAAAAAAGGAACCTCTACTGTACACTCCATTCCTGGGTGCTCCTGCACATTACTTTTTCATGCTATGGGGCTACTCGAAATATAATATTAACACGTACACCTTTTTTGGTGTGACTCATGAAAAAAGGGGTACAAAAAAAAAAAAAAAAAAAAAAAAAAAAAAAAAAAAAAAAAAAAAGAAGAAGGGGAGTTAACAAAGATTTGGGGGGGTGGCGAGGGGATCTTTTCCCACCCGCACCCCGCGGCCCACCCGATCCACCGCCGACCAAAACCAAACCTACCGTAGGACCCGAATCCAAGTACGACGACCGCACACCGTCCGATCACCAATAAATGTCATCCACGTGTTTGGTTAGTACGGTGGGCCCCACTTGTTTCGAATTTGCCTGCTAAGTCGCAAGTTTCGGTGTGCGGTGTTCGGGCGCTTTGAGGTGATTGGGCGCTTGGGGTGGTGGTGGGCTCCATCTAAGGAGGGCGGGGTGGTGTTGTCGCGCGTGCACATGCGCACGTGAGAGCCGCAGGTTGACAGCTTGTGCGGCCACACAACGGCCAGGTCATCAGGGCACGGAAATCTCTTACTTGTAAACTCCATCTCCTTCTCCAAAATATATATCTCTCATATTCTATTTATTTAATAATTTAAAAGTCATACGATAATAAATAAAATAATAAATAATAAATATTTTATTTATTAAATAAGTAAATTATAAAATTTATATATTTTTTAAAATATATAAATAGTATTAATCTAAACATACATCACACAACGGAAAAAAAATAAAAATAAAGTAGACATAAAAATTAGACCTAACTTATATAACACGATCAATTATGTTCGCTAACCTATCTTATCTTCTACACAAATATCTTAAAACTAAACGAAACCGGAAGGTCCCAGCTTTCGCTCCATTTGCTTAGCGGTTCAGGTAGAGAAAGATTCGAAGCAGATTAAAAATAGATATTTTTATTATAAATTCTTTAAATTTTATTTAACAAAGTATAATTTGAATTGAATTTATTAGATCTCATTTTGAATCAAAATTCGTATTTCTAAACGCTTTTGGCATTACCTGCCACAATTAATAATTAAATATTGATGCGAATTAACCATTTGTTGATAGGGATTTTTTTTCTTTTCAGAGGATGCTGAGTTTTTTTTTTTTTTTTCCCCTTGTTCTAAGTTGTAGAGAGCAACTAAAAAAGTTGATGTCATTTTGCTACAACGTCATATAGATATATATTAGGTATAAAACATTACAATTTTGAGAAATTAAGAACAGTTGTTTGCACAAGAATAATATATATATATATATGAGTAATGCTACATGTACATTCCGAAGGGGTGTACATCATACATCTACACCATTTTAATGGTGGCGATATTTTTTACGGGTCACATCAAGTGACCCATCATCACATCCCCACCCTTAGATGGGTGGGGGTGTGAGATGTACACCCCTTACGGGTGTACACATAGCATTTTCCTATATATATATATATATATATATATATATATATATAGAGAGAGAGAGAGAGAGAGAGAGAGAGAGAGAGAGAGAGAGAGAGAGAGAGAGAGAGGAACCATTCATTTTTTAACTAAAAAAGAAAAATGTTCACCTCTTTAATTACTTTTAAGGTAACATCACGAGGCAGCTATATATATATATATATATCATAAGTTCATGAGAAAGTTAACCATTTGTTTGATAAATAAAAATGGAGTTATTTTATAAAAATAGAAAATAAATGTAAGGAATAAATAGGGAGAGTAGTATTTACTGGAGAGAAAAAGATACGCATTCAATAGGGCACAAGATCCGGTCAAACAGGACTCGGAAAGTCGGAATCTACTGTTGTTAGTTCTCGCCTCCCCATTGGTCCGTTCGGTCAACGGTCAAAGCCATCCTACGTGTAAAGCCAACCGTTTAAACTCCCATATTAGAACTTACCCACATTAGTGATGGCCAGCAAACCACGTGGACAACTGCTCCCTTTTTTTCTCTCTCTCTCTCTCTCAAAATGAAATTTTTTAGGTGTCTTTAAGCAGCATTCATATACACTTTTCATTTAAAGCAAAATTTAATTTCAAACAGTTGATCAATTACTTTCCACAGAGCTATCTACAACAACATTGATCTACAACAATATTGATAATACTTAGCAGAAATAATAATTTGATAGATGATATTTAAGATCTCAAATTCAAAACTTAATTATTTCACATTATCAATCAAATTTATTTTTTAAAATATAAACAAATTGAATTGTAGTACACTATATTTTTCTCTAAAAAAAAACCCTCTCTTCTACTGCAACCATTTGTATATGATGATGTGTATGTGATGGTTGCATGTTTGATGATAATATTTTTGATAATTATTTTGACAAAATAGTGTGTATGTGAATATAATTTTAATTGAATGTAATGTCTTCTCTATTGTATTTGTTGATATATGGTTTAATGGTAATATATATGCTGTATTATAATACATTTATTAGCGATCAAAATACTGGTCGTTATTATTATACCTTTTTCAAAACGTACATTTTTAGCGATCAAAATACTGGTCGTTATTATTATACCATTTTTCTAAAGGTTATTGTCATGTTATTTCGTAATAATTTGATTATTAGCGACGAAAATATTGGTCGTTAAAATTCTAAACTTCTAAATCATTAAGCTTATTAGCGACGACGAATAGGTCGCTATTGTTGCATTATATGGTCACTAATGAATACTGATTAACGACCGGAGATTTCTCCGTCGTTAAAAAACAGAAACGATCGATTTTTGTAAACCGTCGTTAATTCTTTTAGCGAAGGAAGTTATAACGACGGGTGACGACGAGATTTTATTCCGTCGTTATTTGTTTTTAACGACGAAAAATAGAGCAATAACGACGACTTTTTCTTTCGTTAAAGGGCAACTTTGTTGTAGTGTCGTATTTGACCTTGTAAGTCATGCAAGTAACCAACCTTATAATTATAATTTTAAATTAAAGTAGCATAAAAAAATATTATTTAAGAAAATGGTAGTATATTACTACTTCCTTCTTCTTTTAAAAAATAAATCTAGCTAAAAGTATGAAATATTAACTAAGTTTCAAACTTAGACCCTAACTCTGATACCGATAATTAAGATGAAAATGTATGTGAGATGACATAAAAAACTAATCCTTCTAATTTTAAGTAAGATGAAAATGTATAAATGAAAATTATTATTTCTATATAAAACATCTGTTACAACGAAGACGTGCTCATCGCTCATCGCTCTCTCTCTCTCTCTCTCTCTCTCTCTCTCACTCTCTCTCTTGTGATAAAGAGTCCAAATCTTATGTTGGTATGTGCTCCACCATAAACACTAGCAACAAAGCAGAAAAAGGATCATATTAAAAGGTTGCTAAGTAGGTGGCATGACAAAGCATATGAATGTATACAGTTAGGTACAGTTTGTACAATGACATGCTTGGCCTTTTTCTAAAGTGAAATAGAGGGATCGAGAAAGAATTCTTTATTAATATTGTACTATTAAAAAAATTCTCAATATAAGGATTATATACTGGACCAAGCATATATCTCTATAATATAATAAATAAGGATGTTTCAAACAATATTATTATATAATTTTTTTTATTTATCAAAACAAATTATTATAAGATAAATTTTATTATTATTTTTAAATTTTTTTGATGTTTTTAAATATTAAAATATATTTTATCAATATTTAATATAAACGTCGGACATCGATATATACGTGGTAATTTTTTATTGGCTAACGATTTAAATGAAGTTTTCAAATACAACGTTAAATATAAAATAAAAGCATTCTTAAATTTTTATTTTTCTGTAGTAGTTATTGGGCCACATAATAATCTATATATTCGTGATTAATTTAAGTAAATTAACTTAGAAATTTTTTATTTGCTTTTTCCATTATAAGTTGCCTACATCTCTATTTCCTTGCGTGGTGTGATTAATAAAGTTAAAATGTATGTAACCACAAAAATGTTACATACAAAGAAATAAATAAATAAATAAATAAATAAATATATATATATATATATATATATATATATATATATATATATATATATATATATATATATATATATATATATATAGGAAAATGCTATGTGTACACCCGTAAAGGGTGTACATCTCACACCCCCACCCATCTAAGGGTGGGGGTGTGATGACGGGTCACTTGATGTGACCCGTAAAAAATATCGCCACCATTAAAATGGTGGAGATGTATGATGTACACCCCTTCGGGGTGTACATATAGCATTGCTTATATATATATATATATATATATATATTCACTATAATAAAATTATGGTATAGCGATATTTTTAAGTGTTTATAAAATCTAAAAAAAGTATCGCTGGCAAAAATACCGACACTTATTATTAGTATTGTTATATGTGTCGTCGCTAGGATGTATAGCGACATATTTTTGTAATGTGTTCTAAAAATATGTCTCTATAATTTAATTTTGGATATAGATGGAATATAGATAGAACACTTATACAAAACTGTCACAAATATGTATCCCTATAACCTAATTTTGATATAGTGATTAGAGCTTATATAATTTTAAAAACACAAGCTAAATAATATTTGTGAATTTTTTACCATTGAATATGTAATGAGATTTGTGCAATTATAAAGTCAACTAAAAAAAGAGAAAGAGAAAATATAATTACACAAATTTCAATGCAAATCCAATAATAAAAAATTCGCAAACATGATTGGAAATATATATATATATATATTATAGCTTATATAATTTCAAAAGTATAAGCCTAATTATATTTGTGAATTTTTTACTATTGGATTTGTATTGAGATTTGTATTATTGTAAAGTCAACCAAAGAGAGAGAAAGAAAAAATAAATAGCACAAATCTCAATGCAAATCCAATTATAAAAAATTTACAAGCATGATTGGGCTTTTGCTTTTAAAATCATATAAGCTTTCTCTCTCTTTCTCTCTCTCTCTCTATATATATATATACTCTCTCTCTCTATATATATATATATATATATATAGAGAGAGAGAGAGAGAGAGAGAGAGAATTAGGCTGGAATACTATCAATAGCACAAAGTCATTAGAGCTATCAAGTTTTTAGCCATTGGATTAAAAAATGTGCAGTTAGGATAATAGTGGTCCCCTAGGGTTTAGTGGGTAGTTGGTTGAATAATAAAAATTTTAGGGCCCGCTATAATCCCAACCGCACATATTTTAATCCAAGGGCTAAAAACTTGATAGCACCAATTGCTTGGTACTATCGATAGTATTCTAGCCGGACTATATATATATATATATATATATATATATATATATATATATATATATATATATATATATATATATATATATATATATATATATATATATATATATATATATATATATATATATATATATATATATATATATATAGTTTGGCTACTATGCTTGTACAAACACCAAGCAAATAATTTTCGTAAGTTTTCTACTGTTAGATCTATTCTTTTAACTAATTTTATCCCTTAAATCATTCTATTACACCAACCATTTACTTAATTCAATGGGCCTAATGTCATCCTAACCACACATCTTTTTGTCAAAGAGTTAAAACCCTACAAGTACGTACCAATTAATGATTTGATATTTTTAAAAATATAGAAGCTCAATTATATATATATATAGAGAGAGAGAGAGAGAGAGAGAGAGAGAGTTTGACTGGGTTATTATTAGTAGCAAAATTTTATTATTGCTACCAATTGGTTTTTGATGATAGAGCTTCTAAAACGACGATCGACACCGTTAAATATGATATAGACCATTTAAACTATCTGAAAATTAAATTTCATATTTTTTTGATATTTTTTTTATTGTCCATCAAATGAACACAAAAATAAATGACTGAAAATGAATATTCTTCAAAAAGTGATAATAGGAGTCCTGTAATTAAGATCGTGAGTATAGATCTTATTTTAAATAGTTTTAAAAAATTTCTAACCAAAACTTATTTTATTTAGATTTGTTTACATCGTTAAACGAGCATACGTCTCATATCTATTATTAAAATTATAAATTTTGTAACATTTTGATCATTAAGTCAATGATGTCGAAAAGATTTAAGAATTGATTTCTACACAGTTTTTGTGATTTAGATTATATTCAATGGTACTAATCATCAATTCGGAGGTTCCATTATAAAAAAAAATAATTTAATTTTACTACTAAAAAAATCAATAGTTACAATAAAATTTTACTACTAATTGAGCTTCTATGTTTTTAAAAGTACCAAATAATTGATGTTTATTGTAAGTTTTTAATCCTTAAATGAAAAGATGTATGGTTAGAATGATAGTGTGTCACTTGGGTTAAATGAGTGGTTGATGGAATAAAATGATTTAAAAGAAGAAATTAGTTAAAGGGGTAGATCTAACAGTAGAAAACTTACAAGCACCAATTGCTTGGTGTTTGTACAAGCATAGTAGCCGAACTCTCTCTCTCTTTCTCTCTATATATATAGTAGAGCTTATATACTTTCAAAAGTATAAACTCAAATATGCTTGTAAATTTTTTAGTATTGGATTTACATTGAGATTTGCGCAATATATATAGTCCGACTATTATTTTTTTAAAAGTACTAAGTAATTAATATTTATAACTAATTTTATTTATTAGATCATATTTTTTTACCAATCACCCATTAAATTTAAAAAACTCATTATTATCCTAATCATACATTCTTTTATTGGACTTAATACTTTAAAACAAAAAATGAGATCAATTATATATATATATATATATATATATATATATATATATATATATATATATATATATATATATATATAGGAAAATGCTATGTGTACACCCTTTTCGGGGTGTACATCATACACCCCACCCATCCAAGGGTGGGGGTGTGATGATGGGTCATTTGATGTGACCCGTAAAAAATATCGCCACCATTAAAATGGTGGAGGTGTATGATGTACACCCCTTCGGGGTGTACATGTAGCATTGCTCATATATATATATTCTGAGAATCAGCCCATTAATTAGTGTCTTTTTTATAGTTTTTTTTTCTTTCAAATTAGTCTTCCATATATATCTTTGCATTTTGTGCATAAATTTTATATTTAAAGTAGCGCAATGTTATTCGTACATTCAAAATCACTACAACAAAAGTATGGTATAGAGATATTTTTAAGTATTTTTAAAATTTAAGAAAAGTGTCGCTAGTAAAAATATCGACACTTATTATTACTATCGCTATATGTGCCGTCGCTAGGATGTATAGCGACACATTTTTATAATGTGTCCCAAAAATGTGTTCCTATAATCTAATTTTGGATATAAATGGAATATAAATAGAACACTTATACAAAAGTGTCACAAGAATGTATCCCTATAATCTAATTTTGTTGTAGTGAATCGAGTGTACGGTATACATTTCATCCATTCTAGATAGAGATTTAATTACTAGTTATTTCGAAATGACCAGTAAATTTATTCCATTCTAAGATAAATGGGGTGTATATCGTACACCCAATTTTAAATATACAAAAAATATTTTTCTTTAAAGTAATATTGTTTTGTTTCATTTTTGTCACATTAGTCCTTCATGATAGGTCTTCAAATGTTACATTTAGGTCCCTTACCACTAATTTTTCAGAACCTCGGAAATATCCCTATTTATCTGCTAAAATGAATGTTTATATTTAAATTCCTCCACGAGCTATATATGGCGCCGATATATCCGAGAGAAATTCGAAGGACTCAAATTACAATTAAAAGATGTACAGATGGGCCAATTTAGGCTCAATTATTTGTTTCCCCTGTTTTCTAGTTTCTTCTATTTTCTTTT